>JAUYWG010000031.1:12082035-12111071 GCA_034779775.1 Enteromius afrohamiltoni | reverse complement strand
GGTTATAAAATGCAACAAAATAAACTTTATATTATAAAATAAATATATGATTGTGATGATGTCATAAGGGATATCTAGGTTATGTGTGGTGCTTAGTTGGACCATCTTTGTTTGACTTATGTAATTGATATCAATGGTTGTTTTTTCATTTGTTAAAATGTGACTTGAGGTTATTTTTTCTTATCTAAGGTGCACATTAGATTAAGGAAAATGAGACACCAATAGATGTATTCATATTTTCTTTTATTTATTCAAAGTTTCAATTTTCTCTTTCTTATCTTTCCTCTGGGCTCATGACTGCAGCATGGTTCTGGGGTTGGATCTAAGAGAAAATGCGGCCTTTCTGTTTTCCCTTTTATATCAGCGTAGGGAATTCTGGGTGATATAGGAACAGTCTACTGGCTAGACTGAATAGGGGGTCCATCCTTTATTTTGTTTATTTGAATGCATGTGTATCTGTATTATATTTTTTGTTTATATGTTTTTTGTTAATGTTGACTATTCTGTTTTTGGATTGTATATTCAATTGAGTCAATTGAGATCGTAGATGTTTGTGTGTATATCCTTTTATTTTGTGGTTGTCTTTCCGGGGTTCAGCAAATAGTATGACCTTTGGAAAGAAAAAGGGCATTCTTGTTCTCTGATGTTTAAGTTGTTGGTTGGGCCTCCGTGAGGAGAGTCAACTTTAATGTCATTTGTGAATAAAACTTGTCTCCCTGCCTTTGTTCTGGCTGTGTCCTCACAATGATATAAAATAAATAAATATATTGGATATGACTGTGTGCTTGTTAATGTAGTTGCAAAATGTAAAAAAAAAAAATATAAAAAAAATAAAAACCTTGTTAAAATCAGATTAAGTCCACTTTAAGTCTGGATTAAAAAGTTCTAGACCTTTACTGTTTATTGCTATTATTGTTGTTAAAAAATATACCAGTTAAATTCTGTATTAATGAAAATATTTGTCCTATTGATCATATAAATATTAAATTTTTTATTACAAATATAATTATTTGGATTTTATAAAAGATGAAAATAAATAAAATATATATATATTTTTATTACTATACTATAATAAATGGTTTGTACAAAAGTAAAAACAAATAAATATACTACATATTTATACAATATACTGTATATACATATACTTTAAGTCACAAATCTTATATTCCCAAACTTCTTATGAAATCTGAAATGAATGAAATGAAAAATTTTGAACCATTTCTCTTCTGGGAAAATAGCCCAAAATATTGATGACGCAACTTGTTGGCAAGAACGTACTGACTGCCAATCAACCGAATACAAATGAAAAATTGCTCTTAGATATAATACTTCCAATTGCAACTATTCTGGAAAACTGTGGCTTGACCAGTTCATGATGCAAACTAAAAGCTACTGGCTATTCATATAAAGAACAAACCTGCCAATCTAACTCACACTAACTTCCTGCTTCAACAGAACAAAAACCAACGAAAGAACAAGAAAAGCACTTATTGAAGTATTTCATGCAGTCTTCTACAATAAAATTTACACCTTGAAGTCAAGTTTAAATATGACTTTTCCAAAATATCAAGGGTAAAATAAACTTCTGTGGGGGTGCCTCAGCAATCTAAAGCTCCACATAGCTGAGAAATCAAAGGTGTAGTGGGGCTTGTCAAAAATGAAAAATGAAATAAATTGATGGTGATATTCAGGTTCTGCTGTTAATGCGTACTTTTGTATTCACTGTGTGGCATGACACACAGAGGAACTCAACACTCCAACTGCTTAGTGAAGAAAAAGCAAAGTTCAGTCTCACACGTACTGTTCAAAACACACTCTTGAAGATAATACAGTACGCCTGAAGACATCCGGACAAAGAATTTTACTCTAAAATGCGGTTATCGATGTGGGATTTTAGAATACTTTCAAATAATCCACAAAAAGAGTATTTTGAGAAACCTCAGAGGTCTGTTCTTCAAATACACACACACACACACTTTAAACATCTAAAAATATGATTGCAGGCACTTTTCCTGCATGCTCCTGGTTGTCATCATACCCCACATTTATATTCACTGCAATCTGCTGAGCCTGTCTAATTAATATGGAATTCATTTCAAACATGCTGAACATTATATTTGCATTCTGTAATCTGTGTCTTGCACTTTACATAATGACTCACACTATTATGTGTGTTTGAATGGTGCACTTCAAATTTGATGTGGCTGCTGTCTTGCACCTGAACTTCCCTCAGAAATCAATACAATATTGATCAGTTATAGAGTACAACCATCTATCATCTGTCTCAGTCAAACTGGTCCACACAGTTCCCACATGCATTAGTTAGTGTGCTTTGATATTCTCTGTGTGAGAGTTACCAGGTCTGACCTTCAAGGAAGTCCAGGGTTAACAACATGTGACACCTTTTACTCTTAAAGCAAGTTACTGTTACAGTCAATACAGTGTGCTCTGCCTGCATTTGTTCACGTTGTGTTTATTACTGTGTGTACCAACAATACGCTCTTTATACCACATGCCACCTACACCACCTCTTCACACTGTGGGATGAAAGGACTTCCTCTCTTTTTTTCTCTCTTTCACTCTTCCGTATTCAGCCTGAGATCTTCAGGGCTACCAAAGAGGATCTTCTTTGACTATAAGGGCATTTCGCTTTTGGGTGCATTGGATAATTCTTCAGTAAATCTCTTTGCTGAAGGGACATTTAATAATAAATAGCAAACAAACAGTACTTCCAGTTTTTGTATCCTGTTGTAGCTAAGCGCAGCTATGAGTGAAATGGTTAATCATTCAGTGACAACTACACTGCATGTAAAATGTATGAATGTCACTGCATTTGAACCAAATTATCACCAAGTGCCACTTGTTCTAAGTAATGATGCCACAGGAACATTTATCAAGAAAACACACTTAAAAAAGTGTGCATTATTTATGCATGTTGCATGTT
This sequence comes from Enteromius afrohamiltoni, assembly GCA_034779775.1. NCBI lineage: Eukaryota > Metazoa > Chordata > Actinopteri > Cypriniformes > Cyprinidae > Enteromius > Enteromius afrohamiltoni. Next base: position 12,108,127 of record JAUYWG010000031.1, on the reverse strand, counting down.
CTTAAAGGTATAGCTTATAAAAAAGTTTTCATCAAAACGGAAAAGTGAAAAAACGGGTGTTCAGTTGTTTATGTACAGTATATCACCACTGCACTTGCCATTATTTTTAATCATGTTTAAGTGTGTATCTTTAGCAAAGCAGTGCAGAAACCAGATGCTTCTAAAACATGCCACGACACGGCTGATATAAACACAAGCATTGACTCAAGTGGCTGTGATCATGTAGTCAAGTTGGTAAATAAGGTATTATCCAAACATTATTGCCATGGAAAGCTTTAAAAGCTTTTATTTGAGAGATGCCAAGGGTTTCCACATGCAAAAATTCATGCATATTCCTTTTTGTAATCCTCTCGTGAGCGTAATATTTTATTTATTATTATTTTTTTTTTTATTTATTTATTTTAGTGTTCCTTTTTTGAGCTGTGTACATTCAGTTTACAATGTTTGATGTACCTGGATGCTTCATCCATTTAACTCAGTTGTGTATAACAGAGTCTTTCACATTATGACTGTACTTAGCAATAGGAGTAAATAAGGATAGGCCGCATAGCACAATGATCTATGAGTAAATTAAAGAGCCAGTCTCCGTGGGCCAAAGATAAGAATCGTATTTCCATTAGGTCGATTGCAAAGAGTTCCAATAGCATGAAAAATGTGTTTAGCGCGTTCTTCCTGCCTCTCCCTCTCTCTGTCTTCCCTGCAGCGTACAGGATCTGGACACAAAAAGTGCATTGTTTCATCATAATGGAGATGTTAAACTCGATGAATATGTTTGTATTATGCGCATGCATTAAATCCACCTCCGTGCCTACGTGGGATAATTAAACGGTGAGGTGCCTGGAACAAAAGCCAGACACAAAAGGACTCAAACTTCTTAATGACTTTAGCCAAAAGCTCTGCGTCTCGGGGTCGTGCATGCTCGAATCGATCCATCCCCCTGCTGCTCACACGGTGCACCCCTGACCTTGTCCCAAGTTAGTGTAATTAATTAAAATCTGGAGAGGCGTTGACGCTTGATGGATTGTTCCTTCTTGTTTGTTACAACTGTGGCGTTAATCGCAGCGCAACCTTTCTCACTGAAGCTCCCTGCCTCATTCTATATATATTGTCACGTCAGCATTGAAATCTCTTCAAGAGTCACTTCAGTACAGAATATCATTTAAGAATCGTGTGGATGTCGTGATGCTTTCTATCAGCTGTCTGGACTCTCAATCTGATGGCACCCATACACCGCAAAAGGATCCAATAGAGTTTTGGTTCCTTGCTGCTGTCGCCCCTGGCTTGCTTAGTTGAGGACACTTTCCTTTAACTGAAAAGTTCAAGCACAAGGAGTGCTTAATCTTGTAATTTTACATTACCGATGCTATTCTCCTATATGATCCTGTTGAGTGCTTTGACACAATCTGTATTGTTAAAAGCGTTATATAAATAAAGGTGACTTGACTTCGGAGCTTTCATAAAAACATGGATTTTTACAGGTCTACCAACTACCCTTAAAGAAACAGTTTACCCAAAAAAATAAAAACAGCTAAAAATTATCTTGCTGTCAGATGATGCAGATGAGTTTGTTTCCTCATCAGAATAGATTTGGAGGATAGTAACATTACATCACTTGCTCATTAATGAATCCTTGGAAGTGAATGGGTGCCAGAATGAGAATTCTATTCTATACGGTCATTAGAACTGTTTTGCGCCATGCATTTTCACTTTCAATAATGCTTGATCTGTGCATATTTCTCTCCTGATTAAAGCAACTTACTTTTTTCATTGGAGAAAGCAATACACTTTTATTTATCTAGAAACAGTAAGAAGGTAAAAAGTATGAAGGTTACTTCACAAAATGTTTAACGATGGACTGGAATCGTGTGGATGTCGTGATGTTTTTATCTGTTTGGACTTTCAATCTGACGGCACCCATGCACTCCAAAAGGATCCATGGGTAATGTACTGCTAAATTTCTAATGAAGAAACAAATCTATCTCTCGGATGGCCTAAGGGTGAGTACATTTTCAACCAGTTTTCAGTGACCTATTACATTAAACCCTAATCAACAAAGACCTGTTACACTGTCAGATTTACAGAACAAAAAAAAAAAACTATGCTTTTTAAATAACGAAAACCACTTGAAATGGAAAGTGTAAAATCACCTGGTGTGAGCACTTATCATCTTTATCTAAAAGTAGTAGAAACATGTTGTAAGACGGCAGCTGACCTTGAAGTAAACATCGGTTACATCTATTATTGATTCACACTAATTAAACTAGTTGTTGGATGTTCAGGGTCTCTCAGTGGGAATCACAATAGTCATATTCAGAATCAAGAACACCTACACCCTCACCTCAACTCTCAATCCCACACAAGCATGCATCCAAAAGAGGATTTGCTTATTCATCAACATCTCACTTATGCCGAGTGAAATCACAGAGAACCCACTCCAAAAGCCAATTAACCCGCACATTCATGCAATCAATGACAGCTATACAGATCCTACACCTTGGGCGAGAATGAAATCTGTAATGAAGTCTTACCTGGTCAAACACTCGCTGACTGTTGTGAGTGTAATATCCCATTTAACAGAGAATTGGTCTGGCTTAGTGTCAGTAAACTTTGACTTCAATCTCATTGTTCTCACATCATATTTGAACAACACTGTTATTCCAAGCTGAGTAGTGTGAGGTGGGATTTAGGAGGGATGAGTGAGGTTTAAATCTTTTAAAGAGTTTGATAGTCACTGCACAAAATCAAACACGCCAAGGCCCATCTCATTCCAGACATCGTTTTGCAGAATAACGTTGCTGAGAAAGTGAGACAGAGATGAAAAGAGAACAATTATTGGTAGGCTGCCGGCGGAATCGGCAGATGCTCATCATGTCATATCTTGGCAACCATCATTTCATTTCTCAAAATGGCACAATATCATTACCTCTGTCCTCTTCTCTGACGCAAACACACGAGTGCTGATTTTAAGTAATAGATGTGTTTGTTTAGTGTGTTAGGTCAAGGAGGAAGAGAAAGACTGGTATCGTCCCACACCCATCATCCTCCGGCCATGACGTGCTGATTGATGAAGGGAACACAAATCACTCCATCTGAAAAAAAACAAAGACAGCGCTAGAGAGACAGAGAGATGCTGTCAACCAAATAAAACCTGCAAATCTTCCATTTCATGCATTTAAGATCTTAAAGGCATAGTACGCTCAAAAATTCAATCATTCATCTCTTTCTTTCAAACGTCGATGGTGTCCATTATTTCTTTAAATGCAAACGCATAATTTATTATTCTCTCTGAAACACTTGTTGTTTGTTAGTTAGCTGTGGCATTCTGACACATAGCAAACATTTGGTAAATGTTTTGAGTAGTGTGAGGGTCTGTTTGTGGATAAAAAATAAATTAATTTAAAAAAAGGGATAGCAAATATTTGCAATTAATGACTGTTGTCCAGGGAGGACATTTATAAATGATTGCTCGTCCGGGAAATCATGTTTTCCTCTTGTTCTGTCTCTCTGTGGTCCCTAAAAGTGAGCTAATAAAACAATTCCAACTCAGATCAATATTTCAAGTCCATTTTTTTTATTTATTTGTAATTAGCCATGTAATAGTTGATATAACGATCAGTAAGGCAAATACTTTAAGGTGACTGTTCAATCAGTCAGGGTTATTTAATGACCATCTGAATGATTATTGTATTACATATTTTCTGCAAATCACAATTCTAGATTACTTGCTTTTAAAAGAAATCTCTCATTATTCCCATCAATGAGTTCCTGTATCTGTGTCTCTTAAAATTGTAGCTAATCATCTCCACGCTGCTAGAGTTACAGTGTAAATCATAAATGCTTATTTTACAGCTCCTCAAAATTACTTTCGCATTATAGCTTCTTAATTATACACATCTCCTTATAGCCCAGATAATCATCTCCAGCAGCATGACGAGTGGAATTATCAGCAGATTTAAAAGACCGCTTGGAGGCGCTGTTGTTTGCTGAAATTCATCTGATTTCGAGAAACCGTTGTCTGTGAGTTTTCTAATATGAGGACAATCTTAAATCATAACGGGCAGCAAACAAACAAACTCTAACGTCTAAGTCTCACGCTTCAGGAAAAAAATACATTTCTGGAACATTACAATCTCTGCTGAAAGCCTCCTCTCAAAATCACTAAGAGAAAGGCATTATCGGTTGTTTATAACTGTCAGAGTTGGACCATAACTCAAATTAGCAACCTGCAATATTAAAACATGCATTATTCATTAAATCTGCCCTTGAGGTGACAATTAAAACACATAATAATAGGCTATTCGTCTTGTCCCTTAAATCTCTTCTCACACAGACCGGTAGGTCGCCGCGCTTCCGCCAGAGGGCGCATGGTGCGCATAGAAGAGACGAAGAACGCGAGAGCTTTCAACTCTTTGCGACACGAAGAGAACTTGGTAACCGTGTGACAAGAGCTTAACACAGCACCCACACATTACCGTGTTAATAACGGAGGGGAGGAAAGGAGAGCGTTCCGAAATGAGAGTTTGTTTCTTGATATCAAACAATCAGTTTTGCCTGTCGCAGGCATACATGAGTCTTGAGAAAGAGATAAAACAGAAGGAAAGACTGAGAGAGGTAAATCTTGTTACTAATATGAGGCTCGCTGGTAAACAATCAGATTTAATCTCATTAGATGCAAACGGACCGTCGCAGAAATCACACTGCGAAAATGTTTCATTTTCGTTTACAACCTGCCTACTTTGCTGGAAAATAGGCGATTATGGGATGGCGTGTATTTTGTCATTAAATTGTGTAGTTAATGCCAGTATACCCACCAATTTGAGCTATTAAAATCTATTTGTTCATGCAAAATGTACTGATGATAACCCAAGTCGTATAATTGAGGGCCACGTCACTCAAAGTCGGCTTATAAGCAATAATAACACAGACTAAGCGTAACAATAGCCTGGCTTCCAGACAGTTTTTACGCTGTTTTGTTATCGACGAATAGAATTTGCGCAAAAAAAGTATGTTCTGTCTCCAGCCTGTTTCCATCCAACTTTTTACCGAAAAAATTGTGTGCGTGATGACGTCATCTTTAAAAGAACGAATGGTCGCCTAAGTTTTAGTGTATGCCAAAACAAAAATTGCCATACATAATTTCACATATCGCGCAAATCACATGTAAATAGTCTGTTTTTAATCCATTTGTTAAAAAAAACTTTATTATTAAATTATATAGGCCTACGTCAAAAAACAAGTTTTGTGTACTTTGTTATAGATTATATAGTGTAGACTATCAAGCAATAGCAGTTTCTGTTGTATTATTGCTAAATATTTTTTCGCAAAAATTCCTTGGATGGAAACCTGGTGTTAACTCTAAACAGCATCACATGATGTTTAAATAACAAAATAAACAATAACAAAACACCTAATGTAGCTTATAAAACTTATATAATGAGATTCATACTACATAGCCTACTTAAAGGCATATCATTTCAATACATATTTTACAGTATAGAGCACTAAATAATATATATTTTTACAACCTGTGCGATTTTTATTGTAATACGACATGTAGCCTATTTTACGTTATACTGTATGAGGTGACATCAAGTTAACAAGGTTTTACTGAAACATTTTTATCTTTCCTCACACTGAAACTGCTAGAATATTTTACAGATTCCTCCACATACACGCGCTCTCGGCGTGCGCGCTCGTGCACAGCATACTAAAGAGTCTTTCCGTACTTCAGATGAAAAACAATCAAATGCCATCATCAAGAATTAGCTTCTTAAATAAGCATCGCATTCATCATATCGCTAACTATAGTTATATATTACACGCACGCACTACGTTTCTTATCATGACAAATGCATTGGAAAAGACTAGAAGCTGACAGATAAAAACAACTGTACAAGGATTTCTGTCCACTGTGAATCGCGTTCCCCAGTGCTAATATTTACCTTGAATGCGACTGTTTGACTTTATAAGACATGTAAATCAATTCTCATTCTCTGTTTAAAGAGAGCTGGAGTGGGGATGTGAGGGCGCATTGAGGAGGGAGGGAGCGTCTGATTGACGTTTACTGGGTCGAATCGGGTGACGCAGCGCTGGCAGACCGGGCCGTCCATTGGTTGCTGGTGGCAAGAGCTCTGCGCAAAACAACGCACTGATGCTCACTCTCCTTGCAGAACTCGGGAAGAGGGGACCTACGGATTTCTAAGCATCCCGCAGATATTATGGACTATTAGACAACTATATGTAAAAAAGGTGTTATTTGTGTGCAATAGGTCGCGTTCAGGATTTTATTTTCAATTGATTTTCCCACTCACTAAGCAAAAGAGTTTTGGAAAGATTTTCGCTTCTCAGTAATAAGGATCGTTGCATCTGTAGGTTCTGCAATGTCTTGCTGTGACGCACGGACTACTAAATTCTGCTCTCCTTGAGACAGAATTACATCAAATGGCTATAGATCTTCAGTATATGGCGACATGGTTTCCGGCTGACACAGTAGCTTTTCTGTTCGTTTGGGAAGTTGCACAGCGCATATGTTTTCTTGGACCAAAGCGATGGGTAATTCCTAAGCTGTGACCTGGAGAAGAAACGGTGTTAAGACAGAGCGAGGGAATAAAGAGGAGTGCACTTGTTGTTTGGAGATGATTTTGATATTTCTCTTTTTCTCTATCTTGGATGGAGGGTTATCGCAGCTGCACTTCACGGTACCGGAGGAGCAGGAGCGCGGGACGGTTGTGGGAAATATCGCTGAAGATCTGGGGCTGGACATCACCAAACTTTCCGCGCGGCGTTTCCAGACCGTGCCTAGCTCGCGCACGCCGTACCTGGAGGTCAACTTGGAGAACGGAGCGCTGGTGGTAAACGAGCGCATCGACAGAGAGGAGATATGTCGTCAGACCGTCCCGTGCCTCCTGCACCTCGAAGTGTTTTTGGAGAACCCGCTCGAGCTGTTCCGCGTCGAGATCGAGGTAATGGATATTAACGACAATCCGCCGAGTTTCCCAGAGACGGACATCACCGTGGAGATCACCGAGAGCGCCACACCGGGCACCCGCTTCCCGGTGGAGAACGCCTTCGATCCTGACGTGGGGACTAATGCCTTGAGTACATACGCCATCACTAACAACAACTACTTTTATTTGGACGTACAGACGCAAGGCGACGGCAACCGCTTTGCGGAGCTCGTGCTGGATAAACCCCTGGACCGAGAGCAGCAGGCGGTGCACAGGTACGTGCTTACCGCTGTGGACGGAGGGCAGCCACAGAAGACCGGCACTGCACTGCTTGTGGTTAAAGTGCTGGACTCCAACGACAACGCGCCCACGTTCGATCAATCCGTTTACTCTGTGAGCTTGCGCGAGAACTCCCCAGTTGGCACGCTCGTTATTCAGCTCAACGCCACTGATATGGACGAGGGCCAGAACGGAGAGATTGTTTACTCTCTAAGTAGTCACAATCCGCCGCGCATTCGGGACTTGTTTAACATCGACTCGCGCACCGGGAGGATTGAAGTGACCGGTGAGGTGGATTACGAGGAGAGCAGCACGCATCAGATCTACGTGCAGGCTAAAGACATGGGACCGAACGCCGTGCCCGCGCACTGCAAAGTTCTGGTCAAACTCATCGACGTGAACGACAACACGCCGGAGATTAGTTTCAGCACGGTAACGGAGTCGGTAAGTGAGCAGGCTGCCCCGGGCACGGTGATCGCTCTGCTGAGCGTCACGGACCGAGACTCCGGCGAGAACGGACAGATGACCTGCGAGCTGCACGGCGAGGTTCCGTTTAAACTCAAGTCTTCTTTCAAAAACTATTACACGATTGTCACGGACGGTCCGCTGGACCGCGAGAAAGCGGAGTCTTACACGCTCACGGTGGTCGCCAAAGACAAGGGGGTGCCGTCTCTTTCCACAAGCAAGTCCATCAAAGTGCACGTCTCGGACGAAAACGATAACGCGCCGAAATTCATGCAATCGGTTTACGACGTGTACGTGACGGAGAATAACGTCCCGGGCGCTTACATTTACGCGGTGAGCGCAGTGGACCCTGATGTTGGACAGAACGCCTATGTCACTTACTCCATATTGGAGTGCGAAATACAGGGTATGTCCATTTTAACCTACGTGTCAATCAACTCTGAGAACGGCTACTTGTACGCGCTGCGCTCTTTTGATTACGAGCAAATAAAAGAGTTCAGTTTTATGGTGCACGCCAAAGACTCCGGCGCGCCCGAGTTAACGGCCAACGCCACCGTTAATGTCATCATAGTGGACCAGAACGACAACTCCCCCTCTATAATCGCGCCTCTGGGCAAAAACGGCACCGCGAGGGAACATCTGCCCCGCTCAGCCGAACCGGGATACTTGGTGACCCGTATTGTGGCCACGGATACGGATGACGGCGAGAACGCGCGCCTGTCATACAGCATCCTCCGAGGAAACGAGCTCGGGATGTTCCGGATGGACTGGAGAACCGGTGAGCTACGTACCGCGCGCCGGGTGTCCAGCAAACGGGACCCGCCGCACCCGTACGACCTGTTGATCGAGGTGCGCGACCACGGGCAGCCGCCGCTCTCGTCCTCTGCGAGCATCAACGTGGTTCTGGTGGACAGCATAGTTGAGGGCCGGAGCGGCGACCGGGGGTCGGTCAAGTCCAAAGAGGGCTCGCTGGACCTCACGCTCATCCTCATCATCGCGCTCGGCTCCGTCTCCTTCATCTTCCTCCTCGCAATGATCGTGCTGGCGGTGCGCTGTCAGAAGGACAAGAAACTAAACATCTACACGTGCATGGCCGGAGACTCGTGCTGCCAGTGCTGCAGTCGCCAAGCGCGCGGTCGAAAGAAGAAGCTCAGTAAATCGGACATAATGCTTGTCCAAAGCACTAACGTGGCCAGTACCGCACAGGTGCCGGTGGAGGAGTCAGGCAGCTTCGGCTCGCACCACCAGAACCAGAACTACTGCTACCAGGTGTGCCTGACTCCGGAGTCTGCCAAAACCGACCTGATGTTCCTTAAACCGTGCAGCCCATCCCGGAGCACAGACACTGAGCACAACCCGTGCGGGGCAATCGTTACCGGATACGCGGATCAGCAACCAGATATTATCTCAAACGGGAGCATTTTATCCAGCGAGGTGAAAACCCATTTTATTACCTATCCCTGGATACTTTATCTTAATCCAGTATGAAATGCTTACATTATTTGCAAGCCGTATTCAAATTAGCATATTGAATCTTAGTGTTTCGGTTTGTTGCTACATTGAAAGTGTTAAAGTTTTAAGTGAAATCAAAAACTCAAAACTGAATATGAAAATTGAGTAGAAATCACATAAGTTCTTGTGAGAAGTTCAGTGGATGGAAACATCTTTATCTAGCCTATATGCACCGTAAAAGCCTATTCAGTGGTGAACTTTCTGCTTCCTGTGTTTGTAATGTCAGATTGCAATCATCTGCTTGCTTATGACTCACATAGTGCTTTTAAAGGTAGCTTGGGGCTGTAGTGCTATTTTCAGGTGCTTTAATTACACTACAGCACTTCAGGGTCAGTTTACATAGAAGGATGCAACCACATATTCAAGATTGGATGGAAACCAAATGTAAACATTTCAGTCTCAATCAATGACATTCCTTTATCGATTGACCAATAATAGGAATATATAGAGGATGTGAATGTTAAGGGTGGAAGCTGGTTTTATTTCTGCTCTGATACTAGCATCTTCCTTTTTTTGCCTCTGAGACAAGTCATGTTATCTTAATAGAGCCCCCCTATCCGACAAGGTCTACCTTACTATCCCCTGGCGCTCTCTGAAAGGGTGTAGCCCTGGAGTCAAGTCTGAGGAGGGAGGGGGGAGTGTATGGGATGAGGGTTTAAGTATGCTAAGCACACAGTCGCTGGGTATCAGTGGAACAAAGGCGGTTCTATGGTTGAGGTGCACTAGTGCATGGACAGAGCAGAACAGAAGCCTGACTAGTGTTTTAATCACAAATGCAGAATTTCAAATGAACCTGCTCATCACCATTGTTATAATTATTAACAATTAGTGTTTTTGTTGCCATCTTTTAGACCAAGCACCAGAGAACCGAACTCAGCTACCTTGTGGATAGGCCCCGTCGTGTTAACAGGTGAGATTACAGATCAAATACACACATTGCATTTTCATGTTTTGTTTCTTTCGATAGACATAATGATTTTTATACTGTACAGACATTATATTCTATCCTAAACATAACCCTCACAGAAATTCTCTTTTTACATTACAAAAAATAAAAAAATAAATAAAATAAAACAAATTAAATAAATCATAAGTTGTATTATATATGTTTAAAAAAAAAATTTTTTTAACATTACTACTATTATTTTACAAATTGTTTACATTATTTTTATTCACTTCTGGGTACAAACTAAGTACACACACATTTACTTACAATATGGGAATGACTTCCATTTTCTTATATGCAGTTATAAATACTATAACCTATGACCCAAACCCAGAAAAGTTCAAAAAAAATAAACAACTTTGTCTATTTATATATCCTTTTTTTAATTTTAAAACGAGGACATGCCTAAAGGGAGCTTTTCTCAGATTTAGCTTACTTCTGGGTACACAATTGTCCCCAAAATATGGTTAAATAGCCTATGGTTGAATAGAATAAACTCAACACTAAGACAAAGAAAGAGCAGTATAAAGGATGTGGCGGCTAGCCAAAGTTACAATATCTGACTCAGTGTCGCATGTTTCATCGTAACGTTTGATACTACACAGCACGAGATACAGAACTTGATATTAAATTTAGTCAGCAGTCCTAAACTATGCCAAAAGTGTTAAATAACCAAAACAATCAATACTTCTAAAAGGAAAAAGCAGCACAAAGCTCCAATTACCAAATGACTACTAAACCATAAAATTCCCTTATAGTTCAGCGTTTCAAGAGGCAGATATCGTCAGCTCTAAAGACAGCGGGCATGGAGATAGTGAGCAGGGAGACAGCGACCATGACGCCACCAACCGGGGCCACACAGCAGGTGAGTTGATTACGAGTTTCTCACCTACCGTCGACCTCATGCCTGACTTGAAAGAAGCTAGAGGAGTGAAAGGTCCCTGGGGAATGAACGCAGAAGAGAAACATAGGCAGCGATAGACACTGGGAAATTGTTTGCATCTTGGCTTTGAAAGCAACGCGACAAGCCTTCAACCGATTCCAGCAGTGGATCAATATAGGGACTGCGTGGAAATTATACATCTGTCAACAGAGCTAAACGGGTTTCAGTCAATGCCGCGAAGGAGTCTGGCTTGTCTGATGGACAGGCTTTCTGAAGCATTTAATGAGTATTTGAAAGCTTCCACTGTAACGAATCCTAACAGCTGCCCACCACACCACCTACACCCCCCAAATACAATTATTTTTCCATTCATATTAAATGGCAGTAACGTTTGAGTCAAGCACGACGAAATGGCAATCATTTGTTGAAGACGAATTCGATTTTATTTCATTTATTCTTTATTTATTTATATTAAATTTGATGAGCTTTTTTGACTTTCAAGTTCTATATTTCATTGCTGCTCGTTTATTGATCAAGGTGGAGCCTTGCGGCTTCGACTGGATAAGGCTTTGACCTTTCTCTCCAAAGAATCATGACATTCAGCCTTCGGTTTGGCAAACAGTTAGATGATGGGTTGCCAGATATTACGTATGCGCCATGCACAATGGAATACAAATTCTTGAAAAGAGCACGGATTCACAGTTTAGGTAACTACAGTATGAGAAAACCTCAAAAGGCCGTTTTGGGTGGGGGGAAATAAAAATCGCAAAAGGAGAGGGATTGAGATTTTTTGAAAACTTGTTAGAGCATCAAAGAGGTAAAATGAGAAGATGTGTGTGTGAGTGTCCTTTTCTTCCCTGCTCTCCTCTGGGTGTGTGTTGGCAAGCTCGCAGTTTCTGCACTCCCATTTCAGTGCCTGTCTCCGCATAGCCAATTATCACAGCAAGGTTAAGATGAAGGCCTGGGACACTGACAGGGGTAGAACCACTGCATTAACAACCACTTACATACACACACATTCGCTATCTCCTTCACACATCCCTACCTCACCTCCTTTTGTTCTTACAGCATCAATTTGGAGATATCAGACTAAATTAAGAGAATCCCAGCCAAAGGATAGAAGGTAAAGAAGCATTTTAACCCTCATGTTGTGTAACGCACTCTACAGCTATTATAGAGATACATATAGAGATTATACACTTTACACAAAGACTCCATTCATTAGCATTAACATACTCTGACCTTTCGAAACAGATGGAAATTACAATAAAAGGTGTATGTACCGATGTAAGTATTGTGAAAGTTTAATGAAATATTCTAAAATCATTCAAATTGTCTTCTTAATTTGTTTTTAAGCTTGATATTTCAAAGTAATGCATATCTGACAAGCTTTTTAAATAGCTCTGGGCTCTTTCAGATGAGCATATGAGGGTCAAGCTAAAAGATCTGGGGTCAGAGAATGGCCATTTTCCATGATTTAGACTGTTACATCTGCATTTGTTTGCGAAGAGACAGAGGCGTGACAAATTGCACAATTAGATTAACACAAGTGAGCGATAGATTGATGATTATCTATAAATGAGGGATGTGTGGTGATGACGTTAATCAAATCACTCCTGTTGCTGTAATTTAATGCTTTCAGATCCCAATCAGGCAACTCCATTTGCTCTGCACACGCACACACACACACACACACACACACACACACACACACACAGTTCATAGCTACAGAGAAAAGCTAATGCTGGGGGAATAACTTAGAAACTGTAGCTTCAAGCTATTCATAATTTTAAGTGGTTCAACTAGTCAAGCTACCTTCAGGAAAAGTTGTCAGCTACACTACAAGCTATTAAAAAAAGGTAAATAAGCACTAAGGTATAGCCAGGGTGCAATATGTTTTGAAATGTATATCTGATGCATACAATTCATCCAGTGAAGAACACAACGCAGCACACATACTTATACAGTCAAACAATACCATTTGCTACACAAAATAGAAACAACAACTCAAATAAATGATTATTTTAAAATGATTAATTTATCCATCTAAACAGCTGTTTGTTCTTTGGATTATTGCTTCAGCTCACTCAGGATGAAGTTGTGTGTTCAATACAATGTGACAAAAGCAGTCATGCAGTGTTTTGTCACACTACACTACCAAAAAAGATGCATAATTAAAAAACTTCACAGTACTGAAAAATAGTAGAATCACTCCCAAAGACTCGCAAAAGCAGTGACAGTGTAGGTTATTTCAGTAGCTATAAGTTGATTTTGAATGCAAACCCACCCTGATTGCTCTTCCCAAGCTATAGCAAAAACTCTCATCCTCAGCATGTGAGCTCAGGTCTTTGGTCAGCCCGACGACAGGTGTTCTAAAGGGAAATTCTACTCATCAGGGCTTTGGCAGTGTTTTTCCTTTTCGTTCTGATACTTTTGCACACCATTGATAAAAGATGTGATGAGGTCTTCAGAAGAGAAAATGCAAGAGAAGGGGAAAAAGATGAAAATAACACGCACACAGTGGGATGCGGAGCACTTCCTGATGGAGAACAGCTTAGTTAGTCAGTGTTTGTACTCAACACAGCATCTCTTTTTCTCTTGATATCTAAAGCCCCAGAGTCCAGGATCTAGTCAGATCATTAATGTTTTCAATAAAGCTCCAAGCTGCACTGAGGATCTCTAATATCTGATCGAATACAGGTCTGCAATTAATTATAGGATTTCATGGGCAATTATGTAGATATTTTTATTTCTTTATTTATTTATTGGCCATGAAGTGCAGGTGTTAATCTATAGCATACAACCCGCTACAGTAGTCTTTGTGCAAATGCAGTTTGCTGAAGCATATCGCTGTTAGATTTTAAATGCGATTATTCTGACAGCTCAAATTTGACAGCTAAAAAAAAATCTTAAAATCCTCAAGGTGCACCGCTCACAATGCATAATGGATGCTGCATTGTCATGTTCTTTTTTACCCAAAGAGCACTAATGCTGAAATATCAGCCCAAATTTCAGCATTTAACTCGGATCGACCATTTAATGACTGCATTCATACTTTGTTTTCTAGATAATTTCACCTTAATCCTCATTCGAATAGGTCTTGTGGATGGTCATTTTGTGTTCCGCAGACGTACTTTGTGACTTAAATTTCGTCCAAATGGAAAATGTCTGTTTTTCTTCCCCAACCATTGCTGTTAACACAGGGTCCTCTGAGAAATCAAATTCAGTTTGTAGAAGCATCAGTGATTGTGGTATATTAATTTTCCCACAATGTTTTTATTTCTCTTTTTTGTTTTACCATTATTACATGATTTAGATTTAATTCTGTCATAAACATACTTTTAATGGGTTGTAAATCGGAGTGAATGCTACAGAAATCTCATCTGGGTAAATCAATAATACGTTCTGGGTAAATCATTGTAACAGTATTCGAAACATAAAAATCCCTTCCAAGTTGTTGCTTAATTTGTGCCAATATCCTTCATCATAAATTTGGATTCTGTTCTGCTAACCATCAATGTAAAAAAAGTACCATGATTTTAACTGTAAAAAACTGTGAAAATGCTATGGTAAAACCTGTTAAAAGGTTAATGGTAAATAACCTGCATTGAATTGTACATTTTTATTTAAACTTTTTTACGATTAGAATATATATATATATATGTTCATATTTAAAAGCTGTTTGCGATTGGCTTTGGTTTATCATGTGACTTTCCCATTACCACCTGTATTTGATGGTTATCAGTGTATTTCAGTACTTTAATAGGTTGGTATTAAGATTATCTCAGTTAATGAATTTACGGTATTTAACTGTAAATTTACCTTAAAACCGTTAAACCAAAATGTGGTTATAGTTTTTTTTTTTTTACAGCAAAAATTTTTAAAATTTGATGATCCAAATCTACATCAGGATATTCTACCATTAATTTGTGCTAAATTCATAAAACTCTATTATTTTGCTGTCGTTTCCTTCAGAACATGCCAATCTGGTTTTCTTCTTCACAAAGCCTACAAAAGCAGACCTCAGCCAGATGAAACGATATCTGGTCCTACATGTTGTACATGAGTCTCTGCATGTGACTGTGATATTGATGTGAACGTCATGCTGTGAGCTTCTGTCTGCTCGCTCAGTGGGGATATTTAGGGATCGCTGTTCTAATTACATTGAGTTTGATTGTATGCAGTCAGGTTTATCTGTGTACTTAATATTGACGGTATCACAAAGGCCTTGGGTCCCTGCTTTAAAGAGATTTACGCCTCTGTGTACATCCACATATCTCTGTCCATATATATCACCCTGATATAATGGTGAAATAACAAAGTGGACAGGTTGTGGAAGTGATCTATGGATTTCACAACACATCTGAGCAGGAATGTGAGCTGAATGCGGGTTCTGATGTTGCATCTGTAAGATTAGAAGTACTGAGGTGTGCGAAGGAAATAAGAATCACATAAGAAATCTTTTCAACTTTGCTTATCCCTGACAGCAATGATACAGAAAGCAAATGGAGACTTTTGCTTAAGCTTCTCAGATCTCTCCTGAGAAAAATACCCTAGTAATCTCACATATGCCTCCTCTAGAGTTTCATAAGAGATCTCAGTGAAGTCAAAAACTGTACTAAGACACCAAAGTCAGCGATAAAAAAAAGATTTCAAGATTACCTAAAATATCCTATAAAATATATATAAAATATATATTTTATAGCTCTATGTCAACACCTTATTTTTTTCTTCTTAAGAAATCTGATAAATGTTTTGATACCTACAAAAAAGCAACTTACAAGCGATGAAAGAGTAGGGTTGGTGTATCATGTCTTGTTTATGCCTGCAGAGTAAATAACTTGAATACACAATCCAGAAGGCCTCATCACTAATTATCTTGCATTTTCTGTGCTGTCCAGTAAATGAAAGAGCCTTTGCAAACAAGCTGATTATTTTGTGCGCAACATAATCACACACTTTGATCGCTAAATAATACTTCATTATCTATTGAAGTCCCCTATAGCAACACTAATAAGCACTGACTGTGGGTCAGAGTAGCACTTTATGCAGATATCTGCAGATCCCAAAGCCACACTAATAACATGTTTCCTGGTCACCTATGCAAATCCTTACAACAGATCTGCACTAATAAATGATTATTCCCTTGTGGGTTCATTTAGGCATCAATACACACACACACTCATAGTATGGTCAGCTTTATCAGAAGAGCAGATTTGTCCTTTGATCTCACTCAGAAGGGCTTCTGCCACGAGGAATTAGAGATTAGAGATTGGCCTGACATGCATCCACCCCCTCCTTCTCCTCCTCTGTCGGCCTTTGTCTTTACCTTTGTATCAAATTTCCCATGTCATCCTACAGACTCTTTCATCATCACCTCTTTTTTTTTAATCCCTTATAATTTCCTCTTTTAAACCAGTCTTTCTCATTTTACCTGTTGAATCTGACCTTGCTGCATCACTGTATCGCCTACTCCTCCACTTTTATATGGATGGTACCTTTTGTGGCACTCTACTCAACTTAAAAAAAAAAAAAAAAAAAGAATCTAAGAAGACATTCTGGTCAGGCCTGGGCTATTTTATCACATATGACTTGATTATATTAAACAATGATTATTTATTACACAACAGGATTGATAGCCAACCCTATGAGTGTGGGACTGAGAATTAATCATCTTTTAAAATGATTTACGTTATCACAATGATTTGTGTATTTTAATAAAACAGGATAGAATATTTTAAACGCAAATAAGCTGATTAAATGCCACAGAATTAATCAAATTCATTGCTAATTCTTAAAGATGTTTGTGCTGCTTTCTTGAGGATGATATTATTAATGGCCAGGCTCTTTGTAATGGACTTCATAAACAATAGCTTCCACATTTAGCCTCAATAGTCACCAGAACATCCAGTGCAGTACAACATGTGGAAATTATAAGAAAAATTATAAAGAAAAACTTTATTTTAAGGTGTGCTTGCTACAATAGAATTATACATTTAAGTACAGAGTAATATACATTAACTAGATATGTATGGTTAGAATTTCAATTGCATGAAATTCTTCAGAATTTATTCTTACTATAATAAGAAGGAAAGGAAGAAAAGGATATGGCATGTGGCCAGGTGTGATTTCCCGTACTCGGAATTTGTACTCCGCGTTTAACCCATCCAAGTGCACACACACAGCAGTGAGAAGTAAACAACCACACACACACACCGTGAACACACACCAAATTATCCATTAGGCCATGACTCCCCCAATAATAGTAAGTATGTAATAGTAAGCACACGTAACGTAAAACAAAAACACCTTAAAATAAAGTGTTGCCAACAAATTAAGCAAACAATTTCATATTGAGCAAACGTCATATCACAGTACGGAGCAGCATTGATACAATCTAAGTAAGGCTAAAGCTGCTGGATTTCCTTACTAAAATGTTATGTTTCAGTACATAAAATATAAAATTTCAACAGCCATTCAGTGTATGACAATTAAAAAAGGAGGATAGAAAGTGCTATTGTGTACACAGGCTAAACTACAAAATAATTGACAAATGATTATGAGTTAAAACATTTCTTTCCTATTAGGCACTAGTGCAGAACACCTAATGACATAGTAATATCTTATTTAATTGTAATATTATGATAAAAGAGCTAATATGATTTCTATCATTAATAAAAAATTAGGAGTTTAATTTTTCATGTAGTATATTAAGACAGGGCTTGCAGGTGCTGAATAATAGATCATACCATACCATAATACGCTGCTCACCTTGACTGTGATTTTTGCAGAGTATGCTTCTGGATCATGTTTTGTTGGTCCTGGAACTAGATGTCAAATAAACATAGTCCAAACCCCATCCAAATTCAAATCTACGTCCAGGTTTATGCTTCATGCATCTGCACGAGAAAAAAGGTGTGCACACCAACAGTGACATCAATGGGTGCTTGAAATTGTGTTTGCCATAAAAACCAACCTTGAGAAAGGCCTGGTTGAGCAGACTTGTGTTGGACTTTTATACAGGCAGAGAATGACTTCAAATAATTTTAAAAGCAAAATGTTTCTGACTGCACTGTGAATACAGTTTTTCTGTTGTATTATAAAGAACATTTGTATACATGGTTTACTAAATAAAAATAATATCCTTTAGTAGAGAATAGTGTAATGCAGTGCACATGAGGTATAACTGCTGTGACGTACACATTCATCTGTGATGGTTAGTGGCAGGTCGAATGCGTCAGTATAAACCAGGCTTAACTCTGATCCCTACTCCTACCTTTTTCCCTTGTTTAAATATCCAAATCCCTAACCTTTGTTTTGAAGCTTAGCACATTTTACTGGTGCTGTTTCTAGTTGTTTGATTGGTACCCACAATTAAGATACCTGACCAATAACTACCCCCAAAAATTGGAAATGGGGTGGAATCAAACCTGCATCTCGCTCATGACCTAACTCAATGTGTCAAAGACAAAACCTTGCAGGGTTTGCAAAACATACAAATGAAAGTGTATGAATTCATATGAATTAGCCATGAATTCACCAAAACCTAATTATTTATGAATTGGTATACACAAATGTGTGATTTCTTTTTTTAAGTAAACATAAAAGTCCACCTCTATTAATAATTGTAACCGAGACGTGAGCAAAACGTATAAATGAGAGTGTACGAATTTATATAAATAAGCCACCAACTTGGAATAATTGTATAAAAATATACTCTAGGTTAGAAATAACGTCACTGAGGCAGTAAACTGTGAAAACACATGAATGAGATTGTAAGCCACAAATCTAATTAGTTACGAATTGCCATAAATTTAAAGGAAAGTCCTAACTGCTGTTTCTTTAATAATATGTTCATCTTCTCCATCCAAATTCTGAATTGGTCTTCAAGTTCTCTGTATCACTGAACCTCATGCTGGGGTTGAATCCAGAGGCCTTTATTAGAGTTCAGTGTGAC
This sequence comes from Enteromius afrohamiltoni, assembly GCA_034779775.1. Classification (NCBI taxonomy): domain Eukaryota; kingdom Metazoa; phylum Chordata; class Actinopteri; order Cypriniformes; family Cyprinidae; genus Enteromius; species Enteromius afrohamiltoni. The sequence goes on along the minus strand of JAUYWG010000031.1, from coordinate 12,089,138 downwards.
GCCACACTGCTCTCTGCCCCTCTCTTTCATTTATTTCCCTTTCAAGCTCCCCTCTCGTTCTCTTCCTCTGAAACCGGCTAATTATCATTCTCTGTGTAGTCATTAGTCAGAAAGCAAGAGCGTGTATATGTGAGCCTGTGTGTTGGTAGGACGCTTTCTCCCAGTGTTGTTAGTTTTGGTTGCGTTGCCTAGTGTTTGTATGAAGGACTTGAGAGACCGGCGGATGAGACACGGTGAAATTAACAGCATGAAAAGAGCATGAAAACATCACAGCAGATTCGTTTAATATGAATTGGTGGGAGGGACAGGGAGAGGCAGAGAGGGAGAAACAAAGGGCTGGAGAGTTCACTGCTTTGTGTATATAACTATCTGTCTTTCAGTGGGCCGCCTTCCAGTCAATTATTGTGCTTTGCTGGAGCCTGACAATGACTGCAGTTGATTATAAAACGAGTAAAAAGCTCGCAATCTGTCTGGTTAAATAATCATCTCCATTCAAATATGAATAATTTCAGACTCCACGCTCTGGATAATTCATAGTAATTTTGCCATTGTGTTACTGTTGACATTGGATTGCTATGCAGAAGAGCAGCAGATAAAGTGAAAGCCGAAGATCTCGGTGAGGAAGCGCGTAGCCTCCATAAAACATCTTTTCTGCTAAAGAGATCTCGGAACATGGACAGAGGAACGTTGATGCGCCCACACACGTGCTAATTTAATTCATTTTAGATCATTACACATTGACTTTTTTGCTTTTATAGCAAATATATTCTGAAACATTGCAAAAAACAGAATTTTTGTGAATGGTGTTTATGTGTATAAAACTCAAAACTCAAGTTGCTATGGAGTTGAGATCTTTTGGGTGGTGACCTCCTTGCTTAGAAATCATAATCGCTAGTATTCTCGCTAGTAAATCTTTGCTTAAATGTAAATATATGTATATATACACTGAAAAATATATCTTTTCATTTCATGGATCGTTTCCTTTCCATCTACTGAACAAAATATAGCTATACAGGTTTGGAAAGATGTGTACATGAGTAAATCATGACAGAAATGTAACACAATACTACAAAATTGAATTCCCTTTTGAACTATACTTTTAAGTATAGTAAATAACACCAGTAATTCTACATTATCTTTGACTAACATTTCCTCTCTTCCATCTTTCCTCTGTCTTTCACAGGAGCAGATCTTTTCTCCAACTGCACTGAAGAGTGCAAGGCTCTGGGTCACTCCGACCGTTGCTGGATGCCCTCCTTCATGCCTGGCGACAGTCGCCAGGGCGCCGATTACCGTAGCAACCTGCACGTCCCTGGAATGGACGCGGTGCCGGACACTGAGGTACAGGAGAACGTGGTTCCGGGCGATGCGTGCAATCGGGCAGATGATAGATCATTCTCCACGTTTGGCAAAGACAAGTCACACCACGGCACGCTCACACGCCACGAGCTACACACACTCTTACCAAGCGCCCGAGCGCCTTACAAACCCAACTATCTGTGTGAGTACTCACTCAAAATGTACAATTTCTGACCCCCCCCCACCCAGATCTGATCCACTGCCGTCATCTCTCTTCCAAATCTAACCCATGGCTCTGTTTGTATAGAACTATTTATATTTCTAATATATATACATATATAAATACATGTAACCCTATTTCTCCAAACACCCTTTCTTAACCTATTATCTCACTTTCCAATTTGTTTTCCCTTTCCTTCAAAAGCAAAATGACACAAACCAAAAACAATAATTGTATAATATATGGACATATCAATAAAGGAATTTTTTGAGTGAAAGTGTGGAGTTGTGTCCAACATTTTGTCCTCTCCCTGCCCTCTAAATTCTCCCAAAGCATCTGAAGACACTGGTGAAAAACCATCCTATTACAAATTTGGCTCATGAATGCTGAATTTGCAACTAATTCGTCATCCAATCCTACATAACACATACTTTGTGCTGTGACTTTTCCTTAAGCTGAAATCAATCTTCATCATAATCATGTAAGACATGCCAATATCTCATCACATGGTTCTGCATCTCAAACAATCACAATTTAGCACATTTTCCACCATCATGCAGCACGTTTATGCCAAATGCATGCAGGATTTATTTTTCAGCGTTTACACCTTATAAAATGCTACATTATCTACATATTTTTTTCTTCCATGTCTGTTCTAATCACCATATGTCACAGCTCTACAGTAATCACACTTGTGACAGTCAAAGCGCCCTGCCTCCTTGCCTGATTATAGCATGCAAACTGTGGTGGTGTACGCTCACAGCCGCTGACACATCCAGCACTTTGTTACTGTATGTGTTCTACTACTGCACTAAAGTGATGGCAAGTGTACACTGTGTGCTCTTCTGTGGGTTGAGACTACGTGTGCATGTGTTTGTATTCCTGGATATTATGAACCTTATATCCACAAGCCCTGCCTTTTTGTAATGAATGAATGGAAAGTTACACTCTCACAGGAAAATGTCACAAAACTGTATATTTATCAGCAAACCAACAACATATCACTCTGGAAATTATTTTTTTATTTTTCGTTTATTTATTTTACGGTGTTTTAAAGGGTTCCGTTAAACCTTAATTAGGTTTTGATGTCAGACATGGTTTTTTATGCTATTTGATCATATAAAACATACAATTATTTAATTAAAAATATAAAATTATATTTAATAAAATACTATTTTACATGATAGTATATTTCATCATAATTACATTTACACTATAATACTATCTACATTTAATTACATTGTAATGCTATATACTTAGCAATATATACTATACTACAAATATACTATATACTAAATATACTATATACTGAAAATGCTAGCCAACCCAAAACGTACAGACTTTGCTTACATTATATATAACAGTTTCTGCATTTTTTTCCTCTTAGCAGCAAAAAATAACTGGTCTTTTAATAACTTTTTATAAATCTCGACTGGATTCAGTCGTCTTAATTAACTTGTTTTCCTTTCAATTATCTTAATTAATCTGAGCTTATGCATCTCAGTTTTTGAGTGAATACTGTCAAAATTAACCACAATTTTTTTTTTTAAATAACACAAATTAACGAGGCCTAGGATCAGTCAGTTCCAAATATAAACTCAAAACCATTGAAAACAAAGAATACAAGTTGTAAAAAAAAACCCGAAACAAAAAAGGAATCCAAGACTTGCTGAATATAGCATATTAAAATATTTTTTTTATTGACCAAGTCTGGTTAATTTTAACCAGTAACACTAAATTAGGTCAAGTACATAAAATGCATTTTATGTGATTTGACAGAATAATCACACAAAAGAACATTTATACAATTCTCACTCCATTTATGTATTTGTCTGAATTATGAGTGATGTTCTTGTGGTGCATGGATAAATGCAGCTACAGCGATGCTTTTCCTTGTGAGATCGGACTCAGTTTGGGAAAATGACTGTTTGGACTGGTAAGAATCTGATTTTAATGATTCATGTGTTCTCCTGTTCTTTGCCCTTTTAGCACGCAAAAGGATTTCCTAGCACCTTCCGCGTGGACATTCCTGAAAAAGCGTGAGTTTGCACAGTAACGCAACCGGCCAAAAGCATCAAGGGTTTCTTTTTTTTTTAAATTTTACTTCGTCTCTTTTTTTTATTATTATTGAACTCAATCACGGACGATCTGGATGTTCCGAGCTCTGTCGGACGTCTGAAACAGATTAAATCAGATGCGATCCGATGACGTAAGGACCCTGAGAATTCTCAGCAGGACTGAGAAACCTCGCCAAATCTCTTCCGAAAAACTGGATGAGAAGAGGGAAGAACAGAGGGAGAGAGCTCAAAAAGAGGATTAGGAGTGATGGAGAGACAAAAGGAGAAAAATGGATGATCAATGGACACGGTTGTTTCCTCACTCTCTCCGCTCTATGATCAATGTGTCTCTGTTTACAGTCCACTGTAAACTATACCAACTATCTGAGCCCTTTACCCATTTCGACACGTGCACACACACACACACACACACACACACACACACTTGTACAAACGTACTGTACAAAGAGCAGCCCAAACTATGTGCATTATAAACTCAACTATCCGTTTTAGACTTGACTGTTTTCTATAGCTGTTTATTTTTTCTTCTTAATCAGTGTGGTCAAGTGTTCTTCTGAAGTTACTATCTTTAGAAAAAGCGTGGATGCGGGGGACAAAAAAATGGAAAAAGTAAAAAAAAAAAAAAAAAAAAACAAAAAAAAAGATGATTCTGTCCTCTCATTGGCCTATGGATACTTCATCTGACATTGTGGTTATCTTCACGTGTGCAAGTGTGTACTGTTCTCTTTTAAAGCTTCAAATAACTATAAACCTATATATATATATATAAAAACACATATATATATATAATATATAAATATACTTTTTTTCTGAACCTGTGTAGCCCATTGGATAGTTTCCTAAACACCATATTGCCATAAACCAATACAAAGTGCTGAAAAGACTTGCATTAAAATTGGGGCTTCGAATTGTGTGGCCTCTCTGTCTATAAGTGCAGAATTATTTTATGCTGTAGTCATTTGACATAATTCCTTTTCAAATGCACACAAAAAATATATATATAGGTAACAGACCTTTTGTTACAACATGCCCTATAATTTACAAATTGTTCTTTGCAAATTTGTGACAGCCAACCAACAAGAAGAAAATACTTCTTATTTGTTGTGTGTACACGTTTCCTCAACAGAATATGCTATTAGAATTTGAATTTGGATCGAAAATTTACAAAAGGAATGAATCTAGGTGTCTGTAACCGACATGTATGTTCAACAAATTTTTGTGATTCGACTCAAAACTTAGTAAGTGAGATCCAGTGTTTTGTGACAACTCAGCCAGTCTCTTGTCTCTCTCTAAATAACACACATTAGATCACAGGCACATATTTTCATTCAATCCAGAACATCTTTTGCTTCTTGGCCTGAAATGATAAGTACGAGTATGAAAGACTTTGATTGCGGATGTTTATTCAGTCCTGCCACACTGACTGAGATTAGAGAACTGTTTTGAACATTAAACTTCTCTGGCCTTTTCTCCAGTGTTCCTGATTGGCCATTAGAAAAAAAAAAAGCTCCCAGTTTTATGCCATGGATAAAATCAGCATGTAAAAACAAGGCTTTGAATTGAAAACTCCTGCATGACTAATCAGCAACAGAAAAACACCAAGCACTTTAAGAGGACGGATATGGTAGAAATTACTTTTTTCTTGCACAAACGGAAACAATGAGTCTTCACAATAACAGTATGACAGCTTTAAAGAAAAGATGAGGTCTTCATTTAGACCAGCATCCCTGTGGGATTTATCCACACCACTGGATAATGAGATCTTTAATGATTTATTAATGCTTTTCTCTGGTCGTGGTGGTTAATTTTAGTTTTGTAAAGGTTTGTTTTATATATTTATATTATACAAATATATATTTACACTCTATCGATCAAAAGTTTGGATTTATTGATTGATTTGGAAGTATTGATTTATTTATTTGTATTTATTTTTTAATGAAGTCTGTCATCAAGGCTGTATTAAAAAAGTAAAACGGAAATATTGTGAAATATTATTACAATGTTAACATTGTGTTACATGATCCTCCAAATTCAGCGTTCCACAAATTATAATAATAATAATTAAAAAAAAAAATATATATGTATATATACACATTTGAAAGTTATTTTAAGTTATTTTAAATTGTAATAATATTTCACAAAATTATTATTTTTGGTTAAACAAATACAGCCTTGGTGAGCATAAAAGACTTCTTTTTAAAAGCAAATACAATGTTGTATTATCTATTCATAACTTTTGACTGGTAGTGTATATACCAACACAAACAAACAAACAAACACACACACACACACACATAAAAATAAATACATAAATACAAAAAAAGAATAGAAATGGCAACACATCCTTTTATAAATACAAATAAATAAATACATTTATATAATATGGATGTGATTTGTACTAATTTAAATACACACACACACACGCACACACACACATTGTGCAAGAGAAAAGTATAATCCTAAAAAGAGGTAATTTCTCTCAGCACATGTCTGTGTTGTTTAAAGTTTGGTGTCCTGAAGGATCTCTGAACACATGATTGTCATTTTGAGAACATAATGGTGACCAGTTTAAAACCGCGGAGTTCGTTTTCAAAATTCTCCAAATACCAAGAACATGATATCTGCTTTCTCTCAAGTCACATGGCAGCCGAGAGGGTTTGGCGGTTAAAGAGGGGGTCGGAACCATGAAATGTCAGACAGGCACAGCACCAAGATAAAAACGAGGTCAAGAGATATCAGTGAAAGACTGAATGACCACAGACAAAGACATGTTATCAGCCAATCTGCCCCCTCCTCTGGACCCGACTATCCCACATAGACACCGCCAGAGCTGGGGAAGATCATCCCAACAAGTAAGTGATTGTAGGAGGTCGGGCTCCCCTTATCTCCTTTCGTTCTGGAGTTCATCACAAGACACACCACTAACCAGAAAGACTATCTCCAGTGTGAAAGCATGTGATGGAGGTAGAGGGGAGGAATGTGAATGAGAGGAAAAAGCAAGCAAACATGAGCACGCAAGAGGGATCAGGTTCAAATTTGGCCTGTGAAATGTCCCATTTTCCCCTCTCTCTCCCACACTTTATTATCTATCAATGTCAAAAGGTCCAGAAAGGTCATCAGTAAACACAGAGTATCCATGGTTATTCTCAGCAACAAAGCATTCTGTGGCATGATCATTTTACACTTTTTATTGCATGTCAAAGAAAACGTATACCAGTTAGAATTTATTTTTTACATTTTCTTTAGAACCCCCTTTTGAGGACTAAAGTACAATGGCTTTTTAGTGCCACAAAAAAAATAAAATAAATAAAACTACGAGATTTCAGTAGATTTCAGTAATTACAGTAATTATGAGATTAAAGTCGAAATATTATGAGACTAAAGTCAAAATATTATGAGAATGAAGTAGAAATTTCATGTCTTCCATTGTATTTCAAGAGTTCACGCTTTCCTCATTAATAGGTTTTAGCGGGTTTGGCATGCTGTCAGGGGAGCGAGCCCGGGAG
>JAUYWG010000031.1:12049812-12070219 GCA_034779775.1 Enteromius afrohamiltoni | reverse complement strand
ATTTATATTTTAAAAAGCATTGCATTTAAAATAAATACAGTGTAATTATTATATTTAATCCAAAAAGGCCTGTGTAAGAGCCTACATATGTACCTATATATACTCTATTTATAAATCACACACACATACATACATATTCATATCGGTGGGTTATAGATCCACGGCATAACCAGAGATGTTTCTGTAACATGCTTCTACATCACTGACTAGCCCATTTCGTCCTGATCAGAATCAAAATGATCAAAACACGATCTACATACATGATCTATATCGTCTCAAAATTATGTTTATTTCAAGCCGGTATACTGAGGAAGTCCTCTTTCAGAACTCATTCAAGACATGCACTAAGACTTGCCTTACCGTAGTACACCATGAACTGGGATTGCTGTAAAAACTTGTCACTGGCAGGGAAAGAGTTAATCAAAAATAATTCTAACCCACAACTTTTGAATTGTACAAAAAAACAAACACTGTAGTTCCTGGACCTTGCTTTGTTTACAGGGCTCTTAGCATTTTGGAAGAGAAAAGGATCCATTGTAAACCGTTGCAGCTAGAAGTAGAAAGCTAAGACTTGTCCTCACAGAGTCCCTTAATTAGCAAGTGGTATCCACGTCCTTTTGGCCATGTAGTGTATTTTCACTTAGCTTCAGCACACACACACTCAAAGAGAATGAAAGCTGCTGCTGTAACAGACAGACCAATTTGAGTTCTATTGACTTATCGCAGAATGAGTGATTCAGGCTGAATAAATCAATACAATAGTCTCTCATTGCATACACTGTGTTTAATACATTTTCCGCTGCTAGTAACACACACATACAGATGAATACATTCATGTCTGTCTTATAACGACGATATAATTTCGACTTCACCAATCAACAAAACACAGTCCTCTGAGCGCATTTACTGTAGCCTGAAGTTGATTTTTTAAGTAAATTAATTTTCCCACATGTCAGATGAAATTTTGCCCTGAGCCAAAGCAAACGAATGAGTTATTGCCCCGTGCTTGCCAAACAAAAAAATGACACGTTGAATGAACGCTAGAAGCCATTTCGTGAGTGAGATCTCTGCAGGCCAATCAGAGATGACTGTATCAGTGAAGACTCATCGGTAATGACTGCTGGGGTACTTCCACTTACCGTGTCATTTATTCACCCTCCTTTTATTTCCCGTCCCTCTGACCTCACACCAAAACCTCTGCAGGGTTTGTAAGGCTGGAAAGGTTGAGAGAGACTGAGAGAGAGAACGAGGGTGTAAATAAACGAGTGGAGCACCTCATATTGCTCATTAGTGGTTAGCCAGAAGTAAGTTGCTGTGTCAGGTTAGGACAGGACTGTCTCATTAGGGATACAGAAACACAGCCAGGCCAATGACTGAGAGAGAGCAAGAGAGAAAGAGAGCAAGGACAAACAATTTAAACCTCCCAGAGGGTGAGAGAGAGAGAGAGAGAGGTAACAAGGACAAATAATTTAAACCTCCCAAAGGGAGAGAGAGAGCGAGAAAGAAAGAGAGAGAGACCCTTAACCTTTGTAATTATTATGCCAATAAACAAGTTTTCATTTAGGAGAGACACAAGTGTGTTTTGTTTTTGCTGCTGTATACTCACTTGGGTTATTATTTGTGTACTGCATCATACCACAAAATCATTTTCTCTGTGTGTTTATGTTTCTATTCTAAGTACTTTAAAATGCTGTATATGTGTGTTTGCAAAAGTACATCATGGTCTAAAAGTTTAAGACCACTAGTGGGAGAAAAAAGAAAGGAGTCAATAAAGATAAACATTTATAAATTGCATAACATATTATTTAATATTTAATATCAAATAAACAACAACAGCAGGAATATAATAATAATAATAATGACAGTTTAGAATTATATTTTTAACTATTAACAATTATGTTTATTATTTTTATTAAGGACAAATATTTATAAAATGACACAACATATTTAATATCAAATAAAAAAAACAACAACAATACTGACTCGTTTATTTACTTAACTTTTTATTTTGTTTATAACTATTCTTTACAATTCTGTTCATGGGTGTTTTCACCATATTTCACAAACGTAAATCATGGTCCAAAAATCCCCACTGGTGGGAGAAAAAGAAGGAAAAGGGGGAAAAAAACTATCTAAACCATGCTATTTATTTATAAATTGTATTAAACATGTTACTCTTAGTAGTATTAGTACTACTACTATTGTTGTTGTTGATCCTTGAGAATCAACCCTTTTCCCCTTTTGAATTGGTACACTTGTGAACAGAAACTATGACAAATATAGTTTCTGCAATCCCAAAAAAACTGAGAGACAGTCACTTAAATATTGAAATTATTTTAATTGTGGTCTCAGACTTTTGAACCCCACTGTATATCCAGCTGGTGACAGTCCCATTACGTGTCACAATATTCCTGCCACCCAATGTGACGACGGGCCTCTGATCCGATTTATGGAACTTAATTTGTCGACTGAGGTCAACCTTGTTAGGGGGACCGATTTGACCGTCGCACCAGAAGGCCAGGAGTCCTCCTGATAGGTCGGATGCTCTCTGTCTCCTTACAACATGTCTATAAATCAAATCCTAAGCCCTTTATCTTTACCTCAAAACATTTATACTGACCCGTGCCCCTCAGAACAGGATCTAAAGGTCATGAGTCTAAAACAACCGCAATACACAGATACGCACCCAAAACAAACACCCAACCCTGGAATGTTCAGGGTTAAATACAGGTTAAGCTCTGGTGCATCTGTGGCATCTTCTGTGCAAAGAATTTACAATACTACATTTACAGTGAAACACTTATGTATAAGTTTGTATAAAAATTTGTGTGAAGAATATATTATTTGAATCAGCCACCAATTCATAAAAAGGTTGGCTAAAATAGATGAATGAGATTGTTTTGAAATACTAATTATAGCACTAACTCTTTTTTTAAGTATATAGTGTAATCAGCATCCACAGGTGGCTAAATGCTAATTATTTTGTGGACATCAGCACATCACTCTGTATGTGCCTTCTTTATGTAAAATTCAGAAAGGAAAACACAAAAAAATCTGGAGGACTAATTGATTTTCACACTCATTTCTGATTCAAGGACTCTTATGTTCAGCATTAATTAACTAATAATGTAGCAGACAGAACTTACCACAAAGCATTTCTGAATGAATCAAAGGCTGCTGTGTTAAACTAATCTCAAAAGTGTCACAAATATTAGAGTCTGAAAGATCCGAATTCCATTGCGGTGTGACTACAGATTCATTTAGTGTCTTGGTGGGACGATTAGGTGATTCATTAATTCATTAATCGATGACCTTCATACAAGCAGCCTCATTAGTTACTGCTTATTAAAAATCCTATTCAATGTAAAAGGTGAAAGATGGATTCTCTCTCCACGCGAAGCACACTGAATGAGTGAAAATCTGAGTACATGTAGGTCTTGCTCTGCCGGTCTTACCCTCCCTCTAGGTGAAAGCAAACAAAATGTCTCATGCCAGCTCTATTAATCTCTGGGATGACTTCCATTTAGCAGGGTTAAGGCAAACTGGCTGCTGCATGAGGACTGGCCTTGCTCGTGCAGTCTGTTCTGTAATAGCTCTCAGATTGATAGATATGGTTTAGCATATGATGTGTAGGTGGCCTATTTGCTGGGGCTTCAGGTCAATACTAGAAGCCACATATAAGCAAAGAACACGGGCAATTATGGCACCACCGTAAGAGTGCTGGAGGCAGCGAGTGTTGCTTCTCTTAAATGAATAATGTGAAATTGGTTGTCAGGTAACTTAATAACAGCCCCGAATACTTTATTGAAACAACTGTGAGCCAAAGTCGAAAAACTTGGCAGAAGGTCAGAGACGTTTACGATTATAGAGTTACATTAGGAAGAATAATTAGTACAATTTTGTTTCAACCGGGGGACAGAAATATGTTAAGATTATAAAAGGCGAAGTAAAGGAGCCCTCATAGCTCACTAATCACGCTGAAAAAAGGGCCTGTAGGAGAGGGAAGTACTGGAATAAAACAAGCCTTTGAACTTTGGGTCATAAATATATCAAAATGCGACTTAAATGGAACATAAAGTCTAACAGATAAATCTACAAATGTATACAGTCTGTAATCTACATGCTAATTACAAATGCTATACAGTATGTCACTTTAACAAAAAATATTTCAAGAAGGGGGAAGGGGATTATTAATACAATGTACTGTATATATGTGTTATAGTAATAGGTGCTGGTGAAGGGGATCGCTGGAGTCGAGAATCTTAAATAAACATCTCTTTAATATAGAGTACGTGCAAGTACAAATCACGTACCATAGAACACAACCATACAACATTAATAACTGACAAACTCAACTGAAACGGACAGGGTATAAAAGCACATGGAGCTAATGACACAATGGAGGCCAGCTGGGTGGGGATGAATCGACTATAACCACATTGACACACAGGAATATCTAAACATGGGTATACATGTGGGTGTTACGAAGCGGACGGGACACAGGTGGTAAGTTCAATAAGAATTTGTTTATTAACAATGAATTCACAGATGCAGTTGAGAGAATGACAGGTGAGTAGAATTGAGATGGATATGACTGGGAAACAATACTGGATGTTGACTGTTGGTATCTTGGTTGCAGGTGGCACGGAGAAGGAGATGATCACACATTGACGGAGACAATGACACTAACGAAGACCACAACCACACACCACAGACGCTGGAGAGACGAGGAGGAATTTCCTTGGGACCTGGGAATACACAGAGGATCTAGGAGCAAACGAGGAAAGGTAAGTTCAACAGATATAATAATATTCGCTGAGATAGCTTTGAGTCCACTTCTCTGGAATGAGCTCGGACGCTGTGTGCAGAGTGGTGTGTGGTTATATGTGGTGCTTGATAGGTGGTGTGAACTGGATCAGGTGATGGTGACAGGTTATCGTAATTAGTATTCTGGTGACTGTGATCGTTGTGAGGGTGGAGCAGGGCGTGGATTTAACAGTGGGGATCAAACTAAATCAAAACAGAAACTTAACATTTTGTATATATATACATATATATAAGTAACTTAATAAATACTATTTTTTTCCAACATTCTATTTATCAGTCCTAAAAATGCTAATTGCATTTCTGAAAGAACATGTGAAGCTACATTTTAAATGGTATGAAAATAGAAGGCACACACACATACAGCCATTTAAAATATAATTTATGTGATGCAAAGGTGAATTTTTAGCAGCCATTACTTCAGTCTTCATCCAGTCTTCAATGTCTCAAAATCCTTCAAAAATAATTTTAATATGCTAATTTATAATCAGAACTGGAAACTGCTTAAAATGTTTTGGGAGCCTTTCACACTGTTTTAAGATTTTCTTTTTCTTTTTCTTTTTTTTTTCAAACCTTCAAAAGAACAGAATGAATTCAAAATGGAAATCTTTTTGAACAATACTTTATTATCACTTATAGCTTTATTATCATTATATGACATCACTTTATTATCCCCCACACACCCAACCACACACATCAAACATCCTTGTTGAATAAAATTATTAATTTCATTAAAAAATTAAAAAAATTAAAAATACACCACATTCTGGAATGACAGTCTACTGTAGGGATACATAAATAAATAATACATTAATAAGCATGATGGTGATACATGATAACCCTAATAAAAAAGTCATATATTTAAAATATTTATTAAGTATAGTTCAAATCTATTCACTTATTTACTGACAGATAATTCGAGACCTGCTATTATAAAAAATGTAATTTTCTAATTGTAATAACTTTATTTGGAGTATTACTTGTGCACAATGCACATTTATTATTTCTTATAAATGTGTGTTAATGTCTCTTTTCAAGAGGATTGTGTAATATTGCACTTTAAACGCAAACTGTTTAACGTGTATAAAGTGTACTTGCCAAAGTTCCACTTTAGCACAACCAAATATATTAATTATGTCTTTAACTGGACTTCAGCACTACTTCCACACAATTAAAGTGCATTTAGTAAAACAACTAGTTGTTCCAGTTCAGCAGACTTTAAGTACAGCAGTTTAGTATACTAAATTGAATGGCATTTCATTAAGCACACAAATATGAAAATGTCTCTGTGTATACTAAGCATGAAATAAATGTAATTCAAATACATTTTAGGTATATTTATTTTTCAGTAGTGAATAAATATATGATCATTTAAATTGTATTCGTTTTATTAAAATAAATCAGCCTTGATCAACATAAGAATCTTAAACATTATATTTTTCTATTTATGTGCATTTATAAGTAACTATTTATAAAAAGAAGGATTTATTGGCATAATTTACATTGTCTTTGAACATAGCTCATCAATTTAGACAGTTGGTCATAATGGAACAATCTAAGTCACTGATTAACTTGGAGTACTTTAATAAATCAAATGTAAATAAAATGTATCATCTGGACAGCACTGTCTGAGCGTATTGTATGTAGCGAGGGATTGGGGCTGTCGAGATTACTCGTCCTCCTGCTCAGTGAGGTCAGCACAGCTGATCCTGATGCTGTAAAGCCTGTTGTCCTGAGATGGACCTTTGAGGCAGACCACGGAAGAGGTAAGCTGTCTGATCAGACCATATGGACCAACAGGGTTGCTGGGTTACCAATAAGAAAACCCAGAACACGTACAGCACACTGCAGGCCAGTGGCGGATAATGGACAAGAACATTGCGTAACATCGTGTGATTTACAGTTCAATTTGTAGGCACAGACAACTTTTGGGAAATGGAAACTTCGGAGAGAATCTTAGACCAAACCATTAAGGCACTCAAAGCGCACACATATTCTGACGTCTGGTTAGCTAATGGTATATGTGCTAAGGGCTTTGTTGCACTGCTAAGTTATCGTTTCAAAAACTGACATGACAAAAAGAGTTCTAACGTCAGTAGAACAGGAACAAGGCAGGTACGCTGAGCATGATGATAATGATAATGATTAGATATAATGGCAGATAACAGCGGAACAGAAAGTGGATAATGCACCGATCCGCCGTGTGCACACATGAGAAACTGAGATAAAAGCATTTCCATTTAGACATCCTAAATCCTGGGCTTCAAAGCCACAAAGAGACCATGTTCATCTCAACTACAGTTCTAATGTACCACAATTGATAGAAATAACTTCTGACACCACAACAGAACAGTCTTACAGCAAAAAAAAAAAAAAAAACTCTTCATATCCAGTAATAAAAAAGTATTATTTTTGTACCACTGAGACACTATTACTTTTTCACACTTTTTCTGAGAAAAAAGGTGAAAATTACGTTTTATATTTTCTTATCTCTCATTTTCAAATATTTTTTTTTAAGTTTCAGTTTTAATTATGATCCCACATTGTATCAGGTGGCATTAACAACTATATGCTTACATTTAAATTAATCAGTACAATACAGTACAGTACAAAGACTTTATTTATTAATAAATATGTAATTATTAATTACACCCACACTGTATATTTACACTGTAGACCCACTCTTAAACCTACCCATGCCACCAAACCTGTCATTAATCTACCAATATACCACCTCAATAGCACCGGAAGTGTTTTGCAATGCAAAACACAATAGGTTTATTTATTTATTTATTTATTATTTATTAAGTAGTTTGTTGTTAAGTGATAAAACTGATAAAACTGATAAAACTAAAATTAAATTAAAATCATAAAATAAAACATGTTTAAATTTTAAAAGAAAAAAATATATTGTATGAACTAATATTAATTAACAATACATTTGTTCCAATATTTATTAATCTAACAATTTATTTTTAGCTCATGTTAGATGAAATTGGAATTAACATTATCTTAACAATATCTTTTAGAAGCATTTGTAACTGTTACTTTACAGTAAAGAATGAATGTCTTACAGTAAAGTGTTGCCTATGTTTCTTTCCTGATTAATGAATACTTGCACAAACTTTTGTCAGTGGGTATATGTTGAATATTTTTACTAGAAAAGAGAAAATTGTGAAAATTGGGGTCCATGAACTCTGGATCAAGACTTTTAAACAGATGGTGAGTGAATCATGACAGAATTTCTTTCTTTTTTCTTTCTTTTTTTAAGTGTACTAGCCCTTTTAATTACAATTATTTTGACCAATTAATTAGCATCATGTAATTTTATTTTTATACTTTATTTAATCAAATTTTAATGAACTCTTTTTTGTTTACTACATCACGTTTTTCAAATTTAATTTATATATAGTGAAATGGTGTTAGACAACACTATAAATCCATTGATTTCAATGGGGTTGATTCGTCAAAAAAACAAAGTACCAAAGTCTAAACTTTTATTCCAGTGCACTTCTGTTGACCAGTGAGAATTCCACTGCTGAAAACTCATTATCTATTTTTCTTGTTTTCAAACTGATCCAGCTTTTTCTGCACCCTTAAAATGAACCTTGTGCATTCCTATCTGTCAAACGCTCAGCTGGAGCTTCCTTAATGTGTAGGAGCCCACTGTATTATTATTATTTTTTATGTTATATATACTTCTTTATATTACTTCAATCCATATCACTTAGATGACAATTCTGAGACCTTTAACTCTATTTCGGAGTGAGAGAGGTAGTCAATGGAGTTACATTTCGCCCATGTTTCGAAGTACACAAGCGGTGACTTGAGCGTGACTTGAGAACATTGAATATCAATAGCTATAAACTGAAGGGCTCTTTATGAGAACACTGATAACACACACTCACAAGCCTCACACGCGCAGAAAGAATGACCTCATGTCACATGGTAATGACAGTTTTTGAACAAATTAAAACATTTACTCCTGTAAAGCTCTTCCCTTCTGTTTCTATAAAACTCAACCCCTGGGCCCTCTGGAAGGAAACCCGTATTTCTGTCATGTTGCTAGCAATTTTCAAAAGAACAAGAGGGAGGGGAGTGATGGGATAGAAAGAGAGAAAAACAGAGAGGGAGGTTAAAGGAATCTGCGGAAGCTGCCAGGTTGGAAATTGGCGGAGTGATTTTATTCAGTGAGAGAACAGAACATTTCACCTCTGCATAGCCAATCACTTTATAGAGAGATAGTCTGCTTTTAAGAGAAATGTCAGATTGCTTTCCAGCTGTCCCCTCTCTTTCTCTAACATTTCTTCTACTGCCACAGTAAAGTATCTCTCAAAATATACTTTCCACCATTTCAATCTACTATCTATATTTCGATATGCTGCCTGTAGCCTGTATCTCTCATCGAGACCCCCTCTCCATACAATATTACCCTCTATTTTCCCTATAACTGTTTGCCTATTTTATGTTTTTTTAGATTGTCTTTGTTTTTTGTTTTGGATTTGGATGTGACTAATATATCTATGTATCCATATATGTAAGTATGTATGTATCATCTATAGAGCCTTACTAAAAAAATAGACCAGAAACTACATAGATTTGGCCCATACCCAACAGTCTCACGAGCAATTCATACATATTCGTACGAGGTGCCAAATTTGTGCCAATTCGTACGACCTCACTCGTACGATTTCGTACAATTTGTCTAAAACCACGTGATAGGTAAGTTTAGGGGCGGGGTTATGTTTAGGTCAATCGTACAAATTTGTACGAATTAGCCACCTCGTAAAATATGTACGAATTGCCGTGAGATCAGGTTGCCATACCCCATTCATAAAGTTCTACATTTTTCCCTGTCTTTAACAATTTTGGCACATGTTTTATTGTTTTGAACTAGCATTAATAATTTAGCAGTCTAATCTTATTAGTAGAATGTAGCAGTCTAACACAGCCTATGTCAAAAAAAATTTTTTTCCTCAAAATCAAAAGTCTGCTGATTGTGCTTAGAGTGATGCTGATAGTCCGCTCACCGTCTTTCAGTTAACAGCCAATACGGTTAACTACTGCACAGATCTCCTACCAAAACAAAGACAGCGAGTATTCTCATCGAACCCTGCACCTTTATGAGAGCACCATGTCCCGTTTTGTGCCATGTGCTATGTCTCTCAACTGCCCCACAGCTCTGAACAAAAAAGGAGAAGGTTGTTGTTGATGATATACTGATGATCTCCAGCTCTGTGAACAGGCCCTGTGAACATTAATTACTACTGCAAAGACCATCAACGTTTGTAATCCCACAGAAGGTGAGTACTATGGGTAATCTTCTCACTTTGACCTGTGTGTTATTATGGTGAAAGAAGAAGAGAAAATAAGGGCTTTTGTCTTGTAATCTCAATGTTTTTGGACTATTATTCTGTCCCTGTAATGTATCAGTAATCATCTAGTTTTATGCTAGCTCAGTTCTCTCGTCCTTGCTATTGGATCTCTATCAACTCCCTTCACAACTGTGACCTTTTCAACGGCAAGTCACTGCATTTATATGCTCCTCATTTCCTGTTTACTCTGTAGGTATACGTGGATACACATAGACAATATGGACTGAACGAGTAAGTGCTAAGAGAGGGACAACAATCAAACAAATACGTAGTTCAAATATGCAGTTAATTATTTAATTTGAATGAATAATAGATCTTGCAGTTAAATAAGTCCTGTGGTGTTTTCTTGCTTTTTGATTCACCTACAAACTTACAAAATCCACATACAGTCAGTGAATAGGACAAAACAACAATGAATATGAACCGTATAAGCAATATTTCAAAATGTGAACAGGTTTGTAAACAGATTAGTGCTCTGTGATTGGCTTGGTCTCTGAGCTCTGATTGGACAACAGCTGGCAGGCTGATCCGTTGCTTTCAAAAATGGAATAGAGACGCCCCTCAGGAGAGCAGATTAGAGTTGCTTTAAGAAGACTCAGACGCTCACTAAGCAAGACAGTTTAACTATATTTAGTGTGCAAGCATGGATAAAACTGATCATATGTTAAATATGCATTTATAGTTTTTGTCAACGATGTGAAACAAGAAAATGTATGGACTTTGAATAGCAACCAAAACCTGAAAACTATGTAAAACACATCTGTATGAAACACTATAACTCTTATAGAAGACAAAGTTCATGCCAGGATAAAAAAATATATATATATATCCATATATATAAAACTGATCATATGTTAAATATGCATTTATAGTTTTTGTCAACGATGTGAAACAAGAAAATGTATGGACTTTGAATAGCAACCAAAACCTGAAAACTATGTAAAACACATCTGTATGAAACACTATAACTCTTATAGAAGACAAAGTTCATGCCAGGATAAAAAAAAAATATATATCCATATATATATATATATATATATAGCCATGCTTTAATATGGTGAGAGAGATAGAGAGAGGAAGTAATCATATTTCAGATATATTCAACTCTGGGCTGACTGTCATGCTTTGTTACAATTCCATTTGGCAATACTGTAAAGATATCTTGTGGTAATAAAACAAAAGTGAACTGCATTAAAGATGTTCAAAGAGATCTGAAAAGTTAGCTGAATGTGCAGGAGCCAAGAACAGACAAGGTCTGAGTGAAATCGCTCATCTCTTCTTAAAATTAAAACTCCAAGGCGAATACATTAATGTTTATTACACGGAATAAATAATTAAATAAATTTTTAGAAATCACTTACTTCATCTTAAAAAAACTAAAATAATAATACAATTAAATAAAATAAACAAATATTTTAATATACAAATATATCAATTAGAAAACAGACAGAAATTGCTAGTGAATTTCCCAAATAATAATAAAGGAAATGGCAGATAACAGTTTTCTGGAACCTTGAAGTAGAAGACTGAAATAGCATTTTCTTGTAAAATGTATTCCAATAATTTTCTATTAATCAGACATTTCATTTCTATTTTACTTTCATAATTTTTACAATGTATAAAACTGAAATATTATAAATAATGCATGCATTTTTATTATTAATTGCGCACCCTGATGTATACACAACGTTATACTTGGAAAAAACTGTTGGCATTTGGGACCGGTTCCTATAACATATAATCCAGCAGTCACCATGGTGACAAAATAAAAGGTTCCTTTATAATGAATCAGATTGTAGACTCTTGCTCATGCTAAAACATAGAGCTTGTCACAGAAAACGTGGCAGCAAATCAACACTGTGTCAACAGATAACAAGCTCAAACAGCCAAGAACACAACTGTCAGTTGTATTAAATATAACCAGAGGCAATAACAGCAATGAAGGTGCCTAACAAATTAATGGTTATAGACGCCAACATCAAAAAGAACCAACGCACAAATGAACATAAAATATATTTAAAAATTAGAAACGTCTCGGGAAATCTCATTAAAATGACTTTTATCTCTTTAGATATTTTATATGATTTAGTAGCTTTAATGTGCTGCATAAATATGACAGGTAGTCAACTTTAAATGAATGTCTACTGTCAAAGAAGAAAGATTTTCCCTCAATAAGTAGAAACAAACAGAAAAAAACAAATGAATGAATAAAATGCAATTTTTCTACAGACTTTCAGTATGACGGATTGAGAGTTGAAATTATATTATACTATCGTTGAAGAAAAATGACTAAAGATTTGATATAAACTTTTAAATACAAAAATATTATATAAATATATAGATTTACATATTAATATATTAAATATAATATATGGAAATACATTTTCAACTAAATAAATACTTTCTAAAAAAAAATGCATTCATAGAGACCACCAAATAAAAGTACAGTCCTAAGGCAAGTGCTGTTTGTAATAATCTATTATCCAACATCATTTTTTCCCCCAGACCAAGCCCCTCATAAAGGTCAGGACTATTTCTCACTTAATTCCAGCTAGGGGTGCCTACGTGAGGAGCAAACAGGATGCAAATGAACTGACCACAAGGAGATGTTTATTGCTGAACTATTATTCACCCTTTAAATGCCCCAAACTAATTTGGTTGGAAGGTTTAATACCAAAACATCCTCAAACACACACTGATACAGCTGCTTTGTGTTAAGATGTGTGTCAATGTTTTTGTCCTCTGAATTAAATTACACAGGAAAGATAGAAGAAGATTAGGGGCGAGTTTGTACTAAAATCCAATTCATGATTACTCTAGGAAAGAAAAAAAAATCTCTCTCCGTCCTTCTTTTCTGTATATATTTGTCTCAGTATACTATATCTGTCCTCTATCAACCCCCCCACCTCTATTATTTACCTCCCCCTCTCGTCTCTTTATATCCCGCCATCACTGAGGTCAACCCCCCTGTGTAGGCCCTACCATCTGTGACTGGGATCTGCAAAATTCCTGTTATTTAAGTGTGCACACGCTCTCTCTCTCTCTCTCTCTCTCTCTCTGTCTCTGTGGGTGTGAGTATAATCTTGCCAAAGCCTGTGTAAACAGGACTAATGCATTCTAAACTTTGGAGTCTGGTGTGAGCCGTAGCCTAATCCCTTATAAACCTACATTTGACAGCTTTTCCTGCTTTTTCCTGTTTAGATCTCTCTCCCTCGCTTTCTTAACGTAACATTTTCGCTCTGTTCCAAAACCTAGTGAGCTGGCCTACTGTGTGCTGACTATATAGGCAACGTTCTTACCAAAATGGAACCTTCTAAGTCACTTTCCATAGGGTGAATCATACAGATAACATTCATCACAACATTCATCACAGCATTACAAACTTTTATTGGCAGCAATAAGAGTGTGTAATTTAATAAAAGTGTGCAGAGGTTTAATGAGGGAAAGAACTTTGAGGCACTAAAAAAGACATATTTCAGTATTTTAGTAAGTATTTGATCACCCTGTGATTTTGGGCTGCATTTCCACTGTGAGAGACAGAATCTAAAATACAAAATCCAGAAATCACATTGTATGATTTTTTAACAATTTATTTGGGAATTACTGTGTCAAATAAGTATTTGATCACATTGATGTTTGAGGTCGTTAGCTGTCATAAAGACACCTGTTCACCCCACAATCAGCGAAAGTCTGGGTAGCAACATGGGCAAAACCAAAAAGGTGTCAAAAGACACAAGAGACAAAATTGTAGACCTTCACAAAGCTGGGAAGGGCTACGGGGCAATTGCCAAGCAGCTTGGTGAACTGTTGGAGCAATTGTCAGAAAATGGAAGAGACTAATGATGACTGTCAATGTCCCTCGGACTGTCTCCTCGATGCTAAGAATGGTGAAGAATCAGCCCAGAACTATACAGGAGGAGCTGGTCCAAGGCTACTATCATTAATAGACTAAGACGTCATGGTTTAAAATCTTGCATTGCACGGAAGGTTCCCCTGTTTAAGTCAGCCCATGTCCAGACCCGTTTGAAGTTTGCCAGAGACCATCTGGATGATGGGAGAAAGTCTTTTGGTTTTTGGTCTTAACTCTATTCGGACGACTGCACTGTATTAAGGTGAGGATGAACGGGGCCATGTATTGGGCAAAAACCTCCTTTCCTCAGTCGCAGCATTAAAGATGGGTCGTGGCTGGGTCTTCCAACATGACAATGACCCAATGTATCAAATATTACTGTAAATATTACTGTCTTCAATTGTCGCCGTTCTAGCATGCTCTTTGTTTGTTTACCCTGTCCATGTGCAGTTTGTTTTGTTTTCATGCCGTTTCCCTCATGTCATCATCTGTAATCACCCTTGTAATTAGTGTTTGATTCTCTGCCAGCTGTGTTGTCCAGGTGCCTTGAGCCTTTGTCTTGATATTTGTGATTGATATTGTCTAGTCTTTGTATAAATTAACTCCCCTGTTCTTGTATGTTTGTCAGTCTATAAAGTTGCGTGCACGTTTGTGGTTCGGGTTTGGTTTGCTTTGTTTCAGTTTTCTTTGTATAACATTAAATGTTGGTTGTTCAAGTGTATCTCTGGCCCCCGTGTCTCCATGCCTCTGAAAAAGCTCATGACTCGCTTCACCACAGCGGCCGGGTGTGACAGATTGACAACAATGTAGATGGCGTTCACCCCTGCGAACGCACACATCTTCACAGACTTGGCTCCACATTCACGGCTCCAGCTGCCAGATGCCGGGCTTACTTCTCACTGACCCTGTTCCTCCTAAATCTAAGCCGCAAGTTCTGAGCACCCAGGCGATGAATTGTTGGTCCTGCCCTGGACCAGCCAAGGAGGCTCTGAATGAACTCTCACCCTTTTCTGAACCGGCCATGGAGGGCATCTCTTCTCACTCTGATCGTTGCCTGGTGTGCCCAGGTGGGCCTCTCCACCGTCCGCTCTGCCCTGGAGGGCGTCTTTGCTGACTAGTCGGCCCAGGAGGGAATTCTCGTTGTCTGTTCGGCCCAAGAGGGCATCCTCGTTGTCTGGTGTGCCCAGGTAGGCCTCTCTGCCATCCACTCCGCCCTGGAGTGCATCCTCGCTTACTAGTCGGCCTGACATTTTCGTTGCCTGTTCGGCCCAGGAGGGCATCTTTATTGCCTGGTATGCCCAGGAGGGCGTTTTCTTCATCTGCTCCACCCAGGTGGGTGTCTCTGCCGCCTGATTCACCCTGGAGGGCGTCTCCCTCGTCTGATCCACCCTGGAGGGAATCTCCTCCATCTGTTCTGCCCAGGTGGGCATCTCCCTCGTGGTCATCGCTGCCATCTCCACTGACCCCCTTAAGACTCTGGAAGCTGCGTCTAGGGGGAGGGCTCTGTAACGCTGTGGGTGTTTCTTGTGTGTTTGTTTACCTTGTCCATTTGCTCTGTGTTTTGTTTTCATGCCGTTTCCCTCATGTGTCTTTATCATCTGTAACCCTGCGCTTGTTCTCTGCCAGCTGTGTTGTCCAGGTGCCTTGATTCTTTGTCTTGATTAGTCTTTGTATAAATTCAGTCCCCTGGTCTTGTATGTTTGTCAGTCTATAAAGTTGCGTGCACGTTTGTGGTTCGGGTTTGTTTTGCTTTGTTTCAGTTTTCTTTGTTTAACATTAAATGTTCGTTGTTCAAGTGTATCTCTGCCTCCCGTGTCTCTGTGCCACTGAGAAAGCTCACGACTCGTGTGACAATTACATTTTTTTGACTCAAGTGATCAAATACTTATTTGACACAGTAATTCCCAAATAATTTGTTAAACAAATCATAAAATGTGATTTACGGATTTTTCTTTTTAGATGCACAGTGGAAATGCACATGCTGAAAATTGTAGACCCCTCCATGATTTCTAAATAAGAGAGTTTGCAAAATCACAGGGTGATAAAATACTTATATACAGAAAGATTTTCGGTTAATTGGAATATATCTAAAGACTGGAATTTTTACTTCTATAATTTACCTCTGGATTATTGCATGTTATACTAGTTTGTTGCTAGTATGTTGCTAAGGGCACAATATTTGGAAAAAAAGTATATTGGTAAAAGTACATAGTATGCAGAATTGTTGAGTATTTTTGGTATTGAAACAACAAGCATTTCCAACCATCTTAGATGGCCACAGTGGGTTCTTAGTAAGGCTGTCATAATTCCCTGATTCAGATTGAGTAAAAAAAAATTAAAAAAAAATCCTCAATTTAATTTTGCCCGAGCAAGTTTTAAAAAAAAAAACGGAAGTGATGCATTACAAGAACAAGAATCCATGAAACGTCTTATTAGACCGCTTTCCAAGGCAGCGTGATATGATAAAATGCCCCTATTATGCCACTTTAAGACTCCTAATATTGTTTTGGAAATCTCCTGAAATAAGTTTACATGCATGCAAGGTGAAAAAATACTTTTATTTTCTCAAAACCTTACCATGTACAGCACATAGGAAACGATAGGCCCATTGCCATAGTTCAGTGTTTTCAATGCTCGATGGAAATAAAAGCATCCATTATTTATCATACTTACAGCTTGTAATTCAGAGGAGTTGATTTTCCTAATAAACTGAGTACTAACCATCTTTTAAGAGCAAGCCTTTTGTGTACTTTTGCACGTTACAACTGTGCAGATCGTATACATTCACATACAGCTACATTACACACTGCATTAAAAGCAGAATTGGCCTAATAGGGGCACTTTAAAGTTTGTAGCCACAACACTGCTGTGAGTTTAAGGCCAAATGTTAATATTAGATATTTAATTAATATTTAGGGTTGAGTGTTTACAGAGGCTGAAATTTGCCATTCTATGCGTCATTAATTTCATTAAAAATGAAAATTCTGCCATCATTTACTTACACTCAAGGTGCTTCAAACCTTAATAGATTTCTTCCTTCTACTAAACACGAGATGATATTTTAGAAGAATGTCTGAAAGCAAACAGTTTCCAGTAGCCATTGGTTTTACTTCAGGGTTAGTTTTCATTTTTGCATGACCTCTCATCTCTCAAAGAGATACAAAATTTGTCAGTGGTGGGGTACACCTGTGTATAGGGCTGGGTTATCATAAAAAAAATTTAAATATCAATACTGATAGCTTGAGTGTGATACCGATTCCTGAACAATACCTTTTTCGATACCAAGTTCAAATAGTTTTCATCTGTTATGCTACCTTTACACTAGTGCATTATTATTTACAGTATTCTTACAATAGCCTTATAACTTTTCCCCTTTGATTTCTGAATTAATAAAGGCATTAAACCTTTGTCTTTTAATTAATGAAGATTTCATTTTATTTTTGGAAAATAAGGGGATTTTATATTACAGTTTATTATGAAGAAATACTGTTTTAATATATTTTTTGTGGTAGCCTATTATGTACATTCTACTGAACAATACTAATAAAAATAATAATAAAACATTTCTGCAGCCATGTCCAAACCGGACTTTTATTTTGACGGCTTGCCATGAATATCTTTACAGTTCTGTGTGTACATATGACAATAGATTTACTCAAATAAAACGGTCAAATGCTCTTGGAGTAAACCTTGGAGCAGTTCTGGAGATGTTATTCATGTAGCCTACTGTATTACTGTGTTTATGAGATGCAAGATGTTAATGTCACCGGAAGGGTCATGCGCAGGTCACTGTGCTAATATACAAAACCGCACGTCTGCACCATACATTAACATTAAGAGGTCCAGAATTCATCTTTTTTTGCTGTAAAATATTGACAAATACTATTGAAAGCAGGAGTGTGCTCACTTGTGTGTGCATGTTTATATGTGTGTGTGTAGTGCTGCATTCTTACTGGCTCAATGACGTTGATGAAATTAACCCCTTTAGGTATCAAAATTGGGTACCGAACAACAAGACATTTTTTGATACTCGGTTGTATCGAAGCAATTTGGTCGGTACCTCAGCACCCGAGTATGCTTATGCACCCCTAAAGGGTCCGTATATTAATACCATAATGGTATACATATTTGTATTGCCACAGTAACAGGTACTTTTGTACCTTTTTCTAAAAGAGAGTGTTTAAGAAGATTAGCAATATACGAGTAAATATATTTTTAAATAGAGATATCATTACAGCAGTAGCAGTGAGAGGTAAAAGTACAGTTACAAGTGTTACTTCAATGGAGAATCTTGCCCACATACACACTTACTCACACACAATTACAAAACTGCACACAACTCCAGCTCTCTAAGCGCTCACACTCTAGAACAGACTGAAATAACAGAATAGGAAAGTATCCTAGAACAGTATCCCATGAGAAACAGAGCACAGTGTGTGTGAGATCTCTCCTTCATGATGCCTTTGAGGTGTAAAAAATAGATTTGCTCCCTAGTGGAATGACCCCTGCGGTCTTTCAAGATTTCTCTGTTGGACTCTCTCAGGGTGTTCTTGTAACTCTTACTGAACACAAACACACACACGCTTCATTTCACTTACACTGATTATGTGTTTTCAGCACCTTAATATGAATCTTTAAAATATTGCATTTGGATCTACTCCAGATACAATTTACTGAAGCAATAAAACCCCATTTTTTCTTCTCCTACAAGAATTTAACATCACTGTGTGTACTGCTTAAACTGCTGCATCCCAGTTCATAATGCGGTGTGCATGTGTGAGAGAGTGCAAAAAAAAAAAAAAAAGTACAAGACTACAATCATTATTCTCTGATTTTAGTCATTATAGCGACTGATTTAAAGCTTGTTACAGCATTAGATCATTCAAGCCAATGAAAAGAGAGTCTGACTAACGGTTGGAAGTTCTGAAATTGACACTAAAAGCTCAAGCCCTGGAACATTTCATAGAGTCTAAAAGCCAGTAGTAATTATAAACGGAGACAAATCTTGCACTCTCTCACACATACACAATTACAATAACTGGGTTCATTTTCTTGTGTGCAGAGATGAATCTAAAGTCTTATGTATATATTTAAATAAAAAATTAGCAGTGTTAGTCCAGGTTTCTAGTGTGATTTAGCTTTATTGACCACCTATAAACAGGCTATTACAATTACTGCAAAGACTTCTATGCTTCTATGTGTTTATAATTTCCTGTATTTAAAAGTTAGTCAATTAAATTGGTTAAAAATAATTTAAGCTCAGGGTGGGTCAAGTTGATGAATATATGTGGAATATAAATTACTTCTACTATTGCTCTTAATGATTCAACTTATTTAACAATTCCTTTGACTCCGATAACTTCAAATGAGAAATGCGCTATTGCATTAATTGCCCTCAGCACTATTGTCACGCCCAGCTGGAGCTATGAACTAGAGACTATGTGTGATACTCCAGCTTTCTATGTACTCTTGTGTCTGTCTTCATTCCCGGACTTCATTTCCCAGTATGCACCTTTCCCCACAGCTGTTTCTAGTTTGCTCATCATTCAATCAGTCTCACCTGTATAAATACCAGTCTTTTTTGTCTAATACCAGTCCTTTGTTTGTTTGTCTAGTCACGGATCATTGTCTTTCTGTCATGGTGTCAGTGTTTCCGTCAACCCTGTGATTTTTCCTGTGTTTCATTCTCTGTGTTTCTGGCTGTTTGGATTACCTGTTGCTAACTTCTACCTGTTCCTGGATTACTGCCTTAGCCTCGCCCCACGGACTCTGATTACCCTGGTATTTCGACCCTTTGCTCTGTTTATCGATTACTCTTCTGCCTCTGCCTCTTACAACGCTGTTTGCCGGTCCTGGCGTTGATTGTATGATCCTGAGCTGGAATAAATTCCCTTTGCACTTGAACTCGTACGCTTCACATACCTGATTGTTACGACTATGTTGCTAAATCATGTAATTTCAGATTTGACCATTAAAATAAATGTAAAACAATTCTAGCAAGAGGTTCATTTAGACAGACTTTTTAATGAGGCAAAAATGAAATTGGTCCTAACTATATATCGTGTACAAGTTAAAAAAGTTAAAGTATGCATATTATTATTATTATAATTCTTTATAAATTGGTAATTTTTGATAGTATTGGATAGGGATAATGCTCTGTCAAGAACCACAATGGAAATAAGCCATTAAGCCATATGTTATGAAAGAGCACGGGAGGCAGTCGGATCCACTCGCAAAGTGTTTTATTGGAGGATACAGGGTGGTACAAACAGGCAATGTTCAGCAACGGCGTACAGGGATGGAGAAGGCAAATCCGAAAACACAGTCCAAAAACAGGCAAATGGTCAGGCAAGGCACT
>JAUYWG010000031.1:12039358-12049712 GCA_034779775.1 Enteromius afrohamiltoni | reverse complement strand
GGAAAAACACAACAGTAAACATAGAGGCTGGAAGTGCCTCACAACAGTCTGACTGGCACTTCCAGCCGATCATGACACCATAAATAAGCCATAAATAAAATAAAAATAATTAAAATTAAATAAAGCAAATAACAAACTTTATTATTATTAGCATTGGTTAAATGTTATTATTTATTTTCCTTTTGTTAATATCAACGATTATATTAATACTGTTACCATTAATTTAAATAAAAATAAATAAATAATCTGTCATGATTTTCTGTTGACCTTACCAAATCATAAGTTTTGCCCACCCTGGCAATCACCCCTCTACTTATTCCCCCACATCTCAATCAGACCTGCATATCAGAGGCATACAGAAACTATTAATTTCCTTCAAACCCTTCCGAATTATAAAAACAGCAAACAACAAAACTGCAGTGAGTTTTTTGTGAGAAAGACGGGTACACATTTACACTATGTGAAACCATAAAACGTTCAGCTCTGACAAAAACACCCACATCAGTGGTTAAAGCAAGCTTTGATTTGAATAAAAAAGAAAGAAAGATGGCTTGAAAAGTCCCGGTCTCTAAAAACAGGGCTTTGTGATTGATAATGTTTTGGGTCTAAAGGTGCAGGATCAGCAGTACTGGCCTGGGAACAGTAATTTTCATTAGTGTAGGACAGAAACGATAATGGAAGAGTATACACACACACACACACACACACTCACAGCAGCAGCAGTAGGAATCACTTCCACGTGTGACGTGAAACATTTTAGAGTAGTGCAGGCCAAAAGGACATACCCAGCTTGAAGTGCACACAAACAGTGAGGGTACCATCAACATGACACACAGACTACACAAACTTGACACATGGACGAGATAAGAGTGTCATTAGCCGGAGATTATGTGAGCGGCATACTGCAGGTGGTAAATAATGAGGGCTTTTTCAGCGTTATGGATGCTGAAATGACAAATAATACCACAGGCCAATCTGTATTTTACACGGCTTCTGCTCAAGAGTACAGCAGAAATAATAGTGTGGTGCCAAAATAAGACAAACCCAAAATCCACAGGAAAAGGATAAAACAAGAGAGGGACTAACGCTAATGGAGTCTTAATGAATAAGCTTTCTGACAACCAAGAATGTTTTCTTTTCTTTCTTTTTTTAATTATAGACTCAGAAAATACACAGATGTTTTTCATGGAATAGGTCTTTTCAAAAGCATCCCCTGCTCTAATAAAGACTATAAAAAATAAAAACAAAGGGACCACAAAAACCTTGAACATTTTTTCCTATTTCTTTCTACTATTACACAATTTTTTTAAGTATGCCTAATATCTCCCATGTTTTCATAAGGCTGAAAAATATACAAAATAAACTAATAATTGAGTACCATGGATCAGACACCACTATACTATTTAGCAAGGGACAGTACATCATAAGAGATGCATCCAGCTAGCTCTTAGCACTATTAGAGCAATGGTGACCTTTAAATGCTGGATGAAATATAGTTTGGCTTTCCAGTAACACTATGTAACTCTCAGCATGTTAATGTATAAAAGAACACAATGAACTTAACAGCCATCTGCACTATACAGGGTCAGTACTGTGGTGGCCATTCCTAATGAAAGCAGCATACTGTATGTGTGTGTGTGACCATGAAGTGGTTAAGAAAGCTTCATGTCTGTCTCTTCTCTGCCAGCTCTTCGCATCACAGCATATTTCCAGTCTCAAAGGGGACAGAGGAAGGAACACACACACACGAGGGAGGCATTCCTCAGGGTAAGAAGAACACATCTACATACTAAAACAGCACTTACATGTTTTAATGTATTTACCAGCACACACACACACCCTCACAAGTGCAAGGTGGCATATGGAGAGCCTGTACCATCAGAGATCAGTGGTAAAGGCATGTTAAACTCATGACTTGCATGCTGAGCACACACACACACACTGCCCAGAACAGATACATTAGGGAGTCTGTGTTTGCTTGGAAACATCCCTGCTACATGATTTAAAGTTTTAACTTCTGTCCAGGATGACATATTACCCACGTCCAACTGAGGAGAAAAAAACTGCACCCAGGACAGCACTGAGAAAATAAAAAATCTTGTTTTCTCTCATGTTGGAATTTCCCGCCAGAACTGTACTACTAGGAAATGTTGACTTTATTCTTCTGTTTTTGCAATTCTTTTTACAAGTTCCTTTCTCGTTTCTGTTCAAGATTGGACGGAGAATTCTGGAAAACCCTTATGCCAAAGGACTCCATAGAGAAGACACAAGAATGAAACTGTCTTCAAGTTGGCTACTTTTACAAGCTCATATATTACCTATGACAGCTTCACTAAGAGATTTCCTTGAGATACATTACAGCCTGAAGTCATACAGTTATCTGCTGCTTTCCAAACAATTACAGACTCCGACTGTAAATCAAAGAACAATGTTTAAGCATCTTTAAAACAAAAACAATGTACTATCCTCAAAAGCTATCCAAGGTAAAGCATATAATCTCTGTTCCACCTGTGGCAACAATTTGAAACTGGAAAAATAATGAATGACTGTTTTCAAAACGGTTTCCTAAAAAAATTAAGACATTATGGCCTGGTTTCTCAAATGGGGCTTAGCTTAAGGCAGGACTAGGCATTAGTTTAATTAAGATATTTAAACAACTTTTACAAATATGCCTTATAAGAAAATATTACAGGTGTGCATCTTAACACAGAACAATGACACTGATATGTTTTAAGAAATGTCAGAGCAAGATATTTTCATCTGAGACAGCTCAAACATGCAATTTAGTCTGGGACTAGCTTAAGCCTTGTCTGTGAAACTGGGGGTAAAATGTCTCTCATCGGTTGACCAAACAGCTAGCCCTGCCTCTACAATTGTAGACAATTGAGTCAATCGTGCTGTGATCGGAATGATTTATTCCTTTAATAAACAAAGCAGCATTTTTATATTGCTACAAAATCAACCTAAAATCAACCTACAAAATGGCTTACTTGCTTACTTAGGAGAAAAGCATTTTAACATAAAAAAATGACACATTTCGCCTTGAAACCTTGATATTAGGAAATGCACCGTGATTACTGGTGTAGTGTGCTGTTCGGTTCTACTGGCCAGCTTTTAATGCTGTTTAAAATGTATATACTTTACACTGATTATCTTATTTAATATTAATAGCTCTAGAATCCTTCTGGATTCTGGAAACATCCTAGAAACACCATGGGGGGGAGGGATGGGGGTGGTGAAGGGTTCTTTATTTGCCATTGGTTCCATAAAGAATGTTTAACTATCATGGAAGCTTTTCACTGTAGAAAACGGTTAGTTGTAGAGGAAAAAATATTTCTAAAGAACTTTAAAGAACCCAAAATATTAAAACACCCTTTTTTGGAAACCTCCATATTAAAGCCATAATATACAGTAATATTTAAAATGGCTTTTCAAAACAGTACTGTGTTGGTATCATGGGCTTGTGATGGTACTGTGCAACATAGTATCCAATGATTGATTGTATTTCAAAAAATACCATGTGATTCTCATATCCAAAAGCAAATATCATGTTGATTTTTAGAAAGTAAGCTCTAGAAAGCTCCATAATTGACACTGGCAACAGTCAGTGTTTTTCAGCCTGTGGTCAAAAACAGGCATTCTATCATTCACTGTCTCTTTCTCTCAAGCAAGTTAGTTTATGAGGGACTGACGGCAAACAGGCATCATGCTGTTAGTGCATTAGACTGAAGACATATGCCTGGATAATGAACACAACTCTTTCACCAGGCCACTGACAGCAAGCAAGAGACTCACCCCACCCTCACATTCTACATTAATAATGCTATCTAGCTCTGCTACATGATAAACAGAGTGGGAGAGCTGTCAGATGAACATGCAACAAACGCAGGATTTGAAAAATGTGCCATATTTCACATCCTGCTTCATGAAAGCTTAATAAACATAAAAATGAGAGTATGTTAGCGAGTCTTACTTGTACTTTACAGGGTTCTTGGAGTAAAATTAAAAGTTAAAAGGTGATACAAATAATGGAAAAGTGCTGACTGGATGGGGGAAAAAAGTCACACTGCATATGTCCTGTATCACCCAAAATCCCAATCTGACTTTATTTCCCAAAAAGCAAATTTAGAAGATGTAATATGATCTTTTCCATAACTTGAAAGTGAATTGTTTGCATGATAATATTAAGCAGCACATCTGTTTTCAACACGGATAATAATGACGTTTTCTGAGCAGTAAATAATAATATTTTTAAAAATTCTGAAGGATCACGTGACACTGATGACTAATAATACTGAAAATTCAGCTTTGCAAATTTAAAAAATGAACTGCATTTTAAAATACACTAAAATTAAAAATAGTATTTGCAATTAGTGCTGCTAAACAATTATAGTTTACAAAATATTTTTTTGTTCGCTTAATATGTGTACTGTGATGTATATATAAATATATAAATGTATATATAAAGAAACACACATACATTTTATATATATATATATATATATATATATAGTTGCATGTATATATTTATATAATTTATATTATATATACATATATTAACAAACATGACATATTTGTCTTAAATATGTACATGTATGCATTTGTATTTATTTATACATAATAACTATACACAGTATACACACAAATATTACACACAAACTTTTATTTTTGATGATTACTCAAAAATAAATGAATCATTTGACAGCACTAATTGTAATATTTCACATCATTACTGTTTACTTTTTTCTGTATTCATGAACCTTGTGATAAAAAGGGAAAAAAAAAATACTGTACTGTATTATGATTTCTGAAGCCATATATTAATTTTGTGTGACAAACCGAGCAAAGTTAAGTTGTTATTAAAAATAAATTAAAATAAAATACATAAATAGATTTTTTTTTTCCAGAAGAACAGTCTGAAAAATCGGAAAAAAATTTTTTTAAATGTTTTTGAGGCGTAAATGCCATGTGAGTAATCATCGTTAAGCCATGGGGAAATGATGTCATGATGCTAATTGGCTGATATTACCACACAACAGTGTACAGACGCAAACCCTTCCTGGCCCTTAGCCATGAGATGTTAAAACAGTTGGCAGAAAAAAAAAAATGCAAAGGTTACTTATTGAAATCTCTCATCATCTTCATCATAATACTACATTAATTCCAAATGTATCTGTTCTAGAATTATATAAAAAAACTAAACTTTTAAATATAAAGATAATACAGAAGGTTTGAGTCAACTAAACTGCACATAATCCAGTATGTGAATTGTGTGAATTCTGCTAAATAAATCAGGTCATTCCAAACAAGCACAGATTGTACACAGACACAAGACTTTGCCCGAGGAAGCCACAAAGAAGCAGATGCCACTGAGCGTGAGAGAGAGATTTCGGAGATTTTCTGACTTCACCTCGAATCATCTTTGCAGAAAACTGTTCATTTTAAGCTGCCCAGGTTGTAGGCTGTGCTTAATGACGAGAGTTATCTCCCATGAGCACATGGTGCTCGGATACGGCTTAAACACACAGCTGAACACTGAATGTTGATGATTGCGAATCGAAGGGTGGTGCCAAAGGTTAACAGCTAATTTATTAGAACACACATGCTTACACACACACACATACACAGATATGTTCTTTCATAAAACTTTCATTAAACCAGTGCCATCAAATCATGACCACAACTCTTGATTACAGAACCATACAAGCCTGAGTCCACTGTGAAGCTGATCTTCAGGTCTATGAATGCTAAATCAGGTCTGTTCCAACCTCTGTGCCATCAAACATCTGCTGTTGAATAAACATTGTTTACCTGTGTAATCGATGAGGGAGCATTGAGCATCCAGAGAGAGTCTTCCAACCAGTGAGTCCCAAAGTACTCCCTAGCAATTCAATGAGAGCACGGCAAATCACATGACACTCTTGGGTCTGCAGTAACAGTCAAAAGTCAAAAGTAACCTTCCCTCACCTGAAGTAGAGAAGAGACTTTACAATGACATACAAATGAACAGAAGTCTCAACAGACTGTTAATGTAGCTTATCTGCTTGAGTGTTGCAGTAGCAATACTAATGTCATGGGTTTGACTGAAACAGAACAACAGACAGACGAAAGCAAACCAACCAAGGACATCTATGACACTTTGAAAGCTACCTGTTATTATTACTGTTTATCTCAATGTTTTTGCGGGCACTCAGTTATGGATGCAGTTGTTTTTGAAGCGTAAATGCCATGTGATTAACTGTTGCTGAGCCATGAAGAAATTATGTCATGATGCTAATTGGCTGATATTACCACACAAAAGTGTACAGATGCAAATCTTTGAATATAAACGGTCTGCTATCAGAGATTATGCAAAAAAAAAAAGTATGCAATTTTTTAAGACCCTTAATAATAACAATAATAATAATATAGCTATACAATTAATAATAAAACATACCTTTAAATACTCATCAATGTATCAATAGAGGTTTTTTCGCTCACAAATTGTAGGAACCGCATTTACTTGCATGACTTAAAAAAACAAAACAAAACAAAGTAATAAAATGAAATGAAATGAAATTCCTTTAAACTAAAGACTTATAAATGTAAACAAGGAGTTATTCAGCAAACTGTCTAACTGTCATACAATAAAAATGGAGAGTGGCTGTCAAGCACCAGAGAAAGAAAGAAAGATGATGAAAACACGGAGCATGAAGTCATTACAGTATAGTTACAATCTTTGTCTACTTTGCACAATTTTTAAGTTTGATATATTAAATATGAGTGTTTGGCCATTAAAAATGTTAAACTGAAAAGCTCAGCATGTTTTGTTGTTTACTGATGACAGTTTGCCTTGACCACACACATTCACATAAACCAAGACAATGCACAGCTTGCTCCTTAAACTCAGGTTTTATGCACCATCTTTCACAGTTTGTGACAAAAACAAATTCATCAGTAACAGAAGACACACATGCTATAATTTCAGCTTGCAGATGCTCTGAAGTGACAGGCACACACACACAGAGGTAGGTGTAGAGTGAGCTTTAGGATTCGAACAAGTAAGGCCTGAATAATGCAGTATCCGCTTACTATATGATTTAAATAAATATACACTGATGCTATTTTATAGGGTTTTTGTACTTATGTTATTCACATTTAGTGCAAATTAAATCTAACTCTACACTGCAATGAAACCTTAACACTTTACTTATGTATAATGCACATATAATTGTACTTGTATATATAATTGCAATACAGTACAATATAACTGTACTGTATATATATATATATAGCACAAATAACAAAAGTAACATTTTTTTTCTCATTCAGAACATTTAATTTTTTTAAAAAGTACATTATTTTGTAAAAAGGTAGATAATTGAAACATGCTTTTGATAAGGGCCCTGTACACAATGCATTTTTACAGAGAGCCTACACTAATCAAGGGTCACAGACACCAGTAGCTTTCCACTACTTTTGGGTGTAAAGAAAATGAAAGTAGAAATCTACACGGATTTTGTACTGTACAACAATTTGAGGAAACTGTTGAAAAAGCTTCAAGTCGGTTAGTTGACATATTCTTGTCAAAGTGAGCAGTTCTTAACCAGAATACAAAATGCACAAGACTTCATGGCAAGGTGCTGTGTGGCTACATCCAAAGAAGCAACCAATTCACAGACACTTTTAGAAGAACTAAAAGCACTATTACTGCAAAAACCCAATCAACTGCAATGAAATTATAATTTCCATCAGACACATTTGTTGACATAATGCATCAAAAATATTCCCAAACGTGTAGTGTATCATCATCTAAATGAAATATTAATCCATTTAAAATTTCAGATTATCAGAATGTGCAACAAAAAGCAGGAGTGTGTCAGACATCAACCTTGAGAACGTGTCTCTGTTGATGGCCCACAAAAAGTGTTTACATCGCATGTTAATATAAGCTAATTTCCTAGTCGATCACAAAAAAAACGCCACCATACTTCCGTCGCAAATGAATTAGCCAGTAGAAAATAGATTTTCAAGACGGCCACCACGATTGTTTTGCTAAAAGGGGCTCTAATGTTTGTGCGTGTGCCTTG
This sequence comes from Enteromius afrohamiltoni, assembly GCA_034779775.1. Lineage (NCBI taxonomy): Eukaryota > Metazoa > Chordata > Actinopteri > Cypriniformes > Cyprinidae > Enteromius > Enteromius afrohamiltoni. The sequence continues at coordinate 12,041,643 of JAUYWG010000031.1, read as the reverse complement.
CAATAATCTTTATCCCGGAGCAGAGGGCTGGTGCTGTAGCGTCGGCTAGCATGCTTGTGTTAGCGAGCAGCGGGTTAGCGCTGTTGCGTGCAAATCACACCCCCAGGCCAATGAAAGAATAACAAAGGTTAACAGTCCCCCTAGGGGAGGGGAAAGGGAAAAGAGAGCAAACAGGGCAGAGGTGAAGAACAACCAAAGAGGCAGAATGATAAGAAAAATGAGCGGAAAGAAAACAGGGACCTTAAAATGGGCCGGCACGCTCTGGCACGCAACTCACAAAACACACACGTGTAAGCGAGAGCTGTGCAAACAAAGTGAAATCTAAAACAATTACACAAGAGCACATGGGCCTGCACACAAATAACTGACAGAAATACGAATGCGGAAAGAAATCCGTGCCACTTTAATCCTTTAATAGGTCTACTCAGTAAAACGCACACACGCACAATTACCGAAGAAACAAACAGATCCACAAAAACGCTCCAAATTGCTGCCACAAACAAAGCCCTTATCATGCTAGTTTAAAAAGCTCTTAAAGCACCCTCATTTCTTTTGCTCCCTCGCAGACTCATTAGTTGGATAACAGCAGAATCGTGGCTCCCCCAGTTGGCCCTCTATCCTCGTTAGCGCCTGCTGGCCACTTTCCCCAGTGTGTTCGCAGAGCGCTCTGCTAAGTGAAGGGAGAAAAAGCAAAAGTGGCATACAACAAATTATTTGACCCCTCGGGCCGCCCTCTAGTTCAAACACAACATTTTTAGGAGCACTGTCTCCCAGCCCCCCCACCTCGCACCCTGTTCACGCTGCACCCTGCCTGGGCATCAGGTCTGATCTCTCTCCTGCCTGGCTCCTGGAGCGTTATTAAGTGAGAAGGCTGTGGCTGATTGTAGCCTGTAGCGCAAAACCTGCTCTAACGTCTATACGCACGCTGCGAATGGCCTACTTCTACTCCATCAAGCTCTGTAGCACAAATGCACGCTTGCATACATAGAGCAAATAACATTTTGTGCCAACCTCACGTCACCTTGCTTTTAATGTGACCCAACACTGGCGAAAGAAAGAGAGAGCTGAGTGGAATACGCCGGAGGGCTTAAAAAAAATCACCGTTTAATGTTTAAAGGGTGGGTTTATTTAGAGACACAAATTTTGACAAGTTTGTTCCAGTCTAAAGAAAACAGGTCAGCCAGATTATTGGGGGCAGACTAGTCAACCAGATGCTTTTAACCAGGTCAACCCAGATTAGCCAAGAATCTACCAGCTCTAAGCACAATTAGCAACCAGCTTGGGTCAACAAATGACTGGTTTCAAGTTAAAAACTAATTACCATCAAAGTAGGAATTATTAAACATGCAGCATGAATAAATTATGGGAAATGTATATCAATATCTTCTTCTTTGATTTTGAATCAATGAAGCAAAAATACTTTTTATTAAGTAACTTTTTTGTAGCTTGCGACCTTTAAGTCATCATAAAAATGTTAAATATATCATTATATTTTAGCAGATGTTTTATTAAGTGATATTTATATATATATATATATATATATAAAAAATTTAAGGGCTCTTAACAGTATATTAACAGTATATTTTTTCCTATCTACTGCCTTTAACGTTACATTCTAGGATTAAGTCTACAAACAGACTAAGCTATTTTAATTGTGCTTGTTTTTAACTGCTGGGTATTTCATTTAACAAGCTGAAGAACAAGGACACCAACAGGCTAAATAAATAAATATCCTAAAAAGTAGTGCTTTTATACACTTTTAGGGCAATTAATGTGCTTAAGCATCCAAACCAGTAAGACTTAAAGGGATAATTCACCCAATTACTCACCCTCATATCTTTCCAAACCTATAATACCTTTGTTACCTTTCGGAACACAAATTTTTGATGGAATCTGAGAGCTTTCACTTAATAACATAATTTCATTCAGCAGTTCTTCTCCCAGAGTTGCAGTCTTCTTCAATTTTGTAGAATAACCTAAATGTAAACAATGCAATTAGTGTTGTTTTTGTTCAGTAGACAACATTCGCATGCTGAATATAAAGAACACTTGTTACAATGATTATGTTCTGGGGCACTGTTACATCTCCCTATTTTGGCTGGTGTAATTGTCTAAAGGGAGTAGGGAGGTAACTCAAAAAAAAAAACAATAAAAGAAACCGCAACAGGTATTTTCGCCTGTTGACAGGAAAATTGTTCGCTAACGTTATGGTGTATAAAACAAATCAGACACAGACCGGAAGTACTTTCAAAACTTTAGTAAAGAATTATACTAAACAGAACTCA
>JAUYWG010000031.1:12012173-12024376 GCA_034779775.1 Enteromius afrohamiltoni | reverse complement strand
GATAGATAGATAGATAGATAGATAGATAGATAGATAGATAGATAGATAGATAGATAGATAGATAGATAGATAGAACATTTTTGAGCTCTAAGCACACAACTGACCCTGTTCTCATACAAATCTGGGATATCTTATTCGTCTGAACCACACTGCCCGAACTCAAAGGACCTCAGAGAGTCCAGGATGTCTCTGAGCCATGCTCCAGCAGACAGAAGCTCCTTTCTGAGCATTCTCAGAGGAGCTGACTTCAGGTCAGTGTAGCATACTGGAGAAGCATCATGCTCCATCAATCACATCCTGGCTTCCCATTTTGGACAGCTGACAGGGGAACTGCATGGCCATCTGTGATGTCACCGCACATTGTGAGCGACGGGCAAAGCAGTTATGCACAGTCAAACACACACACAGACACACATATGCATACACACCGTTCCCTGTCCACAGATCCCTCTGTGCTGTCAGTCCTCATTGTGTTCGTTTACAGTTCCCTTGTTCAGAAAGCCGAAAAAGAGCGTCTGGTTCACTGGCCACCGTCTGCTAGTGTGAGGGAATTGGTTGGGACATGGATAGCCTCATCGCTGGTCTGGAGTAAGTATGAGAATCTTCAGGCAGAGATGTCACATAAAGCCCAGAGGATACATGTTGATCTCATGTTGATTTCCAACATGGTTTGACGTTTTACACTGTGTCCAACAGACACAGTTTGTACACTATTTTTAAAAGGTTTGGTGTCGGCAAGATCTTTTAATACATTTAACACACACACATGCAGTCGATTAAGTTGAAGCGTGAATTAAACCACAAGCATGTGTGTCAGATATGCGTCACATTCAGAAGCAGCAGCAGAAGTGGAAAGTAATAGCAGCCAAATAACCTAATAACCCAGCTGCTGTGATGTCTGTTAATCAAAGAACATTACTTTTGTGGCTTTAAAGGAATAGTTCAACCAAAAATGAAAGCCACGCCATAAACTACTCCTATATACTGTATATATTATGTGTGTGTGTGTGTGTGTATAAATTCTAATTTAAAGTAACACATAAATACTAGTGTGTAAATATAATTCTAAATATAATTATTATCCAATAATTGTGATGTTGGTGTTTATGAAGCACCAGTGTAAATATAATGTGGGCTGAGACACTATCAGAATTAAAAAGAAGATTGAGTCTACTTTAAAGTGCAGAACCAAAGTCAATCTAAAAAAACTTTAAATATATTTAAATGTGTAAATATTTTATCTATTTAATTACATGTGATCAGTAACATCAGAGAACTGTGAACGTGTTACTAAATTATTGAAATATTACGTAAAAAAACACTTATTTATTTGGTTTCATTTTATTACTGAATTGTACCTTAGCAGTGTACATGCTCTCTGAGCCTTGCTGCTCACGAGGGAGATGTAGGTTTCCAGGTCCAGCCATTGTTGTACTGATCATCCACTTTCTCTGCCTCTTTCTCCAGTAATGTCCTGTCCCCTCTCTGTCTTTCTCAATAAAGAGTGGTGAAAGCCCCTATAAAGTCACTAAGAGAGAAAAACACATTAATCAACCAAATTGACCAGCATGTCTTTCTCGGCAGGTCCGCATCACGCGTCTGCTCTCTCATCTCAGGTTGTCATCTGTAATATCCCCCCGGCACGCTGGCTGACGCTGATATCCCCTCATCAGTCCAGCACAAATGGCTTGCGCATCACAGGCATGGCTCAAACCGGTGCGAACAGTGTGCGGTGAGGAGAAATATGTTCACTTTCTCTCTTTGCTGTCCTCAGCAGCCACCTTATCAGATCAAACAGCTGAGAAACACAGCAATGACTCAGTGACCACTGTGTGTGCGTGTGTGCAGTATCTGCTTCCTGAGGCCTTAGACACCATATTGGTTATGTTAGATATGGGAGTGCACACATCCACACACACACATATATACGTACATATATAAATAAAGTGAACACCACACACACACCTAGCAGAGTCAGATATGCCAATACCGCATAGATCAGCGGTGCCTTATCCTGCTTTGTCCACCAGAAGCTTGGCGTCAGATATCATATTACTGACTGACTCCAGAGACATGTGTGAGGTCAATGGATCAGAACCTGATCGATATGGGGAAAGGAGATACAGGAGGTTATATTTAAGTGGACAGAATTAAATTAAATTGGAAAATACAACTGAAAGGCACATAAAACCTCCATTTTCTGGAGTGACCTGGTACTTTACCTGGAGTTCCTCTTTCCTCTTTGCTCTCCCATGCTCAACACAGCAGTCTCTGTGAACCATGCCCATCCACACATATTAAATAATACAAATAAATATATCCATAAATATTCTTTATTGGTAAACATGAATATGTAGCATACCTTTATTACTTTTATTGGATGGTGTGCCAAATAAACTAAGAACTTACACATACATATACATAATTATGTAAAAGTATATTAACATGTTTAGCATGTTAGCATGTTAAATAGTTAAGCTATGTACTGATTTATTTATTTATTTAAGATGTCTCTCACGCCCATGTCTGTGTTTGTGTCTTTAGTTTTGGTTTGTTTCATGATTTCCTGTTTCCTTATTTGGTCCTAAGTTCCTGTCCTAGTTTAGGTCATTGTATTAATTACTGTCCAGCTGTGTTTTGTTTATGTCTGTGTATTTATAGTGCCTGAGTTCTTGCTTTAGTTGTCATTTGTCAAGGTTTTTGGATGTCTGTAGCTTTCCATGTTTCCTTCAGTTATATTAAAGTGAATGTTAAAACGTCTACGCTCCGTCTACGCCTCAAGTCTTTACAGATCCCTGACAATGTCGTTTACTCACAAAGGCTGCATTTATTTGATCAAAAGTATTTAGTGAATATTATAAAATATTATTATGATTTAAAGTAGCTGTTTTTTTATAATATGTATTTGAAGTGTCTTGTGATATATTCACACGATCCTTTAGAAATTATTTGAATATGCCATTTTGGTGCTCAAGAAATATTTCATATTATTATCAGTATTGAAAACAGCCATGCTGCGTAATATTTTTGTGTAAACTGTGATGCACTTCTTGTGTAAATTATACAATTTTTAATCGTGATCACAATTTCTGCTTCTCTAAATTTTTAAAGTTACTAGTCTGTGATATTTGCTCCTTGGTAACTGAATTTTTTTTTTTTTTTTTTTTGCATTGGTAACAACATTCTTTAAATCCCCTAATCAGTGTTTTTCTGCCCATCTGTTTATTTAGACCATGCAAGACCATCAGTTCTCTTGATTTGTGGAAGTGGAATAATTCTGATAAACTGTAAAATTATTTAATAAATAAATAAGCTAAGAATAAACACTACAAATAGTTGTAACAGTAAATAAATGTATAATGTATAATTTAATTCCACTTAAAATACTGTTCTTTCTAGCAGTCAACATTTAAAGTGGACCACAATAGTTAATCAAAGTTGTCCTAAGACAAGAACAGGTAATGTTTTAGTTTTAGGACAACTTTGATGTTTGATTTATATATATATATATATATATATATATATATATATATATACACGTTTCAGTGAGGCAACAACTCTTCAAGACTGGCAATAATAAGGACTAACACTAAGGACTGGAGTAATGGCTACTGGAAATTCAGTTTTGCATCACGTTCAGCTTATGATTTGACCTAATCTCCACCTCAAAATCAACAAAAACACAAAGGTTAAAAAAAAAAAAATTAATAAAACAAATCCTGACATTTAAATTTGCATTGCATAATATGCCAACCAGCTACTAAAATGTTCTACCAGCATGACACCAAAAGCAATGTTTCTTTGGTTACCTCTTCTCTAATCTCTACAAAAGATTTGTTGATTCCCGTGGCTGGAACTTATACACAGTCCAGACCTCCTGATATTTAAATTGATTGGTTAGATATTGATTAAGCTGGCTGCTTCAGGTGATGTATGCGCTTGTCTATGCTCTGAATCTCTCCTGGGGCACCATCAGACAGCACAACAATACAAAACAAACAACGTGGCCTGCCACAGAGAATAACATTCCACCAAAAACTCCTACTAGAGGAGAACCTTCACACCTGCTGTTCCTCAGTCAGAAAAAAAAAAAAAATCCAATTATGGGCCGACAAGTAAACGTTTCAGCACTTAAGAGCGGATTGATAAGAGGCAAGAGTGATAGAGGGAGAGAGAGAGAGAAAAGGCTCATTTGCACAATAATACAGTTAGTGAGGTGATTTTAAAATAAGAAAAGCCCATTAACATTTAAATGACTGCAATGAGTTTCCAAATTAAGCATTTTTTTGCAATCCTTCATCTGGATCGGATCAGTCAGGGGGAGGATGGAAGGCCTGACTGTGCACTACTGGCTCACTTTGGCCCATTGTAGCCTGGCTTAGCCCTGTTTGAGCTTTAAGACTGAACCCATCTCAAGCCAAAACCGGTCCACTTCCTGCACTGAAGATGCATGAATCAACTAGAAGACAAAGGCAAATTAAACCGAATAAGACTGAAACTTCAAGAGCCTTGCCTTGGTACAGTATTGTAGGTTAATCTCTTTTTATGTGGACCCTGCAAGCAAGCACCTTGAAACACTCCAAAAACCACAGAGCTACTTGAAAGCAATTTATTTAAGATGTTCTCAAGTCAACAACTCACTGATTCAATGTACTCCGAATTTCTTTTGAGAAGTAAATCCAGTAGCGCCTTCAGTTTTAAATGCTGTGACTGGCCTAAAAAGTGTTTTCTCAGGTCAGTTATTACGTGTGTTTCATATTTTGGTTGACTCAACCACCAATTAATAATTCCTTTCAGTAGGTTTTTTCTTTTTAGTGAACTGGCAAAATGGGTTTACAAAATGGTTTGAATTGATTCGCATTTGTTTGAACCACTCTCTCTCTCAGTTTTGTGTCAGCAAAGGAGACATTATCAAGATGCTCAAGAGGACAGGACAAATAGCACTGGATGAAGTGGATATTCACCTTCAAACAATTGAAACAAAAGAATACCTTTTGAGAGGTAACTGAGAATTTAGCTACTGCTGTATCGTGTGAATAAGCATTCCAATTTTGTTTTTCAGTCGGTTTCCTTTGTGAATATATGCTAGATGGATGTCTTTTTTTTCTAGCGTTTTTGTGTTTTAAAATGTTTCAAATGTAAAGGCACCTTCTGAAGACTCCTCTGAAGATCTGAAGGGTCTCATGAGTATTCTGATAGTACAGTGTGTAGTTACATAAATGCTAAAAGAAATGTTTAAAAGTTTATCGAGCAGCATTTTTGAACATAAGCATATATTGAGAATTTGCACTTTTTAGCGTTATTTTTTATAGACTCACCATGATCCATGTTAACTCTCTTGGGTCTGAGGTAATTTCAGCTACTTAGAACATACTATTGACCAACATGTAATTGTTTTTGCATTCAACAGAAACTGTGCTACAATAATATGTGACCAAGATGGATGTACATGTTTGCATGCATTTTTTAGAAAAAAAAAATATTATGCTTGGTCAGTTTTTTTTTTTAATGAAAATAAAACTAGCTGAAATAAGGCCATGCAACCCATACTGAACAGTCCTGAATGAGACTTTTGAGTAACCAGTCTTTTAGGCTAGAACATTTACTATATTTACTATACACCAGCAAACAACCATCTGTAACACTCCTAAAACATTCAAGCAATCATTCTAGCAATTTCTGTAAAGGCTTGAGCTGTCTCATTCAACTAATAAATTATCACAGTATGCATTTGGTCATATATTATTGGTTTACTAAAGAATTAATAAATACGATATTGACCCTCTCTGTGACCCATCCAATCATGCTCCAGCAGGCCTAATACATGTTCTGGGAACAGCCATTCATAGCTTCTTTTGGCAATAATAATTTGATTGGTTTTCATTGATTGCAAATAACCATATTGAACAGTGTCCTTTGGTTGCACTTTTGGAATCTCTCCAAATCATGTCAGCTGCCAGCTCCACTCGCTTATGCACTTGCCTTTTCTACATTACTAGCTGAAAGGCTAATACTTCTGGTTCAGAAGCACAATTATCCTCATTCATTTGACAACTAGCTGAAGAATGTTTAATTCAATTATAAAAAGATTCTCAAAATCTCAAAACACCAATTCTTTTCATATCTTCTATGACCCTTACACTGTTTTAATGTGTTTGGAATCATAAAAAAATAGTAGTACCATAATCTAACAATAACCGATGTCTATTCAAGTAGATTTTAAAATGAATGTATGCCTGGATGACGAAGCTGAAAGCATCGGTGTCACATTATCCTTCAGGAATCACTCTTATATGCTAACTTAGTGCTCAAAATACATTTTTATATTATCAGTGTTAAAAACAGTTGTGCTATTTGTATTTTATTTTTGTATTTATTTGTTGCAGAAGAATACATCATAAATTTCCATCCTTTCTTGATACTGTCAAACCCGGAAAGGCTCAAATACTAATGTTTTACAATAACAATATTTTGGAAACAGCTGTAACCAGAACACACATTAGTAGGCCAACTGGTTATTAAGATGGAAACCAATCAAATTATGACTGCCAAAAGGGAGCGAATAATGCCAAACCATATGTATCAGGTCATCGGTCACACAGACTGGGAGTACTGTATTTTTTTATATTATCATATTTAACCATTTATTACATTTAATTTATTTAAATGTAACAATATTAAATCATGTCGTCACATATCTGCAATTATTTCTTCCACACAATTCTATACTGCCGTTTTTTTACACTTAAGGCTGGATAGACAGAAGGTGTGGTGTGAAATGAGAGGTACAGGATGTGCGAGTGGAACACACTGCAGGGGAAAAGGTGAAGCAGGAGACAATATGCTGCCTCTAAACAGGCCAAAAGACATTCTGTCCAACTCTCTATGTGTGTGTGTTTAAGGAGGTGAAATAAACATATGAAGAGACAGGTGCACAAGAGCATTGACTAGGCCTGCTGTACTGATGTGTGCAGTATGTGTGTGTGTGTGTGTGTGTGTGTGTGAAAGAGAGACAGAGAGATAGAATAAATGTGTGATATGCAGTAACAGATACAAGGGCAGCATTCTGAGCATAGGAACAAGCATTAAGTGTGTTTGTTTATGCGCATGTGTATTCAGGTAGAGTGTTCATTATTGTGTATGGTAGGTTTATGTAGACATTGTCTGAAAAGCAACAGCAGGTGAGGGCAGATGGCAGCAGACTCTTGGTGGCGTTGGAGAGATACAAGATGGCACACACACACACACACACACAGGCAAATACTCACATACACTGATAAACCACACACATAGTTCTTTCTCAAATTCACTAAATTTTGAAATATGGAGTGAAACATGATATCTGAATCTAAATCTTAAAAATAACATCAACTTAAAACACTGCCATATATAGTGCACTCTAAGTTGGAGCTGTGCAAAAATACATATAATATTAATTTAAATGTAGAATCTGAAACAATATTGGCAATTAAGTTTGTACACTTTGTACTACTAATGTACGGTTTGGATTGAATAATTAAGATCACACTAAACAGATTTCAGTTCACTTCTAATCTGGTGCAAATTCAAGTCCTTAGTTATATTCAGCTGTCCTGTGACAGAGATGGGGGTATTTTGTACGAAGCCTATTTCTTGGAACACAGCATATTTCTCAGATTGCAAGCTCTATCAAGTGACCTGCACTTCAAAGTGAATTCAACACCAAACCTATTAGGTCAGGCATTTTGGTAGGATAGGTACATTATTGCTTTTCTCAAAGCCTCAAGGCTGTATCACTTAGAATGATTCATAGCTCTCTCTCACTCTCTCTCTTTCCATAAGCACTCTCCAGGAGAGAAATACTCACAAGTAACACCTCAGGATTTCCAGATGGAGTTTTGCACAGTCATTCTGTCTAACTGTGTCCCAACTTCAGCCAATAGGTTTGTCTATGATTAATGGTTACATGATGCTCCTCTTCAAAATAAACTCGCATAATTCTAGTCTTAAATGGGATCAGTGAGGCAGGCTTGGTTATGGGGGAATTATTACAACCCAAAAGGATGGAAAAAGAAGCGAATAGAGTGGTGAGACAGACAGACTCGCTCATGAATAGTGTATAGATAAGATCCAACTAGCCTCTCTTCTGTCAATCACTTGCTCTGTGGCCTGCAATTCTCCGCTTTCTTTTGCTATCCTTTCCATGCTCTTTCTTCTACATGCATGTACACACACACGCACACGCACACATCAAGAATAGACTTCTCTGTTCTGGATGGCAAAGCAGAAATAACTTAATTACTGCTCCAAATCAAAAGAGCCTGTCCTCTATGGAATTCTGGCCCCTAGATATTTCCAAAATTGGAAATGTATGGGATTTTGTCCATTTTATCTTATGCTAGATGAAAATCATAAGGCCAGTTTCTTAGATATGTGTCTTTCTCCTTAATAAGGTAAAAGATTTGAGGTATCATTCAGTTTTGTAGAGTAACACATCAATAGTTCATTGGGAAAAGCTTCAGTTACTATAAATGAGAAAAAAAGGAACATAGGAACAGCAAACATTTTGACCGCCATGTACACACTTGAGCTAAATTTGGTTGTCGCTTCATCTTTTAGTGCTTGCTCTGTACAAACACACTTCTATAATTTACAGGATTGAAAAACTGCATTCTCCAACCAAACTCCTGAAAAATTTAGGAATTAACAACAGCATTTATAAATATTTCTCTTCTGTGAGCACAGTGCAATAAATAATAGGGACGAGGTATGTGTTGCCAGATCTTGCTTGGGAAAAAACAAAAATAAAAAAACTACAATAAACTAAAATCCAAATGCTGTATCTTGGATATAAGCCCCGAACCAAAATACCACAACCTGCATCTGCCTGCTTTTTTAACTGCATAAACTGGATCACTTTTTAAGCCAAGCCCAAACAAGACATGGCAATGCTTCAAAAGTGAGTTCTGCAAAGCTGCCTTCCAAACCAAAAGCATGATGTCCCTGTTGATTGTTGTTTAGAAAATGCTGAACATAAAATAGTGGACACCAAATGCCAGAGATTTCAAAAACATTTATTACCATGTTTACATCCCATTTTTGAATGATTTTGGCAAATCCACTCATGTATTTAAATATAATTACTTTTGATGTGTACAAGATGTTTGTGGCCAATGTCAGACCTTAATTACAATGCCTGCTTCAAGATCTTAAAACAAAGAACAATCTGTCAAGTTGTGACTGAAATTGACTGCAACAGGAAAGTGCGGAAAATGTGGAATTTTGTATTATGGCAATAAACTTCCCCATGTTTGCTGACTTATAGTTTGGTCACAGGAACTTGCCGTGTTGGCCAATAGAAAGTCGCTTGGTTTTGAAAGTTCTGTGTGTGTAATCATAACTAGTTACATTAAAAATATTTATTTTTGCAGTAACTAGTAGTGTAACTAATTACTTACAATAAGATGTCAATATGGTGATGATCATTTTTACAGCACCCACATATACATGAGCAGTCACCAGGGGCCTAGTTTTTAAAACTCTCCATAGATTTCATCCTAAAAGTGTGCGTAACATTTTTACTATGTTAAAAAAGTAAAAGTTTTACTACGCATAACCTCATCTGCATATCATTTCCATGCATATTCCCATCCACGTGACAATATATTAAACATCATCAAAGGTACATTAAGAAAATATGACACTACAAATGTCATTTGTGCCAAAATATTGCTGTTTAAATTCATCCAATGTACTTGTTATGTATTATAATGAACATATTAAGAAAGCCTGTTTAAAGATCAGATAAAATGAGGTAAAATAGTATTTAAGTTCACGAGTTCACGCTTCCTTATGATGATGGCGAGCTGTCCAGGGGGCGAGCTGGGAGATCGGCAGACTCGGAGCCCTAGTAGTTTGAACCCTAGCGAGGGCTGAGCTCGGCGTCCCTCTCGAACACCTTGTGCCCCCCTTAAGCGAGAAGGTGCAAAACTAGGTGGGACACGGGGTGGAGGAGGGAATGCGAAACGAGATAAGTAAAGGAAGGAAGTGAGCTCATAAATAGAGTGATTGATTAATGCAGTGCCAGCCGTGGTGAATCATGCGTCTGCGCTCCTCCCGAAACTTGTTTATCAACATCACTTGTTTTAAAACGGTTTAAATTAAACTACATTTATGCATTTTTGTTGATAAGGTTAATATCTTTTAGTTATTTTAGTGGAAACAGATGTTGAGATGTCACATTATCTGACTGCGTCACTATGTATTTTAAAAAAGAAAAAAGTGTAAATCTTACCATTTTCTTTAAGTTGTCCAAAAAGCATACAGTGGTACTTTTCACAATGTTTTAGAGGTGCTTTCACACGATATCAACACCTCCATGTAAGCAGCTGCAGTGGTACAGTAAGGTTTTATCATTAGACTTATTCAATCTGGATAATAGACCGGTCAACCAAATCCAGCAGTGTCCACCATAATATCCAAGTAAGTGCTCAATATTACTCACTCTAAAAAAATATTTTCTCATAGGCCAATCTACCAAAAATGTCTAAATTCATATAGTCTTGGTTAAATTTCCCGCCTTTTGGGCAGGAAGTGGCGTACACATCTTTTTTTACACATCTGTTTACGCAACGGTTATAAATAAGGCCTAAATAATTTTATGGGAAAGACACACTATTACAACTTCAGTCGGGTGTGAAGGAAAAGTAATGTAAGTAATTACTGTTCTCAAAAAGTTATACATACATTAATAATATTAAATGGGTAACTAGCAACGAGACATTCATTGCATTATAATAATAGCTATTGTAATAAATAAATATACTTATAATATAATTACTTTTATTTATTTATTTATTTATTTTTTATTCCATGCAAGCAGCATTATTTACAATACAGATGGGCATCTTTATCAGTTTTAAAGGCACAAAAATGCAGCCATGGTTTGCAGGATGGGTTCTGGAGTGAGAGATTGCATGTGAACATGGTTTCAGGATCAAAAGCCTCAATGGGGCATCATTACTCCTCTACAACTCACCCTTGCTTTTCTCTCCATCTCCTTTATGAAGACCTCACATACTCGATGATGAGAATTACCCTTGTCAAAGATGCATAATTGGCGGACGCTCCCTAATGACGACGGCCATGTGAAATTTAACGAGTTGAAAATGAATGCGAATGGCCACTTTTCATGTGAAAACGCACGCCGCATTCAAGTGGCTCCTGCTAATCGAGAACTGCGACTAAAGCCCCCTGATTGACTCATTCAAAGGGAGGCAGAAGGAGCGAGAGATAGAGAAGGAGAGGGAGAAATGTAGACTGAGAGAGATGGGCAGGCTATTTGTTTCAGTTTAGTGTTGTGATTGAAAGCACTTCAGGCACCATTGATGGAGGAAAACTTCATTTGGTCTCACTGAGAACCAACTGCACATCAGTCTGCAGAGAAATGACTCAGTCTGTTCTCCAAGAAAGATTTGAAAATCCTCTCGTCTGCTGCTTGTGGGAAGGGGAAAGGCTCTTTATTATTATGCTTCAAATATCAAGACTTCCAGGCAGGTTCTTTAAACAGAGACACACAGTTATTAAGAAATTCTCGCTGAGGGTGTTCAGATATGGTGATGATTGAGTGCAGGAATATACTATTGATTAACAGCGTATAACTCAGATTGATACATGCAATACATTTTAACAATGATGGAGTTATGGAAGTTTTTCATGACTTAAAAAAGTAAAAAGTGTTGTTACCAATGTCCTGTTACACATTTGTACTAACACACACCATTCTGGGGTTTGTTATGTGTGTAGTTACAGAAATATTACAGCTGGAGATACTATGTAGCGATGTAGCCAGTTAATATAAAGTGGAACCATAATAAAACAATAAATATATAACATAATACAATAAAAAAATATTTTAACCGAGGAGTCAGTCGAGTCATCTTCTATCCCATCCCTATTTTTCTATCCCTATTTTGCTTTTCCCATACATGTTGAAATTAATGTTGAAGTCCTCCATTTTAACTCGTGGTTAAGCATTTTTAAGCCACAGAGTGGTGTAAAACTATCAACGACAGTGGAGTGATATAATTACTAACGCTCAAGAAGATGCGTAGTACCCGGATGAGCCTGTGTTATTAGTTTTACCGGTGTCACAGATCGCTCCTCTGTGGCCCTCTCCGCGCAGCGGCAGCGGGAACCATCACCGGAGTATTGACGTTTCCGCC
>JAUYWG010000031.1:11988808-12012154 GCA_034779775.1 Enteromius afrohamiltoni | reverse complement strand
ACCGGTTGTTATCTGGGAATAACAAACCTTGGAATGTGGCGACTGACCAATCAGAATTGAGTATTCCAGAAAGCCGTGTAATAACATTACTTAATGCACTGTGAATTAACATGAACAAATAATGAACAACTGTATTTTCATTAACTAACATTAACAAAGATTAATAAATAGTGTAAACACATTGTTCACCTTATTGTAAAGTATAACCAAAATTACTTGTACTAAAATTATTAACGACAAATAATTAAATGATAAAACTATATTATTTACTATATAAATAATACTTGAATAGCATTTCCCTGACACTTCTCCGATATTGACCTAAATGTAGTTTAGGCCCCTGGGGTCATCTGGGGCCTCAAAACGGTTGTCTCTGTATACTTTCCCACCTCAATATCTAGACATGCCTGGGGCCCCACACCGGACCTCTGTTCACTATCCTAGCCAAAGCATCTACCCCAAATATATCTATCATATTCCATTCCCCAGATAGCTAAGGCCAAAAGGGACCTCTGGGGCATCGTATGGACCTTCTGTACACTGCCTCAAGTCAAAAGCGGCCCACCACAATATCTCTAAATTCTAGATATGGAATCTGAGAGATTTGTAAATAAAGACATAAAAATAGTAATGCTTGTCTTATGCCCAAAATACACAACAGTGCTTTAATCTGAATGAGCGAAGTCGCTCCCTCAGCCAATCAAATGCTGTCATGTGACTCTTCCTGCCCCGCCCTCTACAAAGCTATTTTTCCATCATGCACTACATGCTGATGACAGCATTTCCATTATGAGACTCTGTCTGTCTGCGGTTTTATTTATTTATTTATTTTTGCTATATCTGTGAGGTGATGAAATGAAGCCCTGTCAACACCAGACCCCAAATGAGTTCCTTGGACTTGAAAAATGTGCTTTTTTCTATTACTTGTTAAAAGTTTAAGAAGTTCAGCATAGTCTTTACAAACTTGAGAAAACATGTCTTATCCATCTTACTTGTTAATCCCATCACAGACTCGCATGCACACAAAACAGACAAATTGGTTCCAAAGAGGACAGACAAAAACACTTCTCACTTTGTAAATGAGTGTTAATTGGTGTGAGGACAGTCTGGGTATTTTAGAGCACTTAAACACTGAAACTTCAAGACTACATTGTACGAGTGCAGACAACAAAGGTCCTAGCGAGGATGCACATGTACACAAACGCCTCACGACGCGCTCCAGACAGCTCCCATCTCTGAGAGCGCGTTAACCCCTATACGATCTGCACTAATTGGAGTCTCAGACACAATGGCAGCCATTATATGCAGTCCCTGCCGGAGTATGTGTGTGTGAATGAGTGAGGTGGAAGAGGAGGGGGGTCAGATGGACCCCAATTATGAGCGGAGACTATTAAGAGCAAAGCAGCGTGGGAAACAGAGTGAGAGAGTCTCAAATCTCCATTTGAATATTAAACAGTGCTTACTGCTTACCAATTACCACTTTCTGAAAGGCACGTTTTGAGCGTACCACTGCACAGAAATTGGCTTTGTGCATGCTAATCGTGAATTCGGTATATTTCGGCTGTACGGTGTGTGCGCATGTGACTGGAAGTGTGAGTACACCGCTGTACCCTTCAGTGCAACTCCACTGCCAAGCAAAACAATGCTACTCTCAGCATGTGTAAATTATTCAGATGGTCATAGGTACACAAATAATTCAAACAAAAGCACTGGCACAACTAGCCAACACTTACACAAACACACACGCTCACAATAAGAGAAAGAGAAACCGCATTAAATATTTACACAGCGGTGGGGAAGACAATATAGTGAGCCTTACTAAAATACAATACTGTTGTCAGTTCCTAATGAAGTGTGTGTGTGTGTGTGTGTGTGTGAGGTTATTGCTGTGTCATGTGTGTGTTCTGTGGGTGACAGCTGCCGCATTGGCATCTTCGATGGATTTGTCACTTGTCGAAAATGCCGGTGGTTTCGCAAATGAAGGTACTCTGGTAGTGGCGGGGAAGTGTTTTTACATGTAATTATGTTTGGCATTTCTAAAGGGAGAACAAGACAATTAGAGAGATAAAACTTAAAAGCCTGTTCCTCTGAACAACAGCAGCAGGGTGATTAGTGCAGAAGAGGGGAAAGTTACAGCCTATTTACGGTTTCGGATTTGTATGTATGTGCAATTTATATGTGTGTGTGCAGAAACGAATATGATCATGAATATTAGGGCTGCACAATATCGGGAAACATTTGAATGGTCTTTTTACTAATAAAGCCTATGATGCGATAAAACTCCAGATTTGCTGTTCTTGTTTGTGGTTAATTTGAGATATTGTAATATCATTAATTTCATCGATTATATTATAAATTGTAGTCATATTTTTGCATTTATTATTTATATAATATATTTATATTTTTACATTTATTTTAATTTGAGTGAAAAGGTTAGTAATCTTGTCTATTTCTTATTCTATAGTTTTTTATTATTTTTACGTTTATTATTATTTATTTTAATTTCATTTTACAATATGTTAATGAAGTATTATATTTTAAGAGCTTATTTGCAAAAGCGGATTAATTTTTAATTCTCAAAAATGTTCTTTTTTTATCATGATCATGTTTTTATTGTGATATATTATTAACCTAATCAAAATAACCCATCTCGAGTTTGGTTGAGATTAATTGGAATGCCCAATGAAAAGGGAGAGACATGAAAAGACATGATTTTAGAAAATTATTTAAAAACTTTTAACAGAGTTTCATCTGTTTTAGCAAATTAACTCTTCTTGTAAAGAAATGAAAATGGTTTTAATTTTATAATATGACATCAATATGGCATCTAAAAATCATATTGATATATATGATATTGATATCATATGATCTCTTGATTATGATTATAACTGCAAAATTACATTACTAATATTTAAGGTTGTGTTCTTTTTTTAAGTTTTATTTGGTGGAAATCCATAACAATAACAAGAAGTCTGGGAAGTTGTTTGCTGCATATTGTGTTCCCAAATGCATCTTATACAGTAAGTGTCACAAACTCAGACCAGATGCAGAGATGAGATGAGTTTGTGTAGAGCTGCATTTGCTGCAAACCGAAACACTCCGGGACACAGAAAACACCAGATCACAAGATACTGAAACAAGCGGCCATTATATTTCAGTAAATTGCAGCCTTCGCTATGTAATAATCATACTAAGTCATAATGTGACTGTTTTGTTTAATCATGCAGCCCTAAAGTAAAATGTAAAATGATCTTTATTTAACCTCATGTTGTTTTTAAGCTTCATGGAAGTTTACAACAGCGTGAGAGAAACATCTAGTATCTTTCTTGGATTGCACTGTGTGGACAAAAACTTACACCTTCTTGTAATGTAAAACCTAGTTTCTCAGTTCATTTCAAATTCTTGTTAAAAGCTGTCAAACGGTTATAGAAACACGCACACCTATAGATCAGTGAGAAGTCTAATCTTGCTACTATTCCATTACCTCAGCTCTTTACACACACCCACACACACATTTTCTCTTTTCCACACTTTTCTCTTCCGCTCCCCTTTTCTTGAAAATCCTTCTATTTTCTTAGTCGCCCAAACATAAACTGGGTTGACAGATTCATCCTGATATGGAAACAGAAAGAAGGTAAAGTATATAACTAATTTGGGGAATATATATATATATATATATATATATGTGTGTATGTGTGTGCACCTGGTATTTATGTCCCCACAAAGATAGGAATACCAGTAAATTGTTACCTTGTGGGGACATTTCTTAGGTCCCCATGAGGAAACAAGTTTATAAATCACAATTTTTTTTCGAAAATCTAAAAGTGCACACAGTTTCTTGTAAGGGGTAGGTTTAGGTGTAGGGTCAGTGTAGGACAATACCACATACAGTCTGTTCAGTATAAACATCATTACGCCTATGGAATGTCCCCATAAACATGTAAACCCAACGTGTATGTGTGTGTGTGAAATTGACCAAAATATCTGACAAATTCTTGTCAATGTTGAGGGTCATGCATCAATTCAAACGTCTTTATTTCTATCCTTTTTTTTTTTTTTTTTTTTAATTATTTTTTTTTTTTCCCAATTTCACATTTACTTCAGTGTATTGCTTCCTATTTTGCTGTAAATTTAATTGCAGTTTCTCAAAAAGTTTGAGCTGTTAGGCTCATTTAAGCCATGGCAATATTAATAAATTATTATTAAATTAATTTAATTCAAAATATTATTACATATCATTATATAATTTATATTAATATATATTTTTTTAAAATTATTTGTCATAATTAAAAATGATACTGCCCAATTTAATGCAAAATCCCAATCAATATGCATTACATTATTTTCCCAATACCTCTCAGCACCCTATCAACTTCCTATCAGCAACTCTACTTAACTTTCAGGACCAAAACACCCCCACACACACACCCAGACACACACATGCCCTCTCTCTCAGGGAAATTAATTTGCACGGTGGGTCTCCCTCACAGATGGCAGCAGGTAAAATGTCTCTCAGGAGGGTCACAAACGGTTAACGGTGCCTGTACTGTCCCCAGATTGTAGATCACTGACCTTGTTCATTGTCCCTGTGAAAGCACACACAGACATACACATTTCATTACACACACACAAACGCAGATTCATGTCTGCTGTGATCTCCCTATGAATAACACACTAAATGTGGACACACATGGTGGGGTGGCTGAAATATATAAAGAGGCAATAATGTATGGGGAGACAACAGACAGATGGAGGCCCTGTTTCCCATATGTTAATATCCTCTGGAGCTAAAAGTTCCCTCTGGAAGAGTCAGGGAGAAAGAGAGAGAGCGATGAGGATGAATATCAATATCCTTTCTCCTTCCATCTCTGTCACTTGCCGCAACGTTCTGAACTCAATTAATAGATAAACTATGGTAAGAGAGGAGGAGGGTAAACAAAAATATAGTGTCCATTTACATTCAGCACACGCCGGGGTCAGTGGAAAGTATTTCTTGAGTGTGATTATTCATATCTGTCAAATGCTGTTTTAAATGAGAACTGTGCACTGTCCCACAATGCACCGTGACTGACTGACATGCCTGGAAGACAGGAGAGTAGGTGAGTGGAGCGGAGAGAGAGCAATTTCCACCGCTCCAAGTCCATTTCGGATTTGCCATCCCACACTACTTTTGAAATTGCACAATTCTTTTTGTAGGTTCCCACATTTGCATTCCTCATTTATAACAGCTTTATGCATTAAGAAGGTTGCATTCACTTTATGTCCCTGTCAAAGTGATGAGACCTCATGTACATACTGTGTACTTACAACAACTATGTAATAACTACTCATGGTACTAACCATGAACCTACCCTCTAAACCTACTGTAACCCTACCCCATGTAGTTAATTTATATTGCCAGTACTTTCTTGGGTGAGCACACTGTACATCGTATTTACATGCAAATACAAGTACTGTAAAAGTGCAACCTTTATTTGTTAACAGTAATCATGTGATAATGCAATTCAAATGAATAGTTTTTCATTTAATATCTTCTAAAACGTTTTCTAACCTAAGAGCTACTGTTTGAGCTACTATTTGCATTTTTCAATGTCATTCTGACAATATTCCATAAATGTTCCAAATTTCTATCATTCTCACTGCTAATGGTCTATTAACAGTGTTTAACAGCTGGTGAATTCTTTCATTATGATGGAATGGTATCAGAGTGATGACAGAGTGCAAGAAAAAAAACTGAAGCAATTAAAAAATCTGCTAAATCTTGCAACTTCAATCACTGCTCCCCTTGAAATGGAGTTAAAAAGGGAATGAGTGTAGTCTTTTTGGCCTTTTGTGTAAATAAGCTAAACAGTTCTAAATAAAAGGTATTCCAGAGGATTATCTGGATCAGGATGGGGTGATCGTCGGGAATTACAGTTGCTTAAAAATAGAGAGAGATAGGACGAGAGAGAGAGAGAGAGAGAGAGAGAAGCATGCAATCAAGTAAGAGAGACAGAGAGAGAAAGAGAGAGAAAGCATTAAGTTGATCTCTGTGGTTAAGTCGTTTGGCCGGGTTGTCCATCCCGGAGTAATGACAACGTGTTGCCATGGAAACACGTGTTTGATTGCTTGGCTTAATCTTCTTTAATGTAGCTTAATGCTGTTTATGTCCCTCAGACTAAGAGCACACTGTGCAGTGGTTCTCATTAAGGCTGTCCTCTGAACACACACTCACGTCAATAATGTCACTGTTTGCAGCCCTGCTGCTAACACGAGACAACTTTAAGTTCATCCATTCCTTTCTCTTTATTTTGTGCAGTAACCTGCTGAGTAAGCAGGTACAACTCTAAATAAGATGTTTGAACTGGGAGGGCGGAAATGTTTCCTGCCTTCCCTGCCCAGTCACCACAGGGTGACATGCTTCATCTACAGACTAATTATTACTGTATATAGCAGCAAACAGCAGGGACATGTTGAGAGAGATGGTGTAATAGCAGTGTATATATACAAGTCACAGTTTGTGGAAGCTAGGAAAGTTTGAGTGGAGTGGAGTGGAGTGGACAGGACAGGACAGGACAGGACAGGACAGGACAGGAAATGAAAGGAAAGGAAAGGAAAGGAAAGGAAAGGAAAGGAAAGGAAAGGAAAAAGGAAAGGAAAGGAAAGGAAAGGAAAGGAAAGGAAAGGAAAGGAAAGGAAAGGAAAGGAAAGGAATGGAACCGAATGGAAAGAAAAGGGAAATATTTTTTTCTTTAGTAATTTGCCTAAAAAGAAAGGAAAATGAAAAGAAAGGAGGTGAATCATAAGAATTATTATGTCTTTGTTCAAAAAGAAAACAAAAAATAATCGTATGATTCTTATAAAGAAAGAAAAAAAGTACAATATACAATACTATATATATTATGATATACAAGATATATTAAGATATAATGTGGCATGCAGTATAAAGTAAGTGTGTGTGTGTGTTTGTGTGTGTGTGAAAGCAAGCCTGTGTTCTACTGCACACAATTCATCACTCTGACAGAAAAAAACATGTAAATTGAATTCTTCAATTGAATTGTGCCACTGCAGCCCCCGTGGATCATAAGTCTCCGTCCCACAGCTCACACCAGCAGGTCAGGTCAGCAAACTCCCAGAGACAAACAAACCTATAAGAGAAAAATTACCTGATAGAGAGAGAGAGACAGTTCAGCCATCACAACAACTACACAGGATACTTATAGCCTCTATTAATAGCTCTGAGTTGACTAACATTCAGTACTTTAACAGAAAACAACCCCACACTTGAAACACTGAAGATGCCTATTGCTGCTGAAAAAAGAATGGGGAGCGAGAGAGGGAGGGAGGGAGAGAGAGAGTGGAGAGAAGGAAAAGAAATGAGAGGAAGCGTAGAGCACCACCACCGGAAAAAAAGAGAGATGAGGACAAGAAAGCAAGTGTAAGGAAGGGCACCAGGTACAGAAAGGAAGAGCTACAGGGAAGTTGAATCTAGGGATAGAAAGAAAATACTTCAGAAAGAGATAGAGAGAGAGAGAGAGAAGGGACATAATTAAAGCTGTGGATAGCTTTCACCCCTGGTGCGGCTGGAAGAGAAAGAGAGTGCATGTGTGTATGTCTGGTGCGAGCAGTAATAGCAGGGGATTTGGATCTGGTCCCTGTGGCCCCTTAACTCTTCCACTCTAAGAAGATTATTTCCCAAACTCAACTGCTCAAATAAGCAAATAAATCAATACATAATGCCAGAGAATAGTAAAGCACTGCACTTATATAACTGGATACCTGTTTAGTGCACAGACTGCCAGGAAGAAGTAATTTTGATAAATAAATCAGGCTGTAATAATACAGTGCTTTGTGTATTTTTAAATATTTATCTGTCTCAGAGTTGCCTTTTTTTTTTCTTTCATGCAGGAGACCAGTGCTGGCTGTCACACATGGAAGGTGTTACATGTTTTTAGTTTTAAACTTAATATTTCATTGCTTTATTTATTTTAGATAAGTAAAAATAAGCTCTCTCTCTCTTTTTGCTCTCTTTTTGTAAAATCCAGTTAAATAAATGCATTTAAAATAATAATAATAATAATAATAATAGTAATAATAATAAAGTCTTGTTTATTTTTTGATTCAAGTGTAGTAGTAGTATCAATAAAAATGAGCCGTGGTATCCCCTACTTTTGTTAGAGTGGAATCAATTTAACTTAATTTAAAATGTAATAATAATAAATTAATAATAAAAAAAAATAATAAAATAAAAAATAAAATAAAATATTATTTAGTCAACATTTGAAGTGTAATCAATTTTCTTCCCCCCTATTTCATATTCACTGTGGCAGTGGATGTGTATCATCGACTTTTGAACTGGAGCACGTACATACACAAAATAAACTTTATTTTGTTGAAAGAATAATGAAAGAAATAAGCAGGATTTTAAAGAAATGTAATTGCATTTTGGCTTAGGACCTTCTTTTGTGTAAAGTCTGCTAACAGCTGATTAACATAATGCCAGTCGCGGTGCAGGAATTCAGGTGGAAGGGCTAAACATTTTGACCTCATTTTGTTTATAATCAATCTGGAAACATTAGGGTAAATAAAATTCGCTAATCCTTCACACGTCTGTAAAGGCACGACTACTGATGCGTAAAAAGAGGCTTAGCGCTCGTCAATAGATTTAACAGCACTAAACATATTGAATTAAATGATAAAGAGTCTGAAAGTCAAGGGTAACGTGCTCTCTTTTATGTATTAAGAATTGTGTGAAGTGTTCCTCGGTGCAACGCTCTCAAAAGACGACTGCACTTTGTGGACAAGCTCTCGTCGAGCAGACACTGCAACGCCTACAGTTTGCCAAAAGAACAAGCGAGTGTGCACTTCTGACAACTCTGACGCTACATGCTAAGCCTTTTTTTCCTTGTTAGCAGGCCACGGTTATTGTAGTCTGTGGGCGTTATCATTGGTAGTCCACCGGCATTCGCGAGGGATGCAGATTCTGAGGCTAGGGCTCTTTTTTAGCCCTTTGAAAAGACAGAATGTTCAGATCAAAGCTGATTGGCTCAGGACGCACTGCGAACAGATGCTAATGTAACACACTTGAAAGAGAATTAGCATTACACAGGCTACCGGCAGCGAGAGAGGTCAGCCGGCAAAAACACCAGGCCCTTCTGGATGATCCCGTCTTAGATTCCTCCCTGTAGCTCGGGCTCTTGTTACCACAGACGTCCACTGTGCATTCAGAGCCCAGAGCCAGGAAACAGCCTCAAACGTGAAATGTAATGTTAAAAAAAGAAAGCCTCGTTAGGCGAATGCGCAAACTTAAAGTCAGCAGTGTGCTGTCACACCACAGCTAGGCCTTTGTTTGCTTGGAGAAGGCGTCGTGCGATGGGGCTAAAAAAAAAAACAGCATGTGTTGTATATTTTACTGTTAGCGTATTTAACTTCAATCAAAAAAATTTGCTATTGAAATAGGAACATACCACTGCAATAGCTGGTAGGACAAAACAAAAAAAAAAAAACAAGAAACTGCCAGCCTACAAAGCAAAATATAATAAAATAGTATTTAGTCAACATTTGAAGTGGATCAAAAAAATCAAAAGTCAATAAAAGTCAAGACAAGAACAAGTATTGTTTTGGTTTTAGGATGAAAAAGTTTTGATCCACTTCAAATGTTGACTATACTGTATAACTCAATCTACTTAACCAACCCCCCATTTCATATTGACTGTGAATTTTAGTGGTTGTTAATTTCAAAAGGTGTTAGCATTAGCATCAAAAATGACCAAGCAATGTATAACTACAGAACTTTGGCACAATGACAATGTACCCTGAGAGCACACATGCATCTTGGAGACATCTATTTTTACATCTCCCAGACGTGCAAGAAGGTGTTTGCTCATCTGCAATACGTCTATAGGATGCATCCCTTTAGAAGTCAAATAGACGTCAATTAGATGTCTTTAAGATGTTTATGATTTAGAATGTATGTAAAACTGACATCTGAGAGACATCTGCCAGACGTTTTTAAACAGCAGATGCTTTCCACAGTAAGATATCTTTAACAGACATCCTGCAGACGTACGTGGGCTATCTGGGCAAAATTATGGTTACGCTGTTTTAAGCTGTGCTTGTTTAAATGGACAACAATTAATCATGCATAATCACATGCAAGCAACCCTAAAGCGAACCATAATCCTAACCATGAAGTAAGTACTAATTAAATAATAAGTACTAGTAAGTATACTCACTCTTTTTAATGTGTATATTATTTTTCTTTACACAGTGAAAAAAGTCTTTATACTGTACATAGAAATCCATTTATTTGTTTATTTATGTTTTAAATGTATTTTTGAATACCTCAACAAGAAATTTTGTAGCAGTTGCTACATATGTGAACACACTTTGGACATAATTAGAAAAGGTTAAAAAGTAAAAGAAAAAAATGTTGTTAATGATCAAAATTGACAGCCCTAAGAAATGAATGGGAAATACCAATACTTCACTTCTTTTATAAATACTTATTTTTATTTTGTCTATTAAATGACGAAAATGTAAATTTGCTATGAATGTAAAATTATTATGGAATGCAAAGATAGCATAGCCTGTAAATGACTCTACTATAACACAGTATAGTCATTTCATACAAGAACAATTTAGGATTGTGGCGACAGCTTTTTCCACATGCCCTGTCCTTTATGAACTGTACAAATCCAGTTTGTCGGTCAAAGCAGTGATTGCTGGTAAGCTTTGGAAACATTAAAACACATGAGGCGATCAACATTCTGCTCACGCTTCATCACACCAACGTTGCCTCTTTAAATGAGGTCAGGAGTGAACTGGTTGATTAGTAGACTTTGACATATTAACCTTCTGAATGGCCGACTGATTAGAGCACATATGAGCCGGGGTCAAAGGTCAACAAAAGTTTCGCTAATTACCCGTCCCGGTAAATGTAATCATCGATGCCATCTTGCATCATCTTTCTTTGTCTAACAGACATTAATAAACGATCTTTAAGCAGGCAATGAACATAATTAGCTGATAGGAGAGAAGAGTCTATAAGAATGCCTAACTGACCTCTGACTCATTTGGTGAGACAGTGATTGAATAAGTGGGTGGGTGAGTTATGAATAATTAAAGAATAGCAGTATTAATCAGCTGTCCATCACAGCCAATGACTGATGCATTTAAAGAGGACGCTAAAGATAGAAAGATAAGTCACCATACGGCAACTGCTGTACTTATTTTTATAAGATCCCTACTGACAGACTAACTCTCAAACTGACGTCCAGAGACTAAGGGCTCAAGTACTCGGGGTCAGAAGACGGCCCATGAAAATATTTTAGAAAGTGTTTTTAGGGCATGTGGACTTAAAGTGTCAGATATAAATATATAGTGCAATTTTGGACATTACTGAAGGTTAAACGGATGGATATATAATCTGTAAAACTGTTTTAAAAAATAGTCATTCATTATTTAAGTGCTATGAAAATAAATATGAATTGAACTGATTTAATAAGATAAATAAAAGAAACTACAAATTAAGAAATAGCATGTAATTTAAAACAATTATAATACAATAGTAAACTATTTAACTTTGGAATAGTCTTTTATATTTTATTCTCATTTCTGTTCATGCATAAAATACACTTTACATTGTAAAAAGGTGATCAAAATGTAACAAAAACCCATAAATTAATGAGAGCATGGGAGCACTCGTATTTTCACATAAAACTTAAACCGATCTTTCATAGTTTAGCAGAAAAAAAGACATATTTCATAAATGACAATGCACTGCAAAGCTATTACAACATTTTCAAGAAGAAGCGGAAGAAGAATTAAAAAAATTAAAACGCTGGCCTATTTCACGTCTAGACTTCATAAGATGACACACTCTCTGCAATTATGGCTACTACATGAACAAGGACTAAAAATAAAGCATAAAAGGATATAAATAAAGTGATAACAAAGGATATTTGAGTGATCTTGTGTGCCAAATGAGTTTTTTTCTTCCTCCTCCTCATCCACTTCTTTCTAGCCTGGCAACTTCACAACAGCTCTACTTGTCTAGTCTCTAGCACAGCACTCACATATTGCACTCTGTTGCGATTGCAGAGATAAACAGGTCATAAAGGATGTGGTAGTTCATGACAGCGCTGATCTAAGTAGTTGTAATCTCGTGGGCATCTATTTGCTTCCAATCAAAAAAGCACAACATGATTTTTTAGAACTGAGATCCTTTGGGCTTGACAATTCCTGTAATGATGCACTGAAGTTGTACTAAGCAACAAATTATCAGCATTGTTAAACAGTCATGGTTTTAAGACCGCAATTTGCAATGTTTATGTGAAATCAAGGCTTATTCAATGTATGTTTTCAGCTATACATTTTGAAAGGGTCACCAAAATGCTGGATGATTGGATGCGACACGGCGGATGTGATTTAGAAAGTATGCAAATCTTTTCTTTTTCAGAGGTTTATAAGAAACATAATGCAGAAAACGGAATGGGATCCTTTAATGCTCCCTTCTCTGCAACTATTAGAAAAATATGAATAAAACAGTACCATTTTCTTTACTCACTTTTTTTTCTCCAAACAGGACTTCTTAAATGCTGATTAAGCTATTTAGCGGCATATGCCTAAAGTATTGTTTTATTTGTCTGCCATTATTGCTTCTAGGCCTCGTCCTGCCTTTGAAGAGTGTTTATGTAAGAGAAAAAAAGAAAGAATGAAAGAAAAGCAAAATGTGCAGAGAAAAATATGCCTGTTTCTTCCTTTGAGGGTATAAATAAGCTTTGATTCACATAAAGGCTTTATCACATTTTCTTCCATTTACCAGAGCTTTGAAAACATAAATTACATCAAACTGTTGCATGCTAACAAGTTCTGCGCTTCAATCCATACAAAACAGAATGTGTCTGAATAAATGTTCTATGTTTCAGTGGTTTTCTATTGACATAAAAACACTTTTTTTGCCATTCTGTTTTTACCTTTTATACTGTCTCTAACGTAACATTAAATGAATAAAACTTAAATGAAGAACATAAAAAGTGACAATTAGATTTACTTATTTTTTTGTATTTCTCTTTGAATTGCTTCAATATTTAAGGACTGACAGTAATTTCAAGTTTGAATTTAAAGATATCAGGAGTAATATTGCAAATTCAAAAGCTCAGAAGAATCTGATGCATAAAAACTTCACCATCAGTAGCTAACAACAAGCAGCTTGGTAAATACGACTCAATAAAACACAATATGATGGATTAACTCATGCATTAAGTTAAGTAACCCTCTCAGCACAACTTCGATGTCATATTCAACGTTCAAACCATGGTAGCAATGATGCAAACACATCACAATATTAAACTGTCTAAATCAGCTCTTTCTAGAATAATAATATCTATGATAGTTCGGAGGGGTATTTTTATATTTCTGTATTTTTGGCAAGTCTTATCTAAACACCTGCTACACAGCAAGACCATGCCCTTCGGGCGAAAGCATTGCAAGGTCTTGCATCACATGTGAAATCTGGGTGGCTTTGATGTTGGGGGTGCCACTCCTTTCCTCGCCCAGCCTGAGCTCCTCGAAGAATCCAGGCTGAAAGCGGTCAGATACCATTAAAAAAAGGCCTCTTTAAGTAGAACATCTGAGAGCTCTTGTAAAAAGAGGTTTTGAGATGTAGTAGCTTCTTAAAACGTTTCTGAAGCGATTTGTAAGGCCTTATGGCATGGAGAAAGGCATTATGCTATGCTTGTAAGCCTTTTATGAAATATCATGCTGTTTTTTTGGCGCAAATTTGTTCAAAAGGAGGCTAAAGCATAGCTCACGCAAAAAATGAAAACACATTTATTCATCTCAAACCTGTTTTTCTTCTTTCCTGGAACGCAAAAGAAGTTTAAAAGAATGTTGATGCTGCTCTTTTCTATACAACGGAAGGGAATGATGACAAGGTGTGCAGCTGGAGCAAGCATCTGCCTTATTTTTTTTTGACTTGAGATGCACCAGCATAATGTCACTGTGTATGTATGCCATCAAAATACTACGAGAGTGATGCAAGAGCAATCGGCTGGCTCATTTTGCACAGCTTCTCCATCAACGTCAACAAAGACAAGAGATTATTTATATGTATATGTATATATATAGATATACCAGTATTCAGACACTTTAAATTCAACTAATGCGCACAAATTTGTTTTTACAACAGTACAACTATTTTCATGTAATTTTGAAATCATTTTGTTTCTGGTTCATCACAGTTTTGTTGAAACTCAGGTGCCATCTTGTGCTGAAGTTATTGACTATATTAAGTGCAAAATGAAACAGGCGACCTTCAGTATTAATAGCAGGCCTACGGTAATATTGTTAAAGTGTTTGTGTTGTTGCTAGAATGATTGTTTTGCTCTCTGTAATGGATAATAAACAGGTAACGTTTTAAAACGGTTTCTTCTCAAAATCAATATTTCATGTTTCTTCATTATTTATATAGTAAAAAGCTGTGTAAGAAGAGATATTATATTATATTATCCCTTAAATGTCCATCTTGTTTGAACTTGTTCATTTGTCTAGGCTTATGCCAAGTAGCTGTGTAATAAGCCTGATAAACTTGACGGGGTTTATTTTGCGGTAACAGCCCTTCAGATGGAAATTATCCATTCCTTAAACAGTCTAGGCTTATGCTGAACTTTATTCTTGTACATACATGTGCTGTATTAGGCAGCATGTAAAGCACTGAATCAAGTGTTTTTGCTTCTATGTTTGAAACATAAATGTATTTGATAAAATGGGGGTGGGGTTAGGTTTAGGTCATTCGTACAAATTTATACAAATTGGCAAATCATAAAATATGTACGATTTAAAAGAAATCGTATATATTCATACAAGTGAGGTTGTACAAATATTGTACAAATTAGCAACCTCGTAAAATACGAACAATTGCCATAAGATCAGGTACAAAATAGTTAATTTAGATCAAAAGTAGTAGTAGTCAGATTACCTTAACTAAAATGTATAACTATTTTGAATGCATTACTAACTACATTTTTCTTCGTTTAATATGTATTCAGTAATGGTCATACTTGAAAGTAATCTATGCCCGTAACCAATCATGATGTGCCACATTTGAATAGGCATATATTGTATGTGACTTGGTCTGTTCCTCTCACTTGCAATATTTTCAACCTGGTCTCATAAAAATATGTACGTTTTTTTGTAACACCGTTTTTGCATACTGAACTTTACTGTATGATTCATCAGTAATACTAATACAACTGCATATTAAAGGTGCTCTATGAAATGTTCCAGGATTTTAGCTCGATTTAATTTTTATATCAAACCGTATGCATAACCCCTTGATCGTTTGCTGTCTGCCCTCTAAATACACTGGGAAAAAAACCCGGTCTCGAAACACAGCACAGAGGCTGCAATACCAAAACAAACACTATGGGCACAGGATGTGCACCAAAGCAATAACAAACTACGGCCATCCTATCGGCAAGAAGAGGTGGGGGTTAATGCGCGTGCACATAATAGACTTTAATAGACATAAATTTGGAAAATTGCTGAGGCACGACCGAAGAAAAGACACTCTGAGGAATATAAGGCGAGAAAAAGAGAAATCAAGAAGAAGCTAAACAATACCCGGATCTACATTGGGGATTCAAAAGGACTTCCAAAACGATGCACAGGTGGCAGGTTTTTTATTGCACAGGTAGGTGAAGTCTTTAACCTAGAGACTACTCATTGTAAGAGCATTCACATGTGCCAATAATGTGCCTTTCGTATCAATGCGCTTTGCTTGTTCACGGCAGTTACAGAAACACTGGGGGGAGCTAGCTGTTTTGTTTTGTATTTACGTGAAACGTCAGCAGAAGTGATGTCAAACAGCATCTCATAGAGCACCTTTAATACTGTTTTGAAGTCTTAACATGATATGCTTCAAGTAATTGTGCGAAAATTAAGCTTATTAACCAAAACACTGTAAATTTGTGTAAAAATAAATAAAAAGGAGCTTTCCTGCCTCTATAATCCATTTCTTTTGGAAACTGTAGTGATATGTACTTATTGGTACATGTTTTGCGTCTCGCAAAACAAAATAAATTGGAGCCTGACAGCCCCTGGTCACTTTTTAGTTTCCTTGTATTTAAAAGAGCACTGTGAACATTCTTCTATATATCCACTTTTATGGTCTGTCCATAAAACAACAGAATTTGTATTTTTTGTGTGGTCTATCCCTTTAAAACCTCCAACTGACAGCTTTACATCTGCCTACTTCGGGGAAACTTTTCTCATTGTCGCCATCCCCTTCGCTTTTTCTCTCTCGGTCTGTTTCTGGGCTTGTGCACTTGCTTTTGGCAGGGCACGTTATCATGTGCAAATTCTGTCAGTCTCTGAAGAAGCGCGCTAATGCCTAGAGTTGGCACACAGGCATGCAGAACAGAGACTCATGCCCTTTCTCTCTCTCCATTTCTTTTCCATCTTTCCCTCTTCCTTCCCTCACTAGCTCCATTAATCCAATCTTTCCCTACGCTCTTTAGCATTAACATTTTTCTCTTCCATGTTTTTCAAGCCGTGCTGTTTAAACAATTCACTCCTCTGACATTTGGATTAACTCAAACAAGAATTTATCGCCTCGCTCTCCCTGGAACAGAATCAGATGCACACTCTCTGCTAAATACAAACCATAAACACGCTCACACACGGACACACAATGCAGGTCGAGTCATTCAGCGTGCATGTATAACTCATCAGCTCACAGATACGCACTACTCTAGTTCCTGACTGAAACGCACACACTGGCTCACACAAACGCAGTGACAGGCTCTCTGATGGAGATCGGGCTGTGTTGTCCTTGAGGCCGCTCTCTGGGTGAGTTAAACTGAAATGGGTCTTTAAAAGTAGCTGAGTAAGCAGAACACAGCCACAAACACAGAAAGAGAGGGAGCAACGTATATACCGCCAGTCAATATATACCGTATATATATATATCAGTGCAATAAACCAGATAAAAATAAAAGTCTACTTGCACAAAACAAGGCCTCATCAGAATATCACACAATGTAGACTTCAATTTATTCTACATACAGCATACTTTAGGTCTATTTAAACCAGTCTCTCTCCTGAGACTCAAATGCAATTTCTGTTTCAATTCTTGGCTTGTATAAAATATCCTTGAAAAGTTTGGGGTCAGTAAGATTTTTAAAATGTTTTTGGAAGGTTTTTTAGACTTACATAGGCTGCATTTATTTGAACATAAACACAGTAATTATTACAGTAATACTGCTAAACATGAATATAATTTTAAAACACTGTTTTCTATTTAAAATGTAATTAAGGAGATTTTTCAGCACTCGTTACTTTAGTCTTCAGTGTCACATTATCCTTCAGAAATGATTCAAATGTGAATCAAATATTATAATATAACAGATTCTGTGCTCAAGAAACATTTGTGAACCTGGACAACAAAATCAGCCTTTTGAATAAAATAATAATAATTCTGAATAAAATAGCTTTCCATTATTTGAAGGGTGCAAAAATACTGAAATACTGAGAAAATTATTTATACAATGAAGAACATGTAATTTTGCCTATTGCTACAAATACATTCATTAAGACTTTCTTTTTTTTGGTCCAGGGTCACATTTATTATCAATTCATTTACGATGTTGAGATACTTGATATTTTTCAATATTTTTGGTTTCAAAGAACAACAACAACAAAAACAATTATTTAAAGATTTAAAACATACAAGAATGTACTGATAATTTCAATGCATTCCTACTAAAGTATATGTTTTGCCAAAAACATGGTTTCGGGAGGAACATGAATGCAGTAATCACCCGCGGCTAGCAGCCAATTTCCTAATCAAGTACACCCAATCATATCCCTTCCCTTTACTATAAAATACCTTGTATCCCTCCTCTCGTATCGTATCACTCCTCCTCCCCTTCTTCCAGAAATTTAGTCAACATACTGTAAGCAATCACTCAGTATAGACTAGTTAGTTTGGAAAAGTAAAAACCTATATTTATATACAAACCACCCATACTGTATATTAAAGAGGGGAGAAAGCATATACCTTTGCAAAACTAAGTATTAAGCAACTAAGTATAAACTTCATCATTTGTCAAATGCTGTTTGTTTATGAAAAAATATTTGCAGAATATAAAGAATCCAATAGAATTACATTGAAGGAGGGATCCTAATAACATGGAGGAACAAATATAGGTGGGGTCTTTGACTTATAAGCAATCACCAAACTACATAGAACACTCCGTCAGTTACAGTAGAGCTTTTTGTTCACTATACAGATTTCAAGTGTTACCAAAATGTTAAAAAACTCCCAAATAAGATCACTATTTACTGACAGAAGGTCTATTACTGTAGACATCTTGTTCGTATCACACATTCTTTAACTTGCTGCAACAGTGAGCTCCATTTCTGCAGAAACAGTGGCATCTGCTAAGATCCAAATGTGATTGGACGAGAGGAGAAGCTGTCAGTGAACTGTCACAGGCACACATGAAGTCACTTATCTGCTGCATTTGTGTGGGGTTGAGTGTTTTTTTTTGTAACCA
The DNA here is from genome assembly GCA_034779775.1 of Enteromius afrohamiltoni. NCBI lineage: Eukaryota > Metazoa > Chordata > Actinopteri > Cypriniformes > Cyprinidae > Enteromius > Enteromius afrohamiltoni. The sequence goes on along the minus strand of JAUYWG010000031.1, from coordinate 11,993,615 downwards.
TCTAAAAGAATGTAAGGGAGTGAGAGCTCGGATTTGTTTTAAATAGTGCAGAAATTGCACTCAGTCTGAAGTTAGCATTAGATAGCCAAGAGTATAATGAATGTACATACTTAGCTGTCAATCATTTGCCTTTTGATTGACAGGTGAAGAGTTCTTACAGCGATTTTAATGCACCACAGAGGAGCACTGTCAGATTGACACAGTGGAGTGTGAGACGTGGGTCACTATTCTTACAGTGTGTCAGGGCACGAGTTATGGTCTTGGAACTGTTTTTATAACTGACATATATCTAGACTGGGGAAAATCTGATTGCAGATCATAACTCCTACTCACATGACAGTTGTCATGCATAAGGAAACAATACTGATGAAGAATAAAAATCAGAATTTTTGTTGAATCCTACTCATTCAGTGCATCCACACAGCTAATACAGTACTATGGCCAAAGGCAGAAATATCATGTAAGAAAGCACTGTGCTGGTTTTAATTAATACTTCATTAGCAAAACTTTAATGAGTTTACATGCACCATCACATTAACAACTTTAATGTGAAGTCAATTAACCTAAATTATCAACAGCTAAAAGATCCAGAATGTGATGTTTTATTTGTATTTTTATGAAGCATGTAGGAAATACAATAAAAAATAAATAAAAGGAGAATTATTCATCAGTAACACTATTAAATATAATAAATTATCATTAGCATTAATAAGAAGCTGTATTTGTACAACTATATTAAAAATATAATATAGTATATAATATACAAGATTAGATCAAATGCAAGCAAGAATTAAAAAGTTAAATCAGTACAACTTTACTAACAATATTACAGGATTGATGTAAATTAAATTACTAAAAATAAATAATATAATAGGACATGGGATTTCTATAACTGCATTAAGATATTAAAATGATAATATAATTAATGTAATACAATGCATTTGCTACCTTTTAGATGATGAAAATGTGCCATATGGATGTTATTGTCATCAGCATTTCTGTTATCTGAAGCATTTATCGTAACTAAATAAATGAGGGAAAAGCATTCCCTCATTTAAAAAAAGGGGGGGGGGGCATAGTTTTGTTTGTGTCAATGAGGACTTAGAGTTGATAGCAGTACCATGGGATCTGCCAAATCCATCTGTTCCTCTCATTTCAAAGAGGAAGCACTTAAAACATTACTGCACATAAACACACTATCTGCTATCCAGAGTATGGATAGCAGACGTAGCAGTCTCTGCTTGGAAAGGCACCAGATTGTTCGGAATTATTTCAGTTTGTTTGTTGAATCACATGTGGGAGCCTCTGCTGGGTTATGCATGATCCATACAATGTACAATGTAAAAATTTTTATATAAAGTACATCATATCCAGCAAGAGTTTAACCAACTATTTTAGTTCAGTTTACACAGAGAAATACTCTAAAAACTTTTTACGAGGGTCACCACCAAGTGCCACCACCAATAATTTGCTCATAAACCATAATTCCATCCATTTAAAACGGTGTCAGCAGATGTGAAAACTGACACAAATATCTACAACCATCGTCATTTTTGAATAACTATTGTGAATGTATAATTACAGTATTGTGAACATAGTTGTTGACCATGGTAATAAACTCAAAATGGCAAAATATGGACAAATCAATCAGCCTGCAACAACAACAGTAATAATAATAATAATATTAATTAAAACGTATAATACACCAAATCATCTTGACTATTAATTAAATAAAGAGGTTTAGCTTTTATATTTACATATTTAAATTATTCATTATCACAGTAAAGAAAAAAACTCAAGCTCACTAAAGACTAGTAAATAGTTAGCAATTAAATAAGAATAAGGAACTAATTACAAGCAAAAGGGCAAACAAAATCCAGAATGACTAATAGATAAGAAAGTCTACATACACTGTGTAAAGCAGGGGTCACCAAGTTCGGTCCTGGAGGGCCGGTGTCCTGCGAAGTTTAGTTTTCACTTGCCTCAATACACCTGTCTGGAAGTTTCAAGTATACCTAGTTAGACCTTAATTAGCAGCTTTAGATGTGTTTGATTTGGGTTGGAGCTAAATTCTGCAGGGACACCGGCTCTCCAGGACCGAACTTGGTGACCCCTGGTTTAAAGTATGTAAATAAATGATGGATAGAAAATAAATAAAACCACTGCATATTCTTTACTGAGTAATTCAATTTAAATTAAAGATATATTTCTTCTCATCAAAGTTGCAAAAGTGATTTATTCAAGAGCAGTGAAAGATTTTCTTTCGTTTGTTGTCTGATTGAACGGCCGACTGCTGTCACTTTAAGAGCTGCTTGAATTCAATAAACTGTTACATATGTGTTTTCATTCTCTGCTGTTTGCTTTCATTAAAGACCTACTATGTTTATGAGGATAATTGCAAATACAGGCATTTTGACGCATACTGTACAAGTGTGCGTATTTAACAGTTCAAGGTCTATAATCTGGCAAAAATAACTCAATCCTCCCGCGCTCTCTGACTGTGCTCAGACAGCTCATGCATACAGCGAAATGAGTTCTCTTTCACTGCTGATTGCATTTCATTGCTTGAAATCAATTTAAAACATTTTACCTGTGTCACGATAGGTGCGATAGTCCAAAAACTCTATCAGTAAATCGTCTCTAGAAGTATATAGCCCAACTCTAGGTCATATCATCCCATTATCACTCATCCCTCGTGCATATCCTAGAAATGGAAGCTCTTCTCAAAGCTGCATCCCAGCGCAAGCATAAACATAAACTTAGTAGAGTGATTTGCATGGGTCTTGTATTATGCATGAGGGCAAACATGCATGAAATGTGTCATAAATGTGCAAAATACATGTGCAACCAGTCCTCATGCAAAACACACGGAAAATAGCTTGAACTTCTTGTAGCAGGCAGTTCTATGCAATTATATGAGGAACTTGTGTGTGTGTGCGCGTGTGTGTGTATGTGCGCGTGTGTGTCTGCAGGGAGCAGGTTTGATAGACTCATAATTAAGACTGTATCCGAGCGTATGAGAAGTGTGTTTAAAGAGTGTCTTGCCTTTGTGTGTGTAATGACACCCATGGGAAGCATTAGGAAACTTCACATCAGGGAGTTCAAACACATGTCTTTCTCTCCCACACACTTTTTTTTTCTCTACGTTTCTAACCTTGACACTTCTCCAAATGCACAAGGACATGGACGGTGTCCTTCAGTAGATGGACACTCACCCCAGTCTGATACAGCACACACACACACACACACACACACAGACTACAGCATGCTGTCAACTACTCACATTTTGACAAACAGAATGTTGCTATGGTTACACAGCAGGATTTTTTTTTTTTTCATTCGATTTGCACTTTTTATTTTTTATCGCATTTTCTATTAGATCTAACTTAAGACGTCCCTCTCCTATCCGCTTTCTTTCTGGGTGCTTTTCAAATGCAATAGTCCCATTACTAGCTCATTTTAGAAGCCCGACGTGATTCTTCTGATGTCCATATTCAGTTTTCCAGAAGAAAATCATAGGGTACTGAATCATTCTGACAGAGACAAAATCTTTGATTCCCGCTGTGCGAGGGGTCTCCAGTGATGAATGGCTTTAGATCAGAGCTAATTAATCTGCATCTAAAAACGCACTTTGAGTATTCTCCATTTCTGTTTGAATTAGCTTTATAAATATTGCTATAATAATTTCCATCATTTTCTTCCTTTTAAGCCTTGTGTAAACTTAATCTTACCATCTTAACTATGAAGAAAAGATAACACGCAAAACGACAATCAATGCCTGACATGTGGCATAAGTATTTAATTGAAAATATTTCTATAACTGACAAATGCTTAAAGGGTATATTTTTATCCTCTTTTTTAATAGTACAAGATTTCAGAACACAAACTGGTGTTTAAATTAACATTTCAACAAATGTGTTATAAAGGTAAAGGCAGATAATGCAATTAATACATTCTAAATAAAACATATGCAGTTTCTTATGATGCAGAATACGCAGAATAAAAACCATTGCTTTGAAAAGGAGACAAATTGGATTTCACTGAGATTCTTAAAATAATAATAATAATAATATTAATAAAAGCCAAATTCTCTAGGCAAAGGATCTATAGGTATGGTGCCGGATTAGGCTTTTGCTCCTTTTATATGCTTGCGATCATCAGAATGTGGAAATGCAAGCACATGTGAAGTATTTTCAGCTTTTGCGGCATAGCAAAGTTCAAACAGCAGACTTAAATAAACCAACTGAAAATTTAGATATCACAGACTGACCTCGCAGCTCATTGCACAAAATGCAAACATCAAAGTTGCATGTTTCTGAAATTAATTAATAACTGTTATTGATGTTTTTTTTTTTTGTTAGATCAACTGCATAACATAATATCCTCTAGGACATATTCCAAAAAATAAATAAAAATTGCACTCTCACATCTGAAGGACAGCTGTGAAAATAAAGACTAAAGCATACCAGAGAATTTTGAGGTACTGTAAACCAAAACAATGGATACAAGGGTAAAAAAAACCCCAAATGACTAAGTCTTTGAATGTCCCAGTGGGAGCCATCCAGACAGTGCTTAGGAAAGGTTGCCCCCCAAAAAACTCCCTATGCGAGGAAGGAGACTTGTGCATGAAGTCACCCGAAGACCGACCAATTCTAGAGGCTGCAGAATTCAGTAGGTGAGAAGAATAAAAGTGCAGCAATCAGCCATGGTGTTTACGGCTGGATGACACAAAAGAAGCAATTACTCAAAAAGAACCGTGTGAAAGTCTGTATATCAGAGGTTGGCTGGATTTTTGACATGAATTGTT
>JAUYWG010000031.1:11976456-11988644 GCA_034779775.1 Enteromius afrohamiltoni | reverse complement strand
CAAAAATGGTGCACATACCTCAAAAATTGTTGTGGTTCCATTATGCTTTCATCTTTATTGACTGAGAATCATGTGAAAACAGTAGAAAGATGGCACAAAAGTATACCTTGTCAGTAGGTTATTGGAGTTGCATAAAAATAAAAGGTAGAAAGTCTTGTAACGCACTGACCGATGCCTTATGGCTGTCCGCCATTTTCAAATAGTCAAACCTGGTCTGTTAGGGCAAGATGACTTTCTGCAACCGTACAGTAGTTATATGCGTGTATGAATATCTGCATCTACGATAGCCTTTAACAGATGAATTTGCTAACAAACAAAAAGAGAAAAAAATAACTGTGAAATGTTGTCTGATCTTTTCTGGAATTGAAATATCAGAGGCTGCGCAACATTGTGTTATCTTGGAAGACTTTTACTACAAGTGATGATATGTTTTAAGAATGTGGACGCATCAACACTTTTACAAATACACATCTACGCATTAACCCAACTAGATCCATGATTTCAATCCCAATGGGAATCTGTGGCACTGTTGGAGAATTGGAGAGTACCTTCCAAAAGTGTCATCCGAACAGCCTTGGGCCAAAAAGCTGATAGCCCACCTCAACAGTCTGCAAAGCTATTACATATCTGCCCCCAAAGACTTCACAGTTCACAGACTTCACAGTTCACCTAAAAATGAAAATTCTGTCATCATCGACCCTCATGTTGAGTAAAACCAGTACGATTTTTCACATTTCTGTGGAAAAAGAAATCTTCACACTGCTATTTTCCATTCAGTCAAATCAACAAACATGACCGGAGGCGGTCAAGCTCCAATAAGGAGAAAAAAGCACCATAAATGTATTATCAAGAAGTCTGTACGAAGCCATATGATAGTTTGACAGGCTGAAATGTAATTTCATAGAAACTAAGGTGGAAATTATTTCCATATTTCCATAAAAAAGAGATCAAAGAAACTGTATTTGATATAAAGGGAAGAATTTGATTAACTGCACTAAAACCCATTGTATTTAAAGACAAAAGCGAACTATGGGAGATTCCCGAGTTTATTCACACCTGCAGTCAAAGCACAGAATAACTTTCGAATAATATATTTGTTAATTAGCACAAAAATCACCTCACAGTATGAAGTATGTAGAATAAAATATTAAAGGCACCACAAAAGATACTCCCTGCCTCCGAAACATAATCTGAACATACTGGATTTGCTTATTCACGAGCGTGAACCGTGATAATGGTTTGTCACTACAGGAGCCTGCCTTTTCACGGTTAGTTTTTAGCTACTGATTGATCACCTGCTGCGAAAGCTCCTCTTTTCTGACCTTGTTGTAATATCCATGTTGTCTTAGGGTTGTTTTGGCAATTTTTTGTTGAACAGGGCGCCAAAAACCCAGTAGCCCATTCTCTGGCATGGCTTAGCCTCCGCAGAGAGGGAAAACAGTTATTTTATTCACCTAAATGCGATACGAAGCTAATTTCACTGAGCTAGCCAAGCCATCAATTCAAATTAGCGCTGGGCTCTTGAGAAAGTGTGTATAACTCTGGAAGGAGAACGAGGGAAGCGTGCGTGTCATGGGAAATCCAAAAGAACCTCTACTGAAAGATTAACTAATCTATTGTCTTATTTGAATTGATTAGCCTTTGTGGAGGATGATAGCTTTGTGTACAAGAGTTCTCCCGAATGTGTAAGGACACCAGGATATGGTGGCTAAGGTGTTCTGGGTGATTTCTAAGGCTGCTGGTACCGGATTCATTTTCTTTTCACAAAGTAACAATGAAGTTAAATTAAGGATTAAGAATGAGGAAATAGAAAGAGTGTATGAAAATAAAATTATGGGTGCTTAATCATAAATTATGTTGGAAACCACATATTATGTAAAAACAAACGGAAAAAAAATATATAGTTGCAACTATGTTTTTCTGTTATTAGGTATGTTTGGAATTATGTATGTATATTTTGAAACAGGTGACATCAGTGGTTCAACCTTAATTTTATGAAGCAATGAAAATACTTTTTGTGTGCAAAGAAAAAAAAAAGTCTTAAGGGTTTGGAATGACATGAGGGTGAATAACAAATGACAGAATTTTACTTTAATATCCCTGCAAAATGTAATTTAATTTAATTTAATTTAATAATTTAACTATCCCTTAACAAACTAATGCTTAAAGGGCTCAGCAGCGTGTCACAAAGACTGAACTGATGTCTTACCTCTGACCCACCCTGAGTGAACCGTCATCAGACAGAGACGCAAAGACAAGCAAGACTCCTAAGAGATTGCGATGTTTTGTTGTTGAATGTATTAATGAATATAGCAGTAGTAATTTACCCCCGACATCTGAGTGACTGAAGATGCAGAGGAGTTACGTTTGGTTCTGAAGTAAATATGCCCTTGATCAACCGAAATGCGTTTATGTTCCAGCCTCACCTACAGAAGCAGTGAGTATAATGTCTTTTAATAAATCTTTGCAAATCTCCTTTCCTAATAATGTGCTGATTAGCAAGTTTTACTATGAATACGGCTAAAAAAAAGAAAAGAGGGGCGGGGTCAGCTGAGCTCGTGAAGATTTAAAGGGGACGTACACAGAACAGGGTGATTTCTAAAGAGCTGTTTTTGACAGGGTAAAATTTGCGTCTTTTTACACTATCTTTGAGAATTAAAAAAAAAACAAAAAAAAAACAATATTATAAACTTTCCATTAAGACCCTAAAGAATCATTTTAGCTTGTGGAAAATTGGCTTTGCGTGACTCCTTTAAAGGTTTTTTTCAAATTATTGAAAATAATAATTATATATATTTAATAATATTTTTGATATTTGTCACCACTAATAAAGAACTGAATATTATCAACCAAACTTGCAATAAAAATGTGAATGTTTTAATAAATAACAATGTACAACAACATAACAAAGTAACAATGTTCTAAATGTATTCTCCAGTCTTTGATTTGCACGTTATATAAACAATGCAAAATCCGTTAGCAATGGAGTTGTGGACTTGCCCTGAACTGAACATGTCTTATAAAGTCTAAGCTTTGATAATTGCATTTCATCACAAGACCCTAGGCTAAGATTTATTACATTCACATTTCACTTTCTCACAAGACACATACAAATGTGGAGGAAGTGCTTATGTTACCGACAGTTATCAAAGAGAACAGACAAATGTGAAGCATCAAGTTAAGTTAGTTATGAATACCAGATCAAAATGTTTGTCCTAATGGACACAGCCATCTGCTGAATGTCAAACGCTGAATGGCAGGGAGCATTTCTGTGCTTCATAATTAAGTAAATCTTCATAATGGTCATTAATCTACTGCGCTAAGGTTTAGGGCTCAGAATGCAGGCTTACAACTGGTGTGGCTGTTTGTCATATTGAGTAAGGGTGAGGATCTAATCCACAGGGAGTGTTTAATACTTCAAAATGCTTATCTCAGGTCTTATCGCTATGTTGATCTGCAAATCCAGATGTAAGCAATTCAGCGTTTCAGCGAATGCTTTCGTGGCTATCACTTCATATATAAGCAATCGGGGAGGGGACAAGGCAAGAAACTGCAAGTCTAGGTCCATTAATCTGTGCCATCTGCCTTGCGTGCCATCTGAGTATTTGCATTTCAGAGAGCATCTACACACCCTGAGTGTGTGTGTGTGTGTGTGCTTGCATGTGGGTGAGTGAAATTATGGAGAATGACGTGACCACCGCTTGACATCAAACGAAGGAATAAATCACAGTTTAAGTTCTCAACAACACATTTACTAAATTATCTGAAAGAATGACTCTTCTTAAGTGAATTACAATTTGCTCCGCTCATTAAGCCTTGGCACTTCACAATGAGTATTGTTAAGGGAGGTTAACCTGCTGTGCTGTGAGAGGTAAACATGTAAAATGCATTTTCCTGCTGCATTGAGAGTAATTATTCACTATTTCCATCTGTCTCTTCTTGTTCTTTCTTTTTTTTACTCCCTTAAGAAACGCTGCTACTAATCTCATAGTAAAACACCACTTTTCTGCTATAGGGTTCATACGAGGCAAAGTCTTTGTTCTATATAACTTCCTCCAAGGGCGGTACTACATATGATACAAAACACAATGCTGTATTATAATGAACTACATGTCCTTTTTTTCCATTTGTGACATTGTGATATTGGTGTAAAACTCTGTAACTTGCAATAGCTGATGTGGGTGTCTAACACAATACTGTAAGTAATTAGTTGCCTGTGAGCTTTAGATAAGGGGGAAAAAGCTGGTCTTTGATGTTGATTATGCGTTATCTTCGCATAAATGTGACAGAATTAAACGCTGCTTGTTCTCAGACACGAAAAGGAAATATCTACAGTCTCACGTACAATCTCCGCCTAAAAGCAATCAATTTCTCTTACAGCCTTATCAGTCGCATGTGTGAAATGGTGCTTGTTTTGCGTAGTGCTGGGGGTTGACATGCAACAAACGCTTATGAGGAAGCTGTTTTCCTCACACAACTGCAGAAACAAATGCAGTACATATTGAATAAAAAGAAATGATTGGGATAGCATGGATGACAAGCATGAAAAGCAATGCAGAAAGATAAAAAATACACATTTTCATGAAAAGGGAAGCTGGCTGACTTACTGTATAAATAATGAGATAAATGAACGATAAGGGTACTAACAAATATCTATGTTTAAGGCAAAAACAAAGGGTTAATGGAAAGGCTCAGGTGGACAATATCAGAATATCAATAGCTATAGAATAAAACAGAAGATGGATTTTATTGAGCGCTGCGCTACGTTCAGAGGAAATCTATTGGGATGCCTTTGCAGATGCATTTTACTTTTCAATCACAACTTCAATTCTGTTTTTTAAAGTTTATCTTACTCTATAACTCCCATACACATGCGTATTGCCATCTATCTATGCATATCTATCATAATTTCCCCTTTGGCAGTGCTCAAAGTGGAAAAAATACAAAGCTGTGAAATTTTTTTTTTTTTTGAATTTGTGTTCTACAGAAGATTTAGTTACTGGAATTGTCCTCTATTGCCTGAAATAACTATAATATATATTAGTAATATATACATATTGTATACATATATATCTGTAAATATTTTCTAAATAAAAGCTGTATGTGTGTGTCTGTATGTAATATGCGGATGATCATAAGTAATCATTTGATAGCACCATCATTCAACATTCATTCTTATTTATTCAACATTTATTCTTAAAACATTGATCATCAACACGGATGGTTGTCGTGAAGTGAAGTTGACAGTGCAGACTGTCTGGTTGAGCAGGAAAAGAAGAGCATTCAGGAGTACACAAGAGTATTTTTCAAGCATAGTGCAGAATTGGTGGTAGAGCGTACCGGTGAATCCCGTCCCACTTCGAGCAATGCCCTCAGAGATCAATAAAGGGCATCCATCCATCTAACTATTTATCTAAATCAGTGAATCATGGATGCGGCCATTAAAACATGATACAAATCTGCAATCCGATATCTTATTTAAAGCCACAACCCTGATCCTCGACCAGATCAAAGATCATATTCCTACAAAACCCTACATTGTGACAGACCAGCCTATAAAGATCAGCAGATTATCGCCAGTGATGCTAAGATAGTGGCGGTTGGATGCTGCGGTGGATTATTGAGTGGATTAAATGAATCTGGGAGATTAAGACTAAGATGCTGTAAGTATGTGTGTCTCTATGTCAGAAGCACTGTGTCTCTGCCGTAATCCTCATGCTAAAGAGATGCTAGCCGGGTTTAGTGTGGGTCTAGTGTGCTTTAACACAAGCTCATTTACCAGCACTGCAGCTAACTGACAAGATTAAATACAGCCACACTGGTACTATAAGATTACGATGATTTTTTTTTTTTTTACATTTTATTTTTTACTTGAATGCTAGCATTAATTAACTGTTTGATCTGGTTGAGGTATTAAGGTCAAATAGAAGTAAATAATCTTACACGTTAACTGACTAGATCAATCAAACTCCACATCAACCATACTGATATGTAGATATAAATAGATATTCCTTCAAATGAAATCATATGAAATAGTACATATAAATGTTAGGAACAGTAACTTTAAAAGTTACTTTTAAAAGTAATGCATTACAATATTGCGTTAAAATAACTAACTAATTACGTTACTTAGTTACTTTTTATAGAAAGTAATGCGTTACGTTACTTTTGTATTACTTTTTAAATATGGGCAGAGCTTGAGTGTTTTTAATATAAGAAGTTCTATTTATTGCAAATGTAAAAGCACAAACCTCAGTAAATTCACATCTGTAATGTAGAATACAGGAGAAGGAAGTTCAGCAATTAAAAAAAAAACAAAAAAAAAAAAACAATAAAGCACAATAGTTATTTTTAAGTAATTTTTGCTTATAAGTATGGTTCAACTGGATCATTAAAACTCAGCAGCAAGGACATTGGTTAATGATTTCCATAATGGATAGGGAGTTGGGCTTGTAACCCAAAGGTTGTGGGTTCGAGTCCCAGGTCTGGCAGGGATTTTAGGTGGTGGGAGTGAACAACCAGCACTCTCTCCACCTTCAATACAATGTCTGAGGTGAGACCCTTGAGCAACAGCTCCCTGGGCGCCGCAGCAATACCTGCCCACTGCTCTGGGTGTGTGTTCATAGTGTGTGTGTGTGTTTGTGGTTGTTCACTTCTCACTGCTGTGTGTGTGCACTTGGATGGGTTAAACGCAGAGCACAAATTCCTAATATGGGAAACCATTCTTTTCCTTAATACACATCCACATTTAGTGTAGAACTACGTATTCACACACCGCACACAATGCTCTGTATTTCTGATTTCTTCCAAGATGTCAGGAGTCAGGAGACCTGTCAGTCATTAAATAAGAAAACAAAGTAATTGGTGTTACTTTTTGGAAAAATCTAATGAAAAGATGAATGTTTTAAAAGTACATTCGATTCAGTAAAGATTATGAAAACGCAAACTCATTGAAATAAAGCATGCTGACAGATTACATGGTAATATACAGAAGATATTATGAACGGGGCTTGGAAAAGTTATCAGGCAACCAAATGGCAGATTGTTTCCTAATCTCTGCAAGTACAGTGTTGATCTAAATGTCAAATGTATAGCCCACCCTTCTAAAAAAACAGCATATGCTGGTTAGCCATGTTTTGAAGCTGGAATGCAGGTTTAAGCTGGCCCTTTACCAGCACATGACCAGCAAAAACAAGCAAAGGACCAGCTTAAATCAGCATCCTAGCTTCAAAACATACCTAACCATTTTTTTCTTCATATAATAAAACATGATATGTTAATCATATTAAAATGTTTAATTACTAATATGTTGTTAGCATGATTAGCAAATTGGTAGCATGTTTTAACATGGTATGTTGCTAGCATGTTTTTAGTATGATTAACACGCTGTTAATATTTTTCTGCATGTTTTAGTGTGGTTCCCTGTTGAAAAAAAAAAAAAAAACAGCATGTTAACAGCAGTTAGTTATGTTTTAAAGCTGGGATGCCGGTTTGAATTTGTGAAAAGTGACCAAAAGGACCAGCTTAAACCAGTTCAAACCAGCATCCCAGCTTTGAAACATACCTAACTAGCATATGCTGTTTTGTTTTTTTTCAACAGGGTTAACACATTGCTAACATCTTTTAGTATTTTGCTAGCAGTTGCTCTAGTTATTAACAGCTTAAACATCCTTTAAGTCTTACTATACAAAAGTTTCAACTCCTCAAAGAGAGTTTACGGGATGCTTTTGTGGTTTTGATGTGGTTAAGATATAGCAACTGCTTAAAAAAAGCCTGTAGCAGGACATGAGTACATTTTGGCTCAGAAGAAGAGGAAGAAAAAGAAGGCTCGTTCAAGCCAGGTTAATTAGATTGGGTAACAGGTGTGTTATCCTAATAGCTGAAGACCAGACTTTTCCAGGCAGGTTTTCCATCTGTTCTTTGGGATAAGACATCCGACAGGTTCCTGTAACCCATTACTTACCTATCTACAGCAATCACAAAGAAATATGTATTTCCAGTTTCATTAAATATATGTTTAACTAATATCACAGATGGATTTTTATTTATTTATTTTTATTTTTTGTGCACAGGTCCTTTCTAATAGTTTGTCAGGCTGTTCCCTGTCTGCTGGTAAAATTGAAAATATCCTTTTTAATCTAAAAATGTAAGATTTATGCAGTGGTGAAAGTACTGGTGGAATTTGATAGAATCCCACTATAGATTGGATTTCAAAGTGACAGCATTTATCTTAAGAGGTGTGCCATGCATCTTCTGATGTCAGTAACAAAGTGATCTTATGGCCGTCATTATCCTCAAGAGACCAACCTCTACGAAAAAGCATCACAGCGTAGAGAGCAGCCGTGGCACGGTCAACCATCTGTCAAGAAGCAGGATTACTGATGTGTTCTGTGAATGATGAGAAAAAACAAAGAGAAGAAACCTCACGTTAATGGAAACGGCATTCATTTTAAAGTTATTAGTAAGGATGGAGTAGGGATAGAGGACACTGATTTTGAACAATGAGAATATCAATACTATGAGAAGTCAATACGTATTACTGCCACTCTGTCTGGTCACACTTTCAGGCTTTTAAAAAGGAGAGCAAGAAAAAGAAAATGTAACAATTAATGGACACATTAAACTAGCCTATTTTATTAACAATCCCTCACAGCCATCTTCAAACTCATATTGATACAAACAAACAATAAAGAATGAATGAATGAACAGCAAATTAGTTTGAAAGAGCTACAATTTAATTTACAAAGTAAACAAATCCTACATTCAAAAAATAAAATAAAACTCTAATGTTTGAGTATAAATCAGCCTGAAAATGTTGAATTCAGATTACTTTAAATAAAAATGTAATGCTATGTAGAATAAAAGTAAAAAAATAAAAAATAAAATATCTGTTTATCTGTGTCTACATTTTTTTTTTATCACACCCATGCTGCCAACAATCTTGTTGATACTGTGGAATATTGCATAAAAAAATGCTGGACAGAAACGCCCAGATGCACATAACTCAAAAATAATAAAAAAACATTTGCTAAACACATTCTTTGCATTAAAAGGGCTGGGCCATTTATTTATTTCCAAGTTGTCTCAGATGCCATCATGTTTAGACCTTGGAGATGTCTTTCCTTTAAATTGTCAAATAATTCATTAACAGATTTTGTAAAGTGTTAAATTGATTTGTACTTCGAACTTAATCAAACTACCGAAATAAGCTTAAGTATATTGTGGGAGGCCTTTAAAGTCTTCATTCAAGGCCAAACAATGTCTCAAAACATGCACAGTTACTTTCAGAACATGAGTTACTAATGATAAAGGTGACTGCTAGGCAGCTGCTAAAGAGTAGACAGTGTTTCTTTGAGCATGGTGACAAAGCCGGGAAGCTTCTAGCACAACAAGTGCGTGTTTCCAGTGCTTCCAGATGGATTCCATGTATGAGAAGTCCATTAGGGGAGCTGCTATTTGATCAGTTGAGTATCAATGCTCCCTTTGCCAATTTTTAGGCTGAATTATATACTTCTAGGAACCTCTCAGAGGGACACAACAAGACTTCCCGCTTTTGCCTCTTCTCTCTAATTTAGCCATAGAGTCTCTGGCAATGGGGCTTCGTAATTTGGAGTCTTTTGAAGGTACCCCCGATTTTGGGCTAACTCATAAACTCTGTCTTTATGCTAATGATTCAATACTCCAATTCGTCTCCAACCCTTCTTACTTTATCCCTTCTAATCTTGAAGCTCTGGAAAAGTTTGCTCACCTGTCAGGCTATAAAATTAACTTGGTGGCTCCAAGATTTTCAAAGGAAACCAAGAATCAAACTCTTCCCTGAATGAACCCTAGTTTTTGAACAAATGGTTGAATGAATGGATAAGTGGCTAATTTCTAAATTAACCAGCTTATTGAAAGAATTGGTTGATGATTAAATTAAAATAAAACATAAATAAATTAAATGACACATTCAATATTCAATGATTCAGGGTTTTTATAGTAACAATTCAATGCCTCGCTTATAAAGAAAGTCACATGTCGCCACCTACTGGAGTAATGATGTAAGCCGTAACCTCCAACTTCAGTCTTTTTCTTCATCTTCTAGAACTATATCTGCTTGCAAACCAGTATACAGATGATTTAGACCTTAGACGGAACAAAAACAAACAGAAGAAATGTACTTGGGGAAAAATAAACTATTAAACTATTAGTCATTCTCATAAACACTGTTCTGAAGTCTGTCTTCATTTGCTGTATCCTGTTTCTTTCTCTCCCCTCAGGTAGAGTCCTGGTGACCATTTCATGACATTCTCCCTTCATTCTTTATTTCCATCAGTCACTCAGTTATGCCACCCAGCACCCCTCCAGCTGTGACTGTCAATCCCAAAAATGTCAAGGGGAAAAATGGTCTGACCTTGTGTTTCTTCAAGATCCAAAACATCAATCTGTTTGCAGTGAACACACTACATAAACATTAATCATCATTAAACTCAAGTAACCTGAGATGTGTGTGTGAGAAAGAGAGACAGAGAGAAATAGAGATAAGCTCTTTTCGGACGGGACCAGTTTTAAAGGGGGTCGTTAGAGAAATTTCAGTTTCACAGACGTACTTTGTGATTTTATTCCCGTCCGAATCGGCCATGTCCGCCTTTCTCTCACATGACCTCAGTAAAAATTCCAGAGCAAATAACCTACTGTTTTTCAGCAAACTTGGCAGTCCTCTGAGAATTCTAATCCCGTCCGAATGCGAATGTCTGTGATTGCCGAAAATCTTTTTCTTTTGTGTTTTGGTCAACGTGAACTACCGTACTATCTCTAGAGTGCCGGTTTTCGAGTTTGCGCACCAATATTGGATGAAGAATAGCCAAACCACGTAAATAGTTAAGACTGGCTAATGTTACCGTCAGTATCAGAGTAACGTTACTTTCATTTCTCCAGTCAATTACATAACATGCAAATTATATAATACATTAAATCATATTTTTTCCAGTGGGTTTATAAGAAGTTCTATATAGAACCATATGTTTTGTTTTGTTTTACATTTGTTTATTACTTATTATTATTATTATTATTACTTGTAAAAAATATTTAAACACACAAGTTAGGATTGTCCACGCATTCTGGACATGTGGTTTTGTGCAACGCCCACATGTAAAACACAGACACTCCTACCTCCCTAATAAACACGGAGATGTTAGTCCCGTCCAAATGCATACATGAAATGACATGAAAAAAATTCTAACTCAAACGTTGTTTGGAAAACCAGTCCCATCCGAATAAGGCTATAGACACAAAGGAGGTGAAATGGAACATAAAGTGCTGTCTCAGTGTATATATGTTTGTGGTGACACTATTTGAAGATAAGAGTGAAATTTAAGACAAGCACATGGTACAGAGGTAATCATTAATCCCCAGTTCATTTTCAGTGGTAAAATCTTGCTATTTGCCATGCATTTATCTTTTCAAATCTGTTTAGTGTCATTAACAAATCAGAGGCGTCTTTATATATATTTTTCACAACCAATAAAACAATATATAGCTTTTATGTGCTGAAAGGATTTGGTAGTATTTCGTAGTACCTGAACTAATTGTGGAACTGCCCACTTTTTGGCTCCGTTTAGAGGAACTAAATTAGCAAATTACCAGGAACGTACATGTATGCTCACTAAATTGCATTTACCTGAAGACTTTGTCTACAGTGTTCTTTTTTGTTACCCTTGTTGAACGCAGTGTACAAATGACATCACTGTGGACCGGCTTACGTCACTTCTTAGTACCCACTGTCGGTGCGAATGCAACCCTTCAAATGGTACTGGGAAATAGTTTGCTCAAAATCGTCCCAGTACTACAGTAATGCACTATTAGTTCTGAAACTAAAGAGGTGAGAAAGGCTCGACCGTCTTGCTTAAAAATTGTACTGAAAAATAAATCAAACTTTTGTTTTATGGAATACAACGTTAACTATACATCACCTCACCCTGGAGATCCAGCATGTTTGCCATCACGTTTGTTACGTGCCAACTGTTGCTACGTCTAGGGCGAGACGGCATGCAACAAAATAAAGTGGAAACCGTGCGTGTGTGATAGCACCGCTGACCAATCAACAACCTTCAGAGGTTAAAGAAACTAAATAAATCCACAATACCACATAAATGAGGGGAAAAAGTAACATGTTTATTGTGAAGAGGCTGTTAAGAGGGTTTAAAACT
>JAUYWG010000031.1:11933985-11946408 GCA_034779775.1 Enteromius afrohamiltoni | reverse complement strand
ACGATTCAGGCCAGGGTAATTCACAGTCACTAGGAGATTCAACCGATTCAGAACATGGTGACTCACAGGGCAGTAATGGCGGTTCTGGCTGAGGCAGCGTGGCGGGCTCTGGTTCAGGCTGAGGCAGCGTGGTAGAATAGGTGTCCGCCTCCTCGGCCGCCATTGTGAGTGCCAGCTGGAAGATCCCGGATTCTCCCCGCGTCCTCCGGTGTAGAGATCATGGGTGGTGAACTTGGGATCGCGGAAGCTTTACTCGGCGATCCGTGCCGTGAAAATAATACCGAAACCGGAGCCGCGCCCCGCGATTTCAGTGGTGGACCTCGGCGGATGGCCAAGCGAGATCCAGGCAGCTGAGGATAGGGCGGACGTGATGGGAATCCCACTGAGATGTGCGCGTCCCTGGAATAGAATGCCATCTCTATCTTTGGTCAGTTGTTCTGTCACGTTGAACGGCTCGTCGAGCTTGCGTCCAGGCTTCCTTGCAAGCAGGGAGAACACAGAGGCAAAGATCCGATCAAACTTGACACCTGGGAAAGACAGCTGGCAGATAATCAACACTAATGATGGGGGCGGGGTCAACAAACGAGGCAGAGACATGAGGGGACAGGTATGTAAACATAGAGCATATAGACAGGATGAAAACAAACACAAGAAGAACGCCTACGGCGTTACAAGTCTCCATTGTCTCATTTCAAAATCAAATTCCACCGAAAAACAAATGCACATCCTTGAGAAGATAAAAAGGGCCACTGGTTAAACTGTAAGGCAGGACTTTAAACAGCGTATTTTACCAATGTTAAATCTTAGAAGAGTCAAGTGCAGTCTACACAGATATCGTCAGTATAATGGACATGTGCTGTTGAAAAGAGTTTTGTATTCTTTCTTGCAGCATGTTGTTGATACTGTATGTGGGATGAAAAAGGAATGAGATAAATTCCTTTTTTCTTACTCCACACACAAACAGTGCAAACGCCCTCCAGTGCAAGGTTTGAATAGCAGCGTTCTAAATCAAACTAGAAATTGTAGTCTCTGTGGTCCACGCTCCAACGCTTTCACAGAGACCCATAGATTATACGCTATTGGCATGAATGCTGGTGCCAAAACCACTCCATTGGCATAATCAAGCAATACTATAGCCTAAATCTTCAAGGGCCTTGAGCCCAGTGGATTGATCTACTTCAAACTGGCAGCAAACAGACTGACATCAATATAAAACCACTGAGTATGAATGACCTGCTGATTCCATCTGATTCCAATGTCTGCAGTCTCATTGCAGAGCTGCTCTCATTAATTCATACTCAATACAGCTGTGTCAAGTTTACTGACATTAAACTCCCGTTAAATAGCTAATAAATGTCAGCATTGCAAAACCGAGAAATAGTTCTGATTGGAAAATCAATCAAAGATCCATGAGGTTATAGTGGGATACTGGTTAACACAAGGCCGGTTATGAGTGATAGAAGCCTTGCATTGTGGGACAATATCTGGCCGTGATGCTAATAAAAGAGCTGTCAAACATAGGTCAAACAGTTTAACATTACAGTAGCATTAGCGTTGTCTGTACAATCCATGAATTATTGAAGGCTGTGAAAAATGCAAGGTTGTGTAGATTATCAACTGATTGCGTGAGCAAATGCAATCTTCTGGAAGAAAATCAAATTGTGTTGTCTAACGATAAATTGTGGACATGAAGACAAAAGCCTCCCTAAACTGCCTATTGTAAGGATTAGTCATCTCTCCATTGGTTCTCAAGGATCTTTTAAAGTAATTGCAAGGCTGTTCCAAGCAAAATTGCAAAACCAAAAAAGACCTCCAGCGAAGTGTGTTCCTTAGGACCTTGCTACATTGGGGACAGGTGGAAGTGGACAGACAAAAGCATCCTCGGTCCTTCAGAGACATGAGGGATTAGCACTATAGGCCTCTGTCTAAAGGGAGGAATTTTCGGGTGAAAGACTATGTTAATGTGAGAGGTTAAATGCGCAGATGATGACAGGAAGCACTTGACTTCTGAACCCACAATCGGTCGGCCCTCACGCAGCACCACAATTCACTATTCATTGGCCGAAGAACTTTTGTCTGTCCAAAGTTCTGCTCTGTGAGATTGGGCGGATTAAGCGTATGCTGATTAGTCTTAATTAACATTTAAATGCTTGTAAGAATGTCCTGTTTTAGACAAGATTTGAGAGGCCTGGTTTATGCTAATTCGCTGTGTGGAGAAAGTCTATGGGACTTTGGCTTTGAGAAAGGGATTAACGGACACCTGATTATGACCAATGAAAGGTCAAGTGGAGCTCTGATGAATGCCAGGCATTGGTATGCATTTATATTCCTTAACCTAGTTTGAAACTTTCCACTCAGAACTAGGAAGTATGCAACGCCTTTACCTGGATTCCAATATAACTTAACCATTAAATTCAACAGAAAAGAATATTCAGGCTTCTTATTTAAACAATCACAAAAACACACAGGATAGGTTTTCATGTCTTAATTAAAGAAGAGTATGTGAACTCAGGGATGTAACAACTGATTGACCCCTCGTTTCTCAGCAATAACCTCCACCAAATATTTTCTGTAATTGCGAATCAGACAACGGTCAGAGAAAAGTTTTCACCGTTCCTCTTCACAATACATTTTCAGTTCAGCAGTATTAGTGGAATTTGGTGTGAATCATATTTTTTGAGGTCATGTCAAAGTGCCTCAATCGAGCTGAGGTCAGGATTCTGATTGGGCCACTCAGGAAGGCACATTTTTTTCTGTTGCTGATTTACTCCCATGCTTTGAGGTGTAATGGAAGAGTAAATAAAATTGAGCTTCATCTGGCAGACATACGACCTTCCATTTTCCTGAAAAATGTCATGATAAACACAGCAATTCATTCAAGTTAACCCTAAAGTAGCAAAGAAGTCACACACATCCATGGCCTCTAAACCACAATTTACAATTTAGAAGAAAAAGCATGTTTTTCTAAAAATATTAACGTTGCCTTCATCTATACACAACACATGTTGCCAAAAGATCTGTATTACTTATGCTTTATTCATAAGATATTTTAGTAAACATACTTTCATATCCATAGCTTAACTTGGGCATACATACTGTAAATTTCTCTATATGTTGAACCAAAACCTTCAGCCTTGTTTCTTTGATTGGACTCTTGACACAGCTTGTGGAAAATCATTAGTCTATAGCAGTAATTTTTATCCTGGCGGATCACCTCTATAGGGGTGTAATGATTCATGTATTGTGTATCATATGATTTATGATCATCTTCCAAATCATCAGAGTGATCACCCTTAGCTCCCTTATAGGGAGACTTGAGTGAGCAGAGAATGCGTGTGCCATTATTTAGTCATTTGGAATGTAATTTCCTTATTATCTTCAGCTGCGATGTTCCTGTGTCAACAAACACAGCATGATTCATTACAATTAATAATCCATTAATGATCAATTTAAATTCCACGTGTACATACAGAATTACCTGTAACACTTACTCTTTCAAAACAACAACAACAACAAAACCTGAGAAACACTACATACAAATAAAAATAATATAGGACCACGAGCAAATACTTATAGTTTATTAGCACTAGTACTATATCAAAAACACTGACAAAAAAACTGTATTCAAACACTGGGCCTGTGAACATGTGTTTGTATTTCCTCTTTGCTACAATCAACATGGTCTAGTCACTAAAAGACCTTAAGCTAAATCAGTTCTCATTGAAATAAAACCCCATTGCATCACTGTCCAACTGGCTGTCTGTCTTTTGAGTTGCTTTATAAAGAGCGGTATGAAGTTTAATGAGCATGTTACACTAGCCTTCAACCAAAGCTAACAGCACATGATCGACCAAGAGCTTTCTGATGAAAGAGCCATGGAGAGCATTTCTACAGCCTGTGACAGAACCGGATGACACTTCAGTCTGATCACACACATTAACTCCTCATGTCTGAAGTAGGAGCGAGAGAGATAGATACACTAGTGCGCCTCATATGTTTGATCAATCCATAACCAGCGTCATCACAGATCTGTTTATTTCTTCCTCTTTTCAAACGAGGAGTGCAAAAATCAGAAACGTCCATTTTCAAAGTGATAAAAGATTAAAAACTTGCTTTCTAACTCACTCCCCTGCAATTTGTATCAAGTACCAAGGCCTGAAAATATAACAGCTTGATCAACAAGCATTTTGTATAACGTTAAGAGAAGAAAAAAGCCAAGGGGAAAAAAAAAGCCTTTTTGACCTCATGCAAATTGCAAGCTTCCACTTCTATCACTGATGACCCTAAATACATTTCAATTCATTATGAAAGAACTCAGTTTCCCTCCTCTACTCCCACTTCCATCCAAGACTCTATCTCTCCAAGTCCTTCAATAATTAACATTGCTGCAAACTCAGTCGTCTCACAAAGCTGTGAATAATAGGAGACATTTGCATTCCCTTTCACTCACGCACACACCCGAGCGCGTTCACTCAGGAGAACTAAAGGTTGATTAATTCAGCAGGCCTGAGTGTCTAGAGCAGATGCTCAGGTGGCTAACGAAGGCAGGCTCATTCATATGGAAGACGGAACTGCTCACAAAGAAATAAGGGGAGAAGTGTTCCACTTACAGAGATTCTCAGGTTTCCCCCCCATCCACCCCAAATTCTCTGAATGTTCACCATTAACTACAAGAAAAGGTAAATTAAGGTATTTCACTTCTCAAAAAAAAAGAAGACTGACGAGAAAATGTTAAAGGTTTATAACCTTGCAAAACACTTGCGAAATGTGAAAAGCCAGAATGATCCTTCTTGCGAGGCCTTTGTACTGAAATTTGAGGCAAATCTTACAAAAATGACAGATGTTGGAACATACTCACGGATCACGCTTTGATAATCTCTTCACACAATCCCAGTCGAACAATGCTAAAAGCAAACTTCACATGTAGAGCGCTATTTTCCTTATCACTCATATCTTCAAAGTCTAACACACACCCGGTGGATCTTAAAACGACTCGCTCCTAAAAACCATAAAGCACAGAAATGACACACCCACACTCTCCATCAAGAACACAGGGATTTTTATGGCAAGCAAGGTGACAAATGAAACATTATTTGTACTATTTTAGTGTCAAAGGCAGCAAGAATTCCTCTCTCTCCTAACCTATAACTAGTGCTACAATCGGCTTATAAATCAATCAAATACTGGCATGGCACATTTATGATGGTCGCCGCACTGACACTTCGGCACACGCTCTACATCACGTGCTGTAAGAAGAAATGCATGAAGTGTCCGGGCGAGAAATATGTAGCCGGACTGCTTTCCGGCCTAGCAGCTGCTCCCGCTCCTGACAGAGCATCAGTCATGGGGTTTGACTGGCTCCCCGGCAGTAGAGATTACATTTGAAGGGGTCGGGGAGGCTGAAAGATGGCCCGACTGTCAGTGTTTCAATTTGCACACGCAAGGATAATTTGTTCACAGAATTTAAGAGTGGTCCCAGGGAGAGGTGGGGTGGCAATGCGTTGGGAAGAACCAAAGGAATGGTTCTAATTCACCTGCGATAGACTGCCATGACAGGGAACGGAGAGAGTTGTGACACTGATATGACACAATATCGCTGGGAAGGTCACCTGATCGGCAAATGACTCACAGGTTGTGCTCAAAAGATGTCCTCTTCATATGTTAAGAGAGATATGCAGTATATAACCAAAATATTTGTCTTGTGTAACTAATTCCTCCACATCTTAAGCAAATTGTGCAATGTGACAACATAAAATTTTAGTAATGTCATCAACCATTGAGCCTTGACAACTAAAACAACATGCCCAAAATGGTTAAAGGGATATTTCCCCCCGAAAAATGAAAAACTTGTCATTAATCACTTACCCCCCACGTTTTTTTTCAGACCTGTAATAGCTTCATTCATCCTCTAAGCACAATTTAATCATTGTCAGGTTCATTTTATTATTGTTAAATTGTTCAATTCCCTACCTCCATTATTTATTTTTGTCACATCATTGTAAGTTTGATCATCACAGTTTTAATCAGTATTGGCCTACTTCCTTAAAAAAAGTAATTGGTAACACTTCAGAAAAGGGGGGCCAGATCAATGCATTAGTTAACCATTAATTAATGGTTAGTTTGTTCACAATTAAGCATTAGTTGAGCAAAAACACAATAGTAATTTATGATTAACTTAACATTTTAAGGGCTTGAATTATGCATTAGTTAAGCACAAATAAATTAGTAATCTATGATTAACAATTATGCATGAACTAAGCATGTCACAAGTCACGCCTCCGTGGCTCTCTCCGGAAGACAGCAGCAGGAAACCTTCGCCCGAGTTCTAAGGTTCCTACCCGGACCCTTTTCGCCCCATGTACCTTGGCCGCTTCCGCTCCCGATCACCTGCCATTTTGTGGCCTATATATAATGAGACTGGACGTTTATTTCTTGCAAAGTTTTGATTTGCCCTGCAGTCAACTCCGAGCATTTCCCTGGTTGTTTTCTTTTTTTTTGACTTCTGCCTGTTTGACTACGACAAATAAAGCCCGCAAATGGATCCAACCGACTCAGGTGATTCGTCACAGAAAACTTACCACATGATGGCCGAGATGGGCCAACAAGCTTCTGTTTTGTCTACGCACCAGACCCAGTAGGAGAAGCTTACTAGCCTCTCGGATGAGCTGGTTCGCTCCATTCAGGCCCTCACCACCGCCACCGCGGCCTTGAGTCAAGCCACGCCGCCCACGCCCGCACCCCCGGCCACTCTGCCTGCCCCGGCTGTGCCCGCTACAGTGATCAACCCCGCTCGGCTGTCTCTACCAGAGAAGTACAATGGTGCTGCAGGCAAGTGTGATTCTCCAATGTGAGATTTATATGAACCAGCAAGTGCACTGTTTCACTACGGATGATAGCAAATCTCTTTGATCTGCTCACTTTTCACCGAAAAAGCCCTTGGGTGACAGCGCTATGGAGAGGCCGCAATATGGTTTTTCCTCCCTATCGAAGCTTCCTCAGGGAGTTCAGAGAGGTCTTTGATCACTTTATCCCTGCGCCTTCTACTCCGCAAGCTTAATCACGCAATTATGATGTGGGAGATTGCAAGCTTTTAGTTCTCAAGGCAGCGCTTGAAGAGTGCCGTCACTGGCTAGAAGGAGCTCGAGAACCCTTCCTCGTGCTGACCAACCACAGCAACCTCGAATACCTTCGGAGTGCCAAAAGACTTAATGCTTGACAAGCCCGGTGGTCGCTGTTCTTTACCAGAGTTCCTAATAACCTATCGGCCCGGCTCCAAGAACACCAAGGCGGCCGCACTCTCTAGGCAGTTTGACGTGCCCTTATTGCCTGCCCAGCCGGAAAACATCATTCCTCCCTCGCGCATTCTGGGGCCTGTACAGTGAGACATAATGAGAGAGATTTCAGACATGCAGGGGACTGAACCCATTCCAGCTGACTGCCCACCTACTAAGACATACGTCCCCGAACCGCTCTGCCAACAAGTGCTGCATCTCATACACAACAACCCGAGTGCAGGTCACCCTGGAATACTGGCAACCATCGAGCTCACAACTAACCACTTCTGGTGGCCCATGCTGACTGCGAATGTCACAGCCTTCGTGAATGCCTGTACTACCAGCCAGGTTTCCAAGTCCTCGAAGCAACGTCCCGCAGGCCTGGTCTGCCCGCTGCCCGTCCCACAAAGACCCTGGTCCCATCTGGCAGTACTTCTTGACCGACCTCCCTTCTTCCAACCACTACACCACAGTACTAACGGTCATCGATTGTTTCTCCAAGGCCTGCCTGTCTCATTCCTCTCCCCAAGCTACCTACCGCCTGGGAGACGGCCCAAGTACTCATGGACCAAGTCTTTCGAAATTATGGCCTGCCCGAGGACATTGTGTCTGACCGGGGACCCCAGTTTACGTCCAGAGTCTGGAAGGCTTTCTGCACTCATCTAGGAATCAGTGTGAGCCTAACTTCAGGCTACCCCCCAGAGGCTAACGGGCAAGCGGAGCGAATGAATCAGGAGCTAACTCGGTTCCTCAGGTCGTACTGCCACATTCATCAGAACGACTGGAGCCTATACTTAATTTGGGCTGAGTACGCCCAAAACTCCCTGCAGAAAGCTTCTACCTGAATGACCCCATTCCAATGAATACTGAGCTACCAACCACCTTTATTCCCCTGGTCCAGGAAGCCCTCTGACCTCCAGCTGGAGATCACTGGTTGCAAAGGAGCGAACAGACCTCGGACTACACTCACGTTCACCTGCAAAGTGCTGTACGCGGACTTACCGACCAGGTCAACTGGCACCGACCACCCAGTCCACCCTACGAACCCGGCCAGTAGGTCCAGTATGGGTGAACTCCAACGGCATATTGGATCCCGCTCTCACAGAGACCTTTCACCGTGAACACCCGGACAAACCAGCCCCCAGACCTCGTGGCAGACCTCGGCGTCGTCAGCATCCTGGATTCAGGAGACGCTCGCAGGGGGAGGGCTGTGTCACAAGTCGCGCCTCCGTGGCTCTCTTCGGAAGACAGCAGCGGGAACCTTCGCCCGAGTTCTAAGGTTCCTATATTATCCATTACTTACAATTTATTAGTCATTTTAAAAGACATACATTTATGCTATAAACAAAAATAAGCTAGTAATTAATAATTAACTAATATATTTATGTATTAAATAACATATATCATTTTTTGTTGTTATTATTATGTTTAATTGCTGCTGGTTTGCGTATTTATAGCTAAAATATTATAATAAAGACTATTTGACCCCTGTTCTAAATCTACATTATAACACTTATTGAGTGATATTCAAGTTTATTGATTGTGATAAGAGAAAATGATTAAGGCTAAACTACCATTAATATAGTGCTAATAAATGGAATTTGACTCCCTATTCTAAAGTGATTCTTAAATCAATTAAATCAATGAAACTAACTGGTGTTTGTGTGAGTTTATCATTTAGTCTTTCTATAAAAACAGGGCAAAAAAATTATATGATAGCTAAACTACTACAAATTCTATTACTAATAACAACATAAAATGTATTATGTTAAAAAAGTGTTAATGAGCTGCTGGGTTCATGAATATTAATCACATTGTCTGTGTTTTCAGTAATGATTAAACACAGTAAGTAATGCTGTTTGTTTATAACAGTTATTTCCATCACAGGTTATAATATAATTAATACACAACTGTAATATGCTATAAATATGCAGAACGAATATCAGTACAGATATACATAAATATTTGTCCAAAAATAAAATGAAAATAATGACTTTATTCAACAATTCGGCACTGTAACATCACCATTGCGCCATTTTGTTTTTTCCAGTATCCAGTATTATTTTGTCCAGTATCCACTGGACAAAATAAGCATATGCTGATCTGTGTTCTGTGTCAGTAGTGACACACTGTTCCCCTTTTGCTATTTCTGTTTTGATTTGAATGCTAATGGTGCATCTCTGTGTTAAGACTGACACAGTACAGCGTACACTCCAAAGTGGCACTACAATGATGTTGTGGTACCAAATTGTTGAGTAAAGTTGTTGTTTTTGTTTTATTTCTGTACAAAAAGTATCCTTGCTGCCTCATAACATATGGTTGAACCACTACAGTTACATATACTTAAAATTAATGCAAAACTGAATGCAAGATTGCTAAAACAATGCATAAAAGCTATTTTGCTAATGATTAACATTATTCAGTAGTACGACTGGCCTCTCTGACATAAGTGAAAAAAAGAAGTTGTTTTAGAGGAAAAGCAAGTGATTAAATTAACAGAGTGTCCTAACCAGGCATGACGAGACACGATTCCAGTGACAAGCAATTTGTCTTTCCACACCAAACGTGAAAAGGGGGCATGGCATAAAACAATCAATGAGAACAGTTCTCTGTTATATGCTCTCTCGCACTCGATTTACGTACGAACGTGAAAACAATAAGCTTTGAATTTACATCACTAGCATAATGGTTCACAGAGCATCATGCTTTTCAGTGTTCTGAAAAGCATTTCAATCTACTGGATTTTCATGCATGTTACATTACGAGCAGGTTTCAGGATTTCCTCATTCATGTAGACTTGGTCTTGGATGCCCGGAAAATTGCCCGGAGGCATTACTGAGTTTCCTTGAAAGAGACTTTGTTATCACTTAATCATGTTACGTCAGGTTAAAAAACTGTTATATTTACTATTTCTCTGTGTACAATGTGAATGAGCAAGTAAGCACCTGAAGCTTCTGACTTTTTTATTTTTTTAATCTCCCAAAGGACAGACCTGACTCGAAGACAATATGGCGTAAGTGTTAAATATGTATAATTAGGTGTACAAGTCTTCGAATGTGTTTGATCGGCGCTTACAGCAGATGGTGCGCAGACATACCTATAACACTGAATGTTCTCCACAGACACAATCTGTCACAGAAACAGGTGTTTCACCTCTTTTTGTCTCCTTTCCTCTTTTTACGGACCAGAATCCCCAGCCGAGGAGCTGCCTCTGTTGACTCGGCATGCTACCGTTTCACGCTTGCTTCCTTCCCGGTCCTTAAGAGGCCATTTCAGGCAGTCCTCGAAGACTGAGAGACACGTCTCCCTCTTTTACTAGACCAATAAAGTGCTATTTGTTTATTTTTAGGCTGAATCCTGCTGACCCAGGAGAGGCTTTTAGCACATTTTCTTGCGGTTCCACCCCCTCCCTCACGCTTTTTTTTCCCCCGTATTGTTTTGAGCATTTTTTACCCCACTCGTCTTTTGTATTGAACGAGTTTGCTGGAGGGAGAAAGAGTTGGCAGGAGAACAAGCGAATCTGTCGGTGACTCTCTCACATTCACTCAATCCGTTGCTCTCTCTCTCACCTCCTTCCACCGCTCGTTCTCTCTCTAAGCAGCACAGGTGTTGCTGTGGCAATGATGGCAGCCTTTGTCTGGCACCGTGAACTTTGTTGTTGCATCTACACACTCGAACATCCCAGATAAGACAGACACACACACGAACGCATGTACGCACACCAATCCGTTGTATCAGTGTCCTCTGCGTTTCATCATCAAAGCAGCATGTGGCCGGCGGTTTGAGGAGCAGAATATGAAACGGATAAAACAAATCGTTTGATGTCGGAGAGACAGGCATGCCGTCAGAAAGTACTTAAGCTCTTCCTCCCGACGGAGCGCACAAATTCCTCTCTTTCTTTCCTCATTAAGTTTCCTTAGTCTTCACGCTTCTTTTGTCTTCCCCGTCAGGGCAGTTTCAGAAAGCTTGCATCATTGTTTATGATGCCTTATTGTCAAGAGATTAATGAAATAATAAATATTGACTTACTTAAACATTCTGTCAAAGGATAAGGTGCGTGATCTTGGTGTGTGCATGAGCAGCCATGCATTTCAAACCAGATCTTTGCCTGAGGAAACCTGTTACTGATGTGACTTTAACAGTGGTATATTTTTCCACAAACTTCTGTAGAGGAAAAAAACAGGATGTTTTTGATACCAGTTCATTGATTTAGTGAGCCAAGTGGTTTACTTACTTGTGTTGACAAATATGGTTTATTCTAGCTGTATTTACACATGTGGTCCAACAGTAATGTGCGGTCATCTTCTGAAGTCGAGTCCTAGCTCTGTGTTGGCAATTTTCATGTTCCTAATCCATATCAGGGTTTACACCTTTTCCTGTTTAAAGACAGCACCATTTTACCTTCAATTTCACCATCAACAATCAACCAAGATGGCAGCAGCAAATGTAGATACTGTTTGCATCGAGTATAAATAGCAACACTCAACTAGTCACAGGTATTTTGCCATTTCACTCTCCTTGACAACGACATTTAACAAACACTCCTGTAGGACAATATTATTTCAGAGGTATGGAAAACACTCATTTCTATAATTCTGTACTTGTTCAGTTTTATTTCTTCATTATCTCTAAGTCAGTTATTTTCTCATCCAATTTTCGTCACTGCCTCACATCTCCTCGGATAAAACGTCCCTGATGAGATCACACTCATTGCCACCGTTCTGCCACACATCAATACCAAAGTGGAGTTAAGCAGCCTTTAAAGTGTAAATATATCACAACGACCTTTATTTGGCTAAAAATATGAATATGCGTTCATATATTTTGAAGATGAAAGGGTCGATATCTAACGTGTCTGACCTCATCCATTTGAGTCTTTGAAGCGCTTCTCAGAACAATGTTTTGAAGGCATTCTCATGTTTACCTTAAAAAGAGCATATTACCATGTGATTGATCAGCTGATGAAATGACACAGATGAAAGGTGTTTGTGATTCACAAGTAAGGTCAAAGCGAGTGCAAATAAGGGTGATTTGTTGTTTCCCAATTGCATTTCTTTGTTATGATCTTTGTCTCTTTCATTCAATTACTTTATTTACAAACGCTGGACTCGCATTAGACTAAACAAAAATGTCTATCTGAAAATCAGAC
>JAUYWG010000031.1:11869023-11905821 GCA_034779775.1 Enteromius afrohamiltoni | reverse complement strand
ATAATAATAGCTGAATGCAGAATCTTCATTGCAAGGAGAGCTGCAGGCGTAGAGAGAGAGAGAGAGAGAGAGAGAGATTGAAAAATGGAGACAGAATGATGGAGATTGATGAAGTGAGTCCAAATGATTGCCAGTTGTCACCTAGACACAGACGCTGATGGACTAATCATACAGCCTATGACAGTGGCATGAACACACACCCACTCACCCACACACATTTCAGTCTTGCTATGTTGTCTATGATAAGTACACTCACAGACGTCAAAAAGATTGTTATTATCTGTCTCTCTCACAGTCTACTGTCATTCCTTGTGTATACCTGGACAATAATCTCCAGGATCCAACTAATGACCACGACTCATGGAGGAAGAAGAATACACAGCTCAACACGACATGTCTGATCATCTCTAAATTCGTACTTGACCTTGTTTTCAACTAACAGATCAACTTAAAACTTTTTTCTCACATTCTACAAAACAACAGCCCATAGGACTTTGTGTGTGTGTGTGTGTGTGTTTGTCTATACAATTAGCATATTAACTGGTTTTATATACACTGCTCAAAAAAAATGCTCAAATGCTCCTGATGAGGTGGCGGATGATCTCCTGCGGGATTTCCTCCCAGACTTGGAATAAAGCATCTGCCAACTCCAGCACAGTCTGTGCTGCAGCATGGCGTTGGTGGATGGAGCGAGACGTGATGTCCCAGATGTACTCAATTGGATTCAGGTCTGGCAGGCGGGGCAGTCCATAGCATCAATGTCTTCGTCTTGCAGGAACTGCTGAGACACTCCAGCCACATGAGGTCTAGCATTGTCTTGCATTAGGAGAAACCCAAGGCCAAGCGCACCAGCATATGGTCTCACTAGGGGTCTGAGGATCTCATCTCTGTATCTAATGGCTGGCAGGCTACCTCTGGCGAGCACCAGGATACCTCTGGCAAGCACCAAATAAATGCCACCCCACACCATTACTGACCCACTGTCAAACCGGTCATGCTGGAGGATGTTGCAGGCAGCAGAACGTTCTCCACGGCGCATCCGGGCTCTGTCACATGTGCTAATTGTGAACCTGCTTTCATCTGTGAAGAGCACAGGGCACCAGTGGCGAATTTGCCAATCTTGGTGTTCTCTGGCAAATGCTCCAGTAGTGTTGGGCTGCGAGCACAACCCCCCAATTGTGGGCGTCGGGCCCCCTCATGGAGTCTGTTTCTGACCGTTTGAGCAGACACATGCACATTTGTGGCCTGCTGGAGGTTATTTTGCAGGGCTTTGGCAGTGCTCCTCCTGTTTCTCCTAGCACAAAGGCGGACGTAGTTGTCCTGCTGCCGGGTTGTTGCCCTCCTACAGCCTCCCCCAAGTCTCCTAATGTACTGGCCTGTCTCCTGGTAGCGCCTCCATGCTCTGGACACTACTCTGACAGACACAGCAAACCTTCTTGCCACAGCTCGCATTGATGTGCCATCCTGGATGAGTTGCACTACCTGAGCCACTTGTATGGGTTGTAGACTCCATCTCATGCTACCACTAGAGTAAAAGCACCAACAGCATTCAAAAGTGACCAAAACATCAGCCAGAAAGCATAGGAACAGAGAAGCGGTCTGTGGTGACCGCCTGCACTCTATATAGGGAGTGTCTTGCTAATGGCCTATAATTTCCACCTGTTGTCTATTCCATTTACAACAGCATGTGAAACTGATTGTCAATCAGCGTTGCTTCCTAAGTGGGCAGTTTGATTTCACAGAAGTGTGATTGACTTGGAGTTTTACATTGTGTTGTTACATTGTGTCCCCTTTATTTTTTTGAGTGGTGTATATATATATTGGTCAAAGACGTTACAATGTCAGCCTCAAAAGAAATTCAAGTGATTGTATGTCCATACAAAGCACATTAAACAAAATTTTTACTTTTAAGGTTTTAAATATATATATATATATGTATATTAAGAACAAAACGTCCAAATTAGGTTGAAATGTTATTGTCATTCAGTATAACACAAAATTTAGGTAAAAATTCAAACAACATGCTTATTATTACTTGTACATATTAAAAATATATAAAAGAACAAGGAAGCGAATACAATTTTTTTGTGTTTTAAATGAGCAAAAAATAGAATAAGAACTAATTAGAATTTGGGGTGAAAGTGATTCATCTTTTAATGTGTCACAAATGGATATATATCTATATTTTTATTTTTTTCAAGATTGTTACAGTAAATTAAATTTTAGTAATGTAAATTTTGTAAATCAAGAAAAAACATGATTTTTTTTTTTTTCAAAATTGCAGTAATTTAAACAGATTTTTTTTTTTCTTTCTTTGGAAAAACCACAGCAATTTGAAGCAGTTATAAACTAGTTTTGGTTAAATCCTTTTTTTGTTGGACCTATATGCACACACACACACATTATATATATATATATACATACATTAAAATTGATTTAATTTAGTAAATGTAGACATTAATTTGGGATGGTCATTAAGTAATAAGACAAATACATTGATTTCAGGTTGCACTCTCTCTTTCTCAATTTATTTATTTATTTTATTTATTTACAAACATGTATTTAATTTAAACACGTGATTAGCATGTCAAATCATCTGGAGAATGGCGATAGCTAATAAGGTAATCTTGATTTTAAATTAAGACAGTGCTTAATGAATGAAAGTCAAAGTACTGAAACTAGTATTGTATCATTTCTTCTGAATTGCAAGGTAAATCCAAGTGTAATGGATTATTAGAACATAAATGAGCAGTTACTTTTTTGAATCTGAATTTGAGATTGTGAAAAAGGGGACTGGTTTTAGTTAAAAAAAAAAAAAGGAGATGTCTGGAACACTTTAACAGAAGAAGTCTGTCATTTCACTGAAAGATTAAGCTCTGACATTTTAATTAAAACTTACAAGGTCGAAAATATATTTTTAAGACGAAACAAACTGAATATTTACTTTGAATATTTACTGAACAATTTCTGAGGCAATTAGTCAATAAGATTGTATCCTAATGAGCTATTTTAATGTATATTTGCTGACCATGGTGTCCTCATCATACTGCATTTGTGCTACAAAATATACAGCAGCAGGTTATCAGTGGGATTGGGCCAGCTCTCCTCATTTATGAAATTGCTATATTTTCCAGCTTGTGCACAGGGTTGCACTGGTTATAGCTTGTGGTGGCAATTATAACTTCCTGTTCTGATGCTATAAACAGCATGTACCCCTAAACAGACTTAAAATCACCATCTAGAGAAAAATAAATCTAGTATATTATAGGCAGTAGAGTGTATAAAATGTCAGCAATGTTAATGGGAGAAGATCATAAAAAGCCATGGCATAAACCTGTTAAGCAATATATTGTCAGTAAATTGACCTGTAAAGCCCCATAATGGCTGAAACTATCACTGTATTTTTATGGTAAAGTTCTGTAACCACAGCTACCAAGAAAGAAGTACAAGAAGAAAAAACATTTAAGAACAATTTTCACAGTTGCTTCCCTAATCCCGTTCTCCTCCTTTCTTTCTGTGTCTTTCACTCACTCTCTCTCTCTGTTGGTATCAGGTCCACAAGGTGATGATCTGTTTCCAGCTCTTGCCAGACAGGAGTCTCCAAGAGGATATCCCTCTCATTACACACACACACACACACACGCTGCAGATGCAGACACACAACACTCAACATCACTAGAACTCTCCCCAGGAGAACCTGATGAAAAAGGAGAGAAGATAACTGCTACAGTACACTGAGACGAACGAGGCAGGGATAGCAAGGACAACAGAAAGGGTGAGTGAACAAAAAGATAACAAGAAAAACACAAATGTTAAAGTATTAGCTTTTTGTAGAAGCAATCAAAATTAGTTGTTGCTTTTATTTCCTTACAATGAATGGTGAGCTGAGCATTCAGAAGGTCAGAAGGATTCAAAAGGTTAGGGAAAAAAGATGAATTTCTTGTGTGGCCCAACTGTTGAGCTATATTCCAAGTGATCTGAAGCCATTTAAAAGCTTTGTGGGAGTGATATTTCTAATGCATAGTCTTTCAACTCCAGTACACTTAATCGCTACAGCCGGATTATTAAGTCATTTAGCAGACAATCTGATTGGTCTGATTCATGAACAAATCATTCAGACTGGTTTAGTGAACCAGATCAGCTGATTAACTGTTTTTGAATTAGACATCTCCGGTTCTCTCATCAAAACGAATGCTAGTGTTTAAATAAAGACTGTTTCAGTCTGTTTTAAGGGCTGGCTAATTGTTTATGAACTACTTTTTTGATTTTAATGTGCTTCTGCATCTGTTTTTAAAGGGTTAGATCACCCCAAAATTAAATTAGTCTTCGTTCATATTCAAAACACAAATTAAGATATTTTTTCATGAAGTTGGAGAGCTACTGTATCTGATCCTCCATAGACAGCAACAAAACTGAAATTATTTTTAAAAAAGTACTTTTTTTGCATGAAGAAAACAAAAATACCAATTTACTCTGCCAAGTTATGTTTTGCTGATGTATTTACTGCATGAAACGATCAATGCATTAAAAAATAATAATAATAAATAAATAAAAGTTTATTTTGTGTTGCACAGATGTCTTCAAACAGGTTTGGAAAGGCATGAAGGTGAAATAAATATGACAGAATACCCACTTTTGGGAAAACTATTTATTCTGAAAGAACAGAATAATCATACACTGGGCTGAGTGTGTACTGGGAAGACTATGAAATGAATGGAGAGGATGAAAAAGACCTGATAGAGAGAAAGAAAGAGGCAGAGAAAGAGAGTGCAAACAGAATTGTCCTCATCGTTCAGTTCTTGGCAGTACATCCCCTCAGGTTACGAGAAAGCTAGAGAAGAGAGGAAAACAGAGACTCGCAGACACTGAAGCTAATATAATGTTTTGCTTTCTTTGTTTTTATTGTCTGACATTTTTTTCCTTCCCCTTGGTTTTTTCTACTCTGAACAGGAGCTGCACCTTTGACAGACATTGATTTTTGGAAGAACAGACAGATGAGACCCACTGTAGGAATGCAGCCAGGAGAGCAAGAGAGGAAAAGGATATGGGAGACAAGAGGGAGTGAGACAGATTTCGTTTGGTGAAAGCAAGACAAATCATCCAGAATGGAGGATCGTCAATGCTAGGCACCGCCGTATAAACACAAGGAGAAGGAATAGGTCAAAACCGAGGTGAAAGGTCAAACAGGGTCACCTCTGTTTTTTTCTTAAATGACTATAAAGGGCATTTTGGGCTTCAAATTTGATGCATCAGCTCGAATAGAGGTCTTCAAGGCCAAGAACCCTTGGAGGATATAGATGCAAGGACCCTGGTAGAAATTGCGTGCTGGATTTTATCTTAGCCTATAATATGCACAATGTATACTTTGCATGCAACGCTTACAATGGTTATTTTAATATCTTTTCAACACTGATGTAATAAATCCTGTATTAGCAGTTAAATGTAATATGTGATTTACATCTCAACCTCTCAGGGACAATTAAACATTTCAATTCAGCTTCTTGATTGAAGTTAAACTAATACAGTATTATGGTAATAGCATATTTTCATTTTCGAATGAAAAATTTGAGATCAAAAAATAATCGGTGGATCCCTGCTGTACCACCAGAGAATACCCCCTGTTGAAAACCCAATGTGCATACCCAGGATGCTTTTTCTTTTTTGAGATGCACTAGAGTATTTAATATTTTTTAAATACACGGTTAGTTCTTTTAAAAACATAACCACATTCATAATATAATGTTACAGTTTAACAGTTTTTTTTCTTCTAAATATACATTTATCACACCAATGCTGCAAAATCGGTTGTTTGTGTGTTGCTATACAGTTGCGAGGACATCTCTAATTTACTAGTTGCTTACTGCCCAGGGGCTTCATGTAACTAGTGGAATGAATACTGCAAACTGCTTTAAAAACTAGAAACATATCCTACAAGAAGCCCCAAAGCCTGCAGGGGTGCTTAAAAAATGTTAAGAAAAAACCTGCAAATATGAAGTCGTATATCATAAACGCATTATCTGATATAAGAGTGACCTTAAGAAGTCAAAACACACACACACACTATAAACACACCAAAAGGGCATCATGGACGAATAATTATTCTCTTATCAAGCACTGATATTATGATATATTTCCTCTATTTGTGACATTCACCAACTTGGAGAGAGCCAAACATTTTTCACCAGTCCTTCTTTTGGCTGCACATTATATTTTGAGTTCTTAGGAGAAGCTGAATATTGTCCAAGTTTCTCATCTCTGAAGACCTACTGAACCTGTTCCAACACTTATGCTGCTCAAGTCCTCAAGTTACTTTCGGAACTAAATTTAAACTCAACTCCAAACATATGAACGTGTCTTACCTGACAGCAACACACACACACACACACACCTTTCTGCTGCTGTCATCTGAGTATTGACTGGTGATATGCCGATTCTCCATCAGCCCCTTCCGGTCATCTGCACACACCTGGCCTGACACACAAAAAGAGCATACATTTACCTTTTCTGTTTATGCTCAATTGTCTTTTTTGTACGCAAAAGCAGAGCAAGCTCTTTACAGCTGTGGAGGAACCGTTGTGATGAGTCCATCTGGGTAGCAGACACAAGGCTGTAGGGTGAACAGGGACTGCAAATCAAAAAAAATGCATGCAATCAAGTATGTGCACACACTACAGAGCTATCAAACACTCATAGGTCCGCTCGAGAGCACGCACACCCGGTTATCAATCACACACACGTCTGTAATAGCGCAGACAAACAAATGTCAGAGCTGACAGCAGCATGGTCAGGTTACTCATCCATCAGACAAATAACGCACTGCTTCACGGATCAGATACCTGAATGAGAACCTTTCAATGGTTCCTACAACTGGAAATCTGCAGCGTATGATATTCCTGAGGGATACTTGATCTTAAACACAGTTTTATGTACATTTAGCTGCATGTACAACAGCTCATAAGTGTGTAGCGACCTCAGATAAATTTAGAATGCCTATCTATCTATCTTCCAGCAACTATCCAAACCAACCTAGCAACCACCCTGAGCAACCGCAT
Source organism: Enteromius afrohamiltoni (assembly GCA_034779775.1). Lineage (NCBI taxonomy): Eukaryota > Metazoa > Chordata > Actinopteri > Cypriniformes > Cyprinidae > Enteromius > Enteromius afrohamiltoni. Next base: position 11,898,769 of record JAUYWG010000031.1, on the reverse strand, counting down.
AACAACTCCCTAGCAATCAGGAAAAGTTTTGCCCTCTTCACCTTCATTCTAGCTCTGTGTAACATACTGTAAATACAGCTGTTGTAATTCATTCTAATGTCCCTGGATGGTTTATTCCGCTTGTGGCATTCAGTTTCACCATATGTGCATTCAAGATTTTCACCATATGTGTGTTCAAATGTTCTGGCATCTATCAATCTATACACAAACACACAATCATTCATATAGACACATATATACAGTACAAATATATGAATCATTCAGAATAAGACCAGTAAGATGCATTAAGCAAATAAATGTAGGGCACGTTTGGATTTCATGCTAAATTCTAAATGTATTCTAATATATGTTGCTATGGTATTTATGCATATTAATTTACATTGATTAATTACATTACACATAAATTAATCATCGATTTTAAATGAGAATACATAGAACATAAGTGACAACTGCTTGCTCAACCTGACAAATTAAAACAGTTTAAGAGAAAATAAGAGTTTGTGTAAGTGGACAGTGGACCTTTGATTCATGACCCTATAATTATAATTATACTACACTGAAAACTATCCTCAAACCCCCTATATTGCATTGTTTAACATTTGCAACTTGCTGTGAGACATGTTAGTTTGTTTTATTATTACTATTACTTACATACATGTATTGCAACCTACTGAGACATCATGAGACTTACCCACGTTTCATTGCTATTTGCTACTATATATATATATATATATATATAATAAATAATATTTTTAACCTAAAAAAAATCCATGTTCTCTGTAAGAGAAAGAACAGCTCTGCTGAGTAAAATTAATCAGAGAAAGATGTCTACTTTAATAACCGATTGATACAAAAAGAGAGGGGGGGGTAATGTGCAAAATATGAGTCTATTTGAGTTCTGTACAAGCAGACATAAAACACAAACCTTCCACTAAAAAACCCAGAGGGAGCTGAAAGAGTGTTTTGCATAAGAGAGCAGAGCCACAGCTCCCATGTGGCATTGCCAGAGCGCCATCTGCTGGTGACAGCAAACAAGCCATGACCTCCCATCAGTAACAGATACTGCCACTGATTGGTAATTTAAAAATGTATATAAAATGCATGATAATTATATATTACACTAACAGATATGCAATACATTTTAATTATCCAAACAATTTTTTTTAAACCCGTTTTTTCCCCTCTGTACTGATTTTGATTAGCCTATACTTCCAGTATTAAAGTAGTATGCTACTTTAACAGAATCATCGGTGAACTTTTCCTGAGATTTTACTGCATTCTTATACCGGCCCTGAGTGACCCAAATGTGCCGACAGGTAAATTAATCCATATTCACACACCTGCCTCAACATCTTGCTGGGTCTTCACTAATAATTGATTACAAGTGTTCTCACTTGTGTGCATAAAACTGTCCTTACCTTTTGTCTAATGTTTGATGAATATGGATTTCGCCGTTATTAATTAGCAAAACGTGGGCGTCGCTAAAACGTCGAGCACACAATGTTTTTTTTCTGAAACTGCCAGGGGGTTAAATGTAACTCTAGTGGGAGTTTACTGGGTAAACGTTGGTTATTGTTACTCTGCCATTTTCTAGATTTAGGACAGGTACGTTAGTTAATAAACCGCTGGTTAATTACTCTATGGCTCTTCTTACACAACCATAAATATTGGCACAGGCGGAGCTAAGGGGTGGGGCCATAGAACCTATATTCTGATTGGCTCAGTATACCAGTCCTGGAAAATGATTGGTTAAGAGAGGCCAAACAAGTTTGCGCGCCAGCATATTCGTTCACAGTTTAGACAAAATAATTATGCACAAAAAAAATCGAAATACCAATAAAGTTATTCAAGAGAAGATTATGAATTCTTTTAATTTTCCTTAAAAATATTTAATTATGAACATAGTTTAATTATATCATATCGAGTTGTTTTTTTTCCTGACTTGAAAAGAAATGGAATGGACAGTTGATCTTCTTTCAGTAAAATCCAAATTACAAATCGAAGCATCCAGACTAAATCCAGCTGTAAACCGCAATCTATTTTGGCTGACACCAAGACAGATGTTAATACCAGTTGTAAACAGGGCCTCTGTCCTCTCTCACTGTCCCTGTTTTTTTTCTTTTTTTCTTCCAGCCTCACTATCTCTGTCTGGCTCTTTTCTGGACACCATGTATGTGTGGATTGTTTTGATATGAGAACTCATTTTCCTAGTTCCAGTCAGCACAGGAAAACATATATCCTCCCTAATATGTACTGTGTGTTAGTCTCCACGGGGGCCCCCGTAGGCCTCCACGGTAATTTCCATAGCGAATTCATCAAACACGACAGAGAAAAGAAAAGGATAAAGTCAATTCATTAGCCAGATATGATGACAAATACCTCTTCAGTGAAAGAGAAGGAAATTCCCATTAAAAGCTCAGGTGTGTGTGAATGAGTCTAGAGAGATGTTCTACTCGTGTAAAACGTTTGTGTTTTTTCTGTGCACTGAATTTTCAGCACCTCTTCAGAAATCATACTAATGTGATTTGGTGCTCAAGAAGCATATCAGTGTAGAAAACAGTATGGATAAAAATATTTATGGGTTTTTAGCCCTTCATTTGAGTGTGAAATGCACTAATGCATAAATACATACTGGAATAAATGTTCCATAGCTGCTGTTGCCAAGGCATTCCCTTAGAAAGCCTCACTAATAATCCATATGATTATGGCCCGGTTTCACAGTTTGGCCTAAACCAGGAATAGGTCATAGTTCATTGAGGACATTAAAGTAATTTTGCATGCACATAAAACATCACTGGTTTGCATCTTAAGACAAAACAAATGCACTGACAATTTTTAAGTTTCTTTCAGTTGAAGCAGCTCAGAATTAGTGCAAGGCTAAATTATATGATGCATCACATAATTTAGTGAAAAATCAAATCTGAATTGTATTGTTGTCAAAGCAAACCATCTGCATCCTAATGGATCGTGAACACTTTCTCAGTGTACGAGTGCAATGACATATGACTGTAAATGGAAGAAAAGCACAAATACCTACCATTTCTGAAGTTTATGCAATTATAGTGAACGTAAAAATTCCATTACACACTCCATTATGCAAATAGTGCTTCAGTAAATATGATTCGGTAATGTGGCGTTAATCTCTTTTATGCATGCCCATGAAGCACATTACCAAACATTAATAGCACCAATTCAAGATTCACAACATGTGACCTCTCTTTCTCGCTCTCTCTCACTACCTTTCTCTCTCTGTCTTCATACTGAAATGTGGAAATGTCTCAAGTTATGAATACTGATTCTTGCAGTGAGGTCACAGTTTCTCATAGAACAATGTAATTTTTTTTAGCAACAGTTCTACCTGCAGTAATGTGCTTGAATATTGCAAATGCTACCTGTGTTAGGTAATTGGTTAATGTGTGCTAATGGATGCTTGTGGCATTTACTGAGGTGCAACATTTTTGACATTAATAATAATAGTATATGCTTAACTTATAAAAGGTGTGTTTTATGATTCTAGTTCAGTTCTATATTTTTATTTTGATTTCATTTTTTTTTGTAATTCGGACAGTTCCAAATATAGCCTAAAAAAATAAAATAGCTGTAAAGAAGATATGGTCACCTAATGATATTTTACAGTGACTCATTATAAAATATAAACGCAATTACACTGGCAACATGACTGAAAATGCTAACTTTAATGTCTGATTTGTACAACTGTGCAAGGTCAAACAGGCAGAAAAATTTAGTTTTGCCATTATAGGAGTAAAAACGTGTGACGGTACATCTCTTGTTGTTTAAATAAAGTGATCTTAATGCTTAACATGCATTTATGTTACGCCCAGTTCTTAGATTACATATATTGGGAAATGAAGTGGGCCCAACACTGAGCCATGAAGAACCCAGAGGCCAGTTATTTGCTTACTACTATTCACTGTGTCAAAAGCAATAGCCAGTTATAGAAATTCTGACAGCAGAGCAAAAGAAGCACAGTCTTGATTTATTATTAACTTCCTACCTTTGTGATTTCTTTGCGGTCTCATCACGCAGAAAATTATTTTGTATTCAGTCAATGCGAATGATTTTGTCTCTAGAAAGATGTCCAGACAGCTGCCATATACCACAGCCAGTAATTTCACACCATCGCTTAATTAAATCAACAAGTAAATTCTGCAGTCATGTCACGTTCTTATTAATTAACACTTCAAGTGTGGGGAATACAAATTTATAGGGTGCGAGTTTGTATTTGTGTTTATGTCTGTGGGTGGTGGGTATCTGTGTTGTTAACACTCTTTGGTTTCTTGTATTCACACAATAGAGAAAACACGGGGAAATGGTGAAATGTGTTACTTCTGAGTTGTTCTTCAGAAAAAAAAAACTTTATGGGTAACACTTTATTTGAAGGGGTGTGCATGACACTTTCATAATCATGACATGACATAAGTTTTTAAGGTTTTATGCATGGTCATGCCAACTGTTAAGTGTCATTCACTTAGTTATGTCATTTTTAATACAAAGATTGACTGTTTGAGATGCCTTTGTCTTGACAACTTGACATTGGCGTGGTTGGATCCACATCTAGAGGGTGGAGATGGGTGGGTTTCAGATTCAGGGGGTGGAGATTGGCAGGTTTAGGGGTGGAGATGGGTGGGTTTAGGAATCAGGGGGTGGAGATGGGTAGTTTTAGGTATATGTAAGTTGGGAGGAGTTGGATCTGGATCAAACCATGCCCTGGATCCAAGATGCTCCTCATGTCATGACAGTGGTACAAATTGAACTTGTAATTAAAATGTCATTAAGCGTTAATATTATGTCAAATTATTTTATGACAGTGTATTTACTGGGCATCTGGATGTAATGTTTTAATATAATATAATTCGAAACGCCTCAGAGAGTAGAGACATTGCGGGTTTACGCTTGTTAGATACTACGTAATGATGTCACAGATAAGCAAATTAGTGCATGACGTCATCTGGCAACATTTAGCTTCTTTTTGGGCAGGCTTTAGCTACTTTTCATTGGAAATAGTTGGCAACACTGTAAGTTACTAAAAAGCTACTTGCGATGGGCCTTGGTTTATCATGTGACTTGCTCATCACCACCTGCATTCGGTAGTTATCAGTGTATTTCAAAGGTACAAAATAGATTTCATTACTTTCATAGGTTGGTATATTAACATTATACCAGTTATTACGGTTTATAATTAGAAATTACAATATTTAACTGTAAATTTAACATAAAACCGTAAAACAAAAAATATTGTTATCGTATTTCTCACGGTTTTATTCTGGCAATCACAGCTGCCGGTTTTTAATCGTAAATTTTACGGATTTTTTTTATTTATTACAGTGCATAGTCTTTCTGAAATCCTGTCCTGTCCAGTCGAGTCCTGTCATCAGCTTTCCCACAGAGTTACTCAGCAGGAAAACAGGAACCTCACACCACAGGTGATGTTCAGCAGAGAGGAAGCGAATTAAACTGACCCTGAGGTGAATTAACACCCCTGCTGCACACAGGAACCCATCTTAGCCTAACTAAAAAGTGTGGTGCTCACAGGCTGCAGTATTCTTTCCTGATGATTAGTTATCGTCAGTGTTGCCGACACTTTTATGCAAAGCAATTTACTAATTGTAGGGAGCATGTTGAGGTTAACTGCCCTGCACTTACAACCATCACATTTAAAGCGTGGTTTATGGTCAAAGGTATTAAGAAGAAGAATTCCCGATCAAGGTCGTACAGTCAAAGCAGCTTCCACCATGTGAGATTTCTGTATTCAAAGTTTAGAGTGCCTAACATTTACACCATACAATTACACTAACATGCATACTGATTGTGTGAGAGCAGAGCCTGCTCACCACTTGCTGCAAAGAATAATAAAGTAAAATCAATGCTGAGCGAGTGTGTGTGAGGATAATAGCCGCTCTATGCTGCGGTCAGGCCGGCGTAGATGATTCCACATCGACTGGCTGCACTCCAGATTACTAATCCTGAACAGCTGCCTGCTGTTAAATTATACACATCGACAGGTGTTAACCACACATACACAAGAACACACATTTATAAACATGCATATGTAGACCCACACACATGCATATGTTAGATTACTATATATTGGTCTTTGTATGAAAGATGCAGTGGCCGTGTCATATTATACGTGTGTATGAAGTAATCAGACAGCACTGACAACAACATTTGGGGGGCATGGCGTGTTTTATGTAAAGCCATAATCTTTCTACGAGCTAATTACTCAGGGTTATAGCTAATTACTAGGAGTTATGGCTGGGCAACCAGGGCAGAATTACACCCTTTCTGGGTTTGCAAAGACAACAAATTGAGGCTTTATTCATCAAGCATATAATCAGAATGTTATTGCTATAAAACATGTTCTTTAATAAAGTAATTAATCAGATTTGTGTAGACAAAAAGTATTCGATTAGCACTGCTCCTGATGGAAAGGCCATGAATCTTTATTATTTGTATTATTTTTTATGGCTGCAATACCTGCTCTGCTCAAAAGGGGGAGCTCTTAGTGAAAACAACAGTGGCAGAGGTCCATGAAAACAGATGCCTGTTTGTTACAAGAATTACTGGTTAGGTTCTGTAGGGAGTTGATCGATTCAGTCAGCTTCATTTTCAAAAAGTTCCAAGGCTAACGGTAAAAGATCCTTTGATAATGAAGCTTATGACTGCGTATTTGACACAGGGTAAACATAATTACAACTAACACCAATAGATTTGCTGAATAAATAATGAATGAAAACAGGGAGTGTGAAAGCTTTTCCAAAATTTATGTTTTTAATGCAACATTACTGTAAAACTGTAACAGAAAGGTCTGCTTACAAAGAGAAAAATCCTTATAAGGTCCCAAGAAATTTTTCAAAGTCATGGATAAACCATGGAAAGACAACCAATCTGGTAAGGGTTTTTCGGTGTTCACAATAATTATAACAGAGAACTGGACCACCAACAATAGTTTGTATAGACTGTGAAATCTGTATTGATTAAAACGTCCTTACACACACTCACACACACACACACTCAAACGCACATTAAACATTTTCAAGTATACAAACAAATCTTGGTTTAATTTTAGGTACATGCAGTGAAATACTGTATAAAAATAAACATTTGTATTGCTTTCTGTACAAACACATATATACAGATATATAAATACGGAGTAAAAAAAAAAACATAAAAGGTGTTTACAATCACATTGTGTTCACTTTTGTACGAAAAGACCAAAAAGTCATATCAAGTAAACAATATTAACTGTAATGCTTCCACATGCGACTCAATCAAGGCTACAGCGCTGAACTCTCTCCCTTTCTCCTCCTTTAAACGATTAGTTCACTCTATGAATTAAGAGCGAACGAAAAAGAAAGAGACAGGGAAATGTTCTTTAACAGATTGTTGTTTAGCTCTGGCGTACATCCTGAAGCAATTTGTTAATTTCGGCAACCAGTTCGCTAGCATCGACAACTTCGTGTCTCGTGTCGTTACGTTTTCCCTGCCGCTGGCTGAGCACACTCTCTAAGTCATCCTCTTCATAGTTCTCTGGGATCTCCTCCATCGCCGGCAGCCATTTTAAATGTGCCTGTGATGCCGCGTGATTGGTCGAGCTGTGTCCGCTCGTCACAGAACTGCCGGGATTTTGAAAGTGAGTATTGGCCGCCCATACAGCAACGCCCTGCGGGTAGGCGGTGTTTGTAGATGATGCCTTACCCGGCAGGAAGCCCTTTCTGATCTCCATGCCAATGGAGGAAGTTGGAGGGCCAGCACATCCTTCAAGCTCATTGACCTCAGCGTAAGAAGTTGGCAGGAGACGTTGGAAGACGTTGTTCATTTCTGAGAGCAGTGAACCGCCGCATTCCTCCTCGTTGTCCTTTCCGAAGGTAGAAAAGCTCTTCTTAGCTGAGTCGACTGACTGCTGGTCTTCCTCGAGGACCTGAGGCCTGCTCTCTTCTCCAGGGATGTACATATTTGCACGGTAATCCGAAGACGCCTGAGATGGCATCCAGCACTGGTCAGAGTGACCCAACACACGGCACTCCTCCGTACACAATTTCATGACTGCAAAGAGATAGACAGACATTGAGTTTTAGGAGTAATGAAGAGCTAAATCAGTCCAACTTGGAATGTAAACACAAGAAATATCCTGCCATGTCATATCACAGGTGTTGAGATTAAAGGTTCTAACAGGGTCTTTTCACATAACTTTATTGTTAAAATGAAGATCATTTTCATAATCAGAACAACACTTTTCCATAATAAAAAACCTTGTGTGCATTAAAAGGGTTCTGTGAATATTAAAGGATGAAAATAGAACATGTAGCATTTCGAAGAGATCTTTACAATATCTCAAAATTTTATGTTAATCATAAGAGGTTTCAATATTAAATCCAGCATTTCTTATTTACTTCTTCCGAGACCACATTATCTACTATACTTCTCATCCACTGTCTAAATTGTATCTACTTTTATTGCTAGACATTTTAAGAGAAACCTCTGAGACAAATTTGATACAGTGTGCTTAAATGAACCATAAATCTCCTGGGCTATGAAAGAGCAACTTCTGAGCAATTAAATTTCTCTGGGCATGTGAAAAATGGCAGAAAGGAAAGTGAGGAAAACAAAGGGATGAAAGAGAATGGGAAAACGAAGAGGGATGATAAGGTTAGGAAGTTAGAGAAAGGATTTCAGTGGTGGGTGGGTGAGTTGGGGAGGGAGCTTGAGAAGCTGAGGAGATTGAGAGTTTGTCATTCTTCCATTCCAGTTTCTCTTGTGAAGGCTGACATCCTTTGTTAAACTGGATTATTATTCATTACTTTGGCAACGCCGCCTTATACTCATCAGATATGACTGAATTTGAATATTAGAGACAAAACAGCGAGGGAATAAAAATGGAGAGGACAAACTGGAATTGGGATGGAGGAAAAGCGACTGAGCGAAAATTACAATAAATCGCTTTGGTGAGGAAAGGGTGAAACTCTAATCGATGCACACAGGTTGCTTCTTTCTCTCCATGAAAGAGGAAGAGCAGGGCTGAAATAGCGGCCCTCTGGGGAGAGAAAAGAGAGTGTGTGCATGCGGAAGGGGGGGTTTAACTGCATTGTGAAAGCAATTATGGTGAATTTTCCTCAGTTCAGATTTTGAAAGCATAGGGCTGTCACTCAGGGAAGAGAATGAATACAGGGAAACAACACTCCAGTCCACGCCTCCACACATGCACATACACTGTCTTAAGCTACTGATAAAACAGAGTGGGTAATGGTAGTGGTTACAAAAATAACATGATTTCCTTCGTTCTCTCACTCATTTTGAGCATAAAAGCATAGTGCAGGACATTTAATTTACACCCGCACCTGTTCACAACGTAATAAAAGTAAGTCACTGTAGACGGGGTGTTAAACGCCTTCATAAACACAATGTGCTCTATATAATCAAGCTGATGAATGTCATAACTCAGGGTGATAAAAAGGTGAGAAACCACATGAGAGAGCATTTGGACTTCATTTCTCACCTGGGTGGAGACGGTGGTGTCCGTCGCTGTGGAAGAGGTCTCCGAAGCCGTCGCCTAGCAACCGGTCGATGGGCGAATCACGGCCCATCTCGCAGTCGCTGTCGCCCGCATCACTGTCGCCACGCCCACTATCTTTTAGACTGAATTTATCCATGTCCTGGAGGGCGTACCTGCACACACATTCACACAAACACAGTTAAAGGTTGATCATGATGCTATAGAGCATGCAGTAAAAAATAAAGGTTAATTATTGAAAACAGCGTGCAACATACAAGTTACATAAATCTCCAAACTACAAAAAGTCTCCATTTAAAAGGATTGCCAGAGAAATCAAACATATAGTATGACACATTAAGAGTGGAATTATATGTTTGATTGCATTAAACTTTAAAGTTAAAGTTTCCCAAATGCATCTCTGTACATTGCATAAAACCTATGACATGCATATGCAAAGCAGGCAAGCATATGCCCCACCCATCAATTTAACTTGCACAGACGGTGTCTATTTTACCATAGTATAAACAGATCTATTCAGTGATGTCTCTTTGGCACCATGCATTTATCTCACACCCAAAATGTCTTTTAAATGTTTTGATTCACATCAGCAGAGGCGTGCAGGACAAAAAAGTGCAACTATCTAAAGGTAGTATGTTTTTAAATCACCAAACTGACATTGAAATGCATCATTGTATGGAACAATGGTTTCAACAATATGCACGGAGTAAAATGACATGATCCAAGAACAAAACGCAGATGAGAGGAAAGAAAAAAAGCACAGAAAGCAAGCTATGACCTCATGTGAGGAGCAGTCCAATCAGGATCTGCGAACGTGGGTGACCACGGCAACAGGGAAGTTCTGTCCTATTCTACCACAAACATTTTAGGATACCTATCATCCAATCCGATCGAACCAGCAGCACACAACAGGTTGAGTATCACTACCCATCTACTCTACCATAGTATTTAGAGCAGATCATGCCCATATATGGAGTTGGAGCTGGGAGCGTAGTATTTGTTTGTTTGTAAGTTTACCTGTAGCTGCGAGAGTATTTGTTCCCTCTGAAGCTGGGCCGCGGCTGATATTGACCCTGATGGAGTATTGAGAGGAGCTGTGAGACTTGCTATAGCAAAAACAGATGACATAAATAAAAATAAATACTGATGGAACACGACACTCATTCACACACGCACACACATGAATGACAAAATGAAAACTGTTAGTGTGAAAACAACACACGTGATGACATGAATGTTATGAATGAAAAGATGAGTATTAAGATGGACAGAGAATTCACAAGCTCTTTATAAAGATTAGCATCAATTACACTGTTCGATTATGCAAGTTTTCCTTTTACCTCCACAGGGGGCGTGGCATGTGTCATTTCCAGGGCGAAGTTCTCAGGGATGTGATTGGAGGAAATAGTGACCAAGCTGTTCAATGACTGACGGCTGTGTTGGCTCTGCCGGCTGCCCATGTGGGCCCGTTCAGGTCCGGGAGAGGAGGTTGGTGAGCGATGGTGTGTACGTATTGGGAGGGTTCCGTTGACAGTGGGCACCAGGGTGATGTCGCCCTTATGGATCTGCCGTGAGGGCTTTTTAGGGTGCTGTTGATAAGTAGACTCAGCCACCCTGCAGTTGTATGAGCGAGTGTCCTTCTTTTCACGTGAGCAGCGAAGGGCGAAGGCCACCATGATGAGAAGCAGAATGGCGCAGATCGCCCCAAGGGAGATGATGATGATCATGGACACGTCTAGAGGGCCGTCTCCGGTTCCTCCACTTGTCAGATGTGGATTCATGTGGTTCTCAATGTTTTCATAAAGCGAAAGTCTCAGTAGGGCTCTGGCACTGAGGGGTTGAGCACCATGGTCCTGCACGAGTACGGTCAATTCCACGTGATCCTGTGGGATGTCCTGCATGCTGCCATTGGTCCGAATTTCACATGTTTTAGCATCCATGGCGAAGTAACCTGCCTCGTTGCCCCCTACTACAGAACATGACAGGTCACCATTGACACCAGCATCACGGTCTATCGCGCGGACGACAGTTATAACGTCACCAATCTCTGTGTACTTGGATACTGGAACATCAGCAGTGTGGTTCCACAGCTGAGGCATCATGATGACTGGTCTGTTGTCATTCTCATCCAAGACGGTTAACACAACGGTCACATTACTACTCAGCGGAAAGCTTCCAGAATCTCGGGCCTGGATCAGGAACGAGATCTGACTCACGTCTTCACGATCAAATGTACGTAGCGCGTAAATGTCTCCATTAGAGGGGTCAATAGTTACATATGTGGAGATGGAGCTCCCGTGGACTGTACTTTCAAGTATAGAGTAGCTCACTTGACCATTCGGGCCCAGGTCTGGATCTAAGGCCCTCACAGATGACAGATAAGCTCCTGGTGAGTTGTTCTCCGCTTTGGAAATCTCATACCTGCTCTTCTCAAACTTTGGTGGGTTGTCATTCTCATCCTGGACCTGCACAGTGAAGTGTTTAATGGTTGATAGACTTGGAGAGCCTTTATCTTCAGCTATAACGGTCAAGCTGTACTCTGACCTCTTTTCTCGGTCCAGACTGACATTGGTAAGGATCATGTAGTTCTTCTCATATGTCTTTTGTAGCCTGAAATGACCCTGGCCATGGAGGCGGCACTCCACCTCTCCATTCAACCCAGAGTCCAAGTCATCTACCCTTACCAGAGCCACAAACGTGTCTACAGGAGCCGTTTCTGATATATGAGCTATCTCCTCGTTCCCAGTAGACATTAAATTGATGCTAATGTCAGGTTTGTTGTCATTCACATCCACCACTTTTATTATGACTTTACAGTGTGCTGGCATTGAGTTGGGGCCCATGTCTTGAGCTTGGACATCTATGTCATACGAATTTGTGCTTTCAAAGTCAACTTTCCTCATTAGTGTCAAATGTCCATTATCAGAATTAATCTTAAAAGTCTCTAGAATTTTAGGTGACACATGACTGCTAAAAGAATATACAATTTTACCGTTGGTCCCTTCATCTGGGTCAGTGGCATTCAAATCAATAAGCATACTGCCTAAAGGGGAATTTTCAAGCAAGTTGATCACATAAGATGGTTTCTCAAACACCGGATTGTTGTCGTTCGAGTCTGCTATGCTGATTTTCAGGAGCGTTGTTCCAAATTTTGGGGGAACGCCCCTGTCTGAGGCGGTGAGCTGGAGTTCATAGCTGGCTTTCACCTCTCTATCCAGCTCTTTAAGCACAACGAGCTCTGCGTATTTGGCGCCATCGGTTCTGGTTAGAATATCGATCATAAAAAAGTCAGATGGGGTCAGAGAGTATGTGTTAAGCGAGTTCTCTCCGACGTCTGGATCGGTGGCGCTGTCAAGGGGAATGCGCGTACCCACAGCGGCTGTTTCGGAAATTTCTATGGGAATGACTGGGCGCGCGAACTGTGGTGCATTGTCATTAATGTCCAAAATTTCTACCTCGATGTGGAACAGCTGTAGGTGCTCCGTGGGAAGGGTGAGGACATCAAATTCGATAGTGCAGTTGAGATTCTTCTCGCACAGTTTCTCGCGGTCAATTTTGGTCCTGATGCTGATCTCTCCATCCTGGTCGCGCACGGAGAGAAGAGACGCGCTGCCGCGCTGCATGGCTCTAAAGCGTAACGGAATCGAACTCGGAAGTTTGGACAACACATCAGCGACATCTTCTCGAAGTCTTGCGATTACTGTACCCACCTTCTGCTCTTCGTAAACTTGGTATTTTAGAGTTTTAGCCGAAACGTACCGTGCCAGTGTCACGAGCACAGCAAGTTTGAGTAAAGTGACACAGAACACCGTGCCTTTGCTGGTATCCATGTTGGGTTCCGAAAGGCACTGAAATAAACTCTTAAAATGATTGTCGCTTCCTTTGTTGAGCTGTCTCAATCCTTTACATGCGTTGTTATGGTCTCAAAAACATCTCCAAATCCGAAAGAAAAGCGTCTTCACAAAAGGTTCCGACGTCAAAAACAGGTCTTGAAAAATGAACAGAGCGCAAGAGCTGAAAACAAGCAATGACATTAAAAGCAAAAGCGCATATCCCTCTGTCACTAAGGAGAAATCTGTTGCGCGTATCAAGAGACTGGAAGCGCAGCCTCTGTCTGGAGAGCCTGTGAGCGCGCGTATCTGTCTCCCGCTGTCTGAAGACAATCTTTGACTGACTAACCCAAAATAGCAAAGCCTTTACAGCCACGGCTTCATACAAAACGCTTCTCCTAAATCAAGGGCTGCCCCTTCTCTCTGCGACTGACCATTCAACACAGAGTCACTACAGATCCCAATTAAATGAAGGGGAGAAAGGAAGTGGATAACTCCGCCCTTTAGGGTCTTTCTCTCCCCCCTCTCTCTCCTCTCCCTCTTCTGAACTCGCTTCAACAAAGGATGAGAGAGCAGAATTTAAGAATCACTCGAGTTGAACTTTCCCTTTTGATGACTGTCAATCCCATTTATTCATATAATATGTACAACTATTTTTGGCTAAGCATTGTAGAATTTCTTTTTGGCAGTTATAGAAAAGATGAATTTATAATACGGCCTCATTTATGAATCTGAGTTGGGTAAGAACCGTTCCGTTAAAACATGTGTAAGTCGGTATTTGTAAGCACTTAATCCAATATATAATACAAATGTGAATATGTAACACTGTACAATGCACTTTTCTAATTTTAAATAGTTTAGAAAGCTTATGCATCCCTAAATTGTGTAAATTAACATATAATATGATGTGTAAAAATGAAAAGACATGTACCATTTAGGGATCTCAAAATCATTGCCCCGACGCGTCTATAGGTTATTATAGGGAATATATATATATAACCTATATAACCTATCCCTATATATGTCTATAGGGAGGAGTACTTGAAAGATTCCTGCAAAAATTCCAATGGAATGCAAAGGGATACCTCCTAAAAGTTGTATAAATGTTGATATTCTGGAGTACCTCAGAGAATGTGGATTGCAACTCCAATGAAAACATTGCCATCGATTATTATGCACAGAGGGCAGTGTGCTGCTCTGACATATAAAGGGCTGTTGTGCTTGTGGGGTCTTGGGTTCATGTCATGTCTTAGTCTTTTTCCATCTCATGCTCTCTGCCATTTGATTCTCCTACATTCTAAACATATATAAGCAATTAAATAATGAAAAAAAAAAATGTTTGCGTTATGTAGATGAAATGAAATGTTTGCATGAACACATCTTACAACTTCTACATTGACCTCACGTTAGTGGTACACATCTAATTTCATAACTGGATATAGACTACAGTATATAGATTCTGACACTCAGTGATTGATTTTGGAGGACTGGACTAATCATCGCATCAGCTGTCGAATATGCTTTAGTCGAAAACTGCCCTTGTTTGGCTTTCAGTATTCTTACGCGCTACAGACTCCTCGTCTGCTATATATAAAGCCATATATATAATAAGCTATATATAAGCTTAATCTGCGTGTCGAATCACTTGTTCTGATGAATGAGTGAAATACTCGCTCACGCGCACAAACAGCTCTGCTCACGTGAATAACACGGTTTTTACATCGCGTGCATGTCTTTTGGTGTGGTTCCAGCAAACTGTATTAACCTAACATCCATGTAAGCGCTTCAAAATGTGCACAGTCTGGACCGGGTCGTCTGGAGCAGGTAATTTGCATTTGCGCATGGGTCACGGTTCCTCTTTGAGAGAAAGCTTTCTCCGAGTCTAAACTATAGAGGGAAATTAGTTCAGTTTGATAGTGTAAAAACGGGGACAATTCAATTGCGCTATCACGCTCGCGGGCAAAGGGATGAATAAAATACATTAAATGGCCTATTTCCTGACTCTCGCTCAAATTCCCATGGTGATATGTTAACCCGTGGAAATGTAGCCAACCGTATCAAAACCCACAGAAGTTGGGCTTGGATTAATAAAAAGCCCTTTGGCGACAGATTTGACACAAATGCTGCCCCTCTTTTCCCAAGTCTGGAATTCCATGTGCTTTAACAAACCAAGAGGGCCCATACTGAGACACTGGGGTTTTCTAGCGACTGTTTGGGAAAGTGATTACTGGGAACGTTCAGCGTTACCAGAAGGCGCACGTTTGACCCCGCCACTTTCTTTTGTTTAGTTTATTCTTTTCATAAGACACCGTGTTTGCGAATCGTCTGCGCTTCGCCCGGCCAATTTTAGCAGGGCGACTTTAACCAGGTTTGATACGGCCGAGCGCTCTCTTTGGCTCCGAAGCCTTAATGCAATTACCTCTGCTCTAATCACATTGCCTGAACAAAGACGTCAAAGTCTTTGCTGAATTTCGGGGGTTCTGGAATGCCCGCGGTGTAGCATGAAAAATCACACAGTCTAAAAGAAGTGCGATAAGTAAAAACAGATGCACAAGCTAATGCACTTAGACACGGTTTGGCTTAAAAAAAGCACGAGAGAATAATAATAAAAAAAACGCTTCATCTGACAGAACCTATTTAAAACTTGCGAACAATGCGATAACGAAATTAATACATTGAAGTGAAAACCAACTTGTGAGACAGGTGCAACGCTTACATTTTTAGCCATCAAAAAAAGAATATGTATCAATGACTCAAATGGCATAATGAACAAGTCAAGGAGCAAAGAACATCTGCATTGTTGCTGCTAGTACAACTTTACGACACCATACGGGGCCACTGCGTCTCAATCTCCCTGACAGAGGCGCATCCCTCGCATGTGCCATAAAACCAGGCCACGGATTCAACTTTTGTCCTTGATATTCTGTCCTTCCCCAGGCAAACAATGGCCACAGCAGGTGGAGCGCCGGCCAAATGATGTCGGCTTCCAAACTCGCGCGCGAACTTTGGTTTTAGTGTCGCTGGAATGCGCGTGAACGAACGCGCGCTGCCGTTGTAAAGGCACGCGAGCATCTGTCGCCTCGTCTGTCTCATTATCCCTCATTCGATTAGCGCTTTCTCCTTCAAGGCGAGCTGTGTCTCGCTTTCTCAATAGACCCCCGGTCACAAAGGTCTCTGACAATGTATATTGTTATTCATGCTAGGCCAAAGAGCAAGCTTGGTCCTCCCCCCCCGGTTGGAACGGACTTTTACTGCTTTATGAGTCGTTGAGCGGGATAACAAGACTCAAGAGTCTGTTTGCTCGCATGATGCATGTAGTGCGCGTTCTTAAAAACACCATATTAAGCTTCGTGTCGCGGTGAGGGGGACACATTTATTGCTGTTCTTTAACAGTAGCCCACTATGGTAATCCAGCCCTGCTATAAAACCACAAGTTTGTGTATGTACCGGCTAATTTGTGGAAATGATATGACAGCTGCACTCGAGGGTCACCCTCGGCTACACTGTGTTTCTAATGTTGCCAGTGAGAGTTTATGCTTACGATGCAGAGAGAGCTTAATATTGTCCATTTATATTTGAGTGAAATCAAAGTTTGCATTTTGTATGAACGCAAAGCCTTGCGTGCATATTTGAATGAGTTCCCAAGTCAAAAATCCTTAAGGACAGCGATAAGGAGTCCTGCTGAAAATCTATAATCATTTCTTGAATTAAAGCTGAAGTAGCTATACTAATATGATTAAACACTACATGTATAATATGAAATATCCACAGGATTTTTTGTTCTATAGCTACTGTGAAATCTTTATCCTCCACTTGTTTCAGATCAATCTCCTGCTGCTATTCAGTTAAAATAATTATATCAGGAACTAAAGAATTAACTTTACCCCCACTTTATTATTATATCATGAATGGTTTTTTTTTTTTACATACAATATTGCACAACCCTAAAGTGCTTTATTGGTGTTATTCCATTAATAATCATAATAGTTCCACTGAGAACCATGTGTTCTACAATATTTTTTCTTGTTTTATACTGTGCACTGCCAGAAAAAAAAAACCCAAGCAAATAAATAAAATAATGTTATGGTACACATTGTAACCGGGACACATGCCTTCAAACTACACCTTAAGGAATACTGTACGTAACCCTAAAAGTAGGCTACTACATCCCTTTAAGGGTAGAGGTTCAAATGAGTTTCTTTTAAAGGCATATTGTTTCAGTGAAAGGCAGCCACTGTACCATTTGAAGATGTCTTATTTCTATCTTGGAATATGTAAAGAACATTCTTGTTAGGGTTGAGTCCAAATTACATTCAATAAAAATTACACTGAAACCAATTTAAGATTTGCTGCAAGTATTTTTTCTCTGTTCCTGGAGAAACAGGATACTCTTAATCCTGATTTTTTTCTTTCAAACTAATAGTCAATGTCATGTACCTCCCTAAAGCCATCCACACACACTCTCTTACACTGGCAATGAGTAATACCAACCTCTCAACCCCAGTTCAAGCACCGTCACCCAGGACAAATCACTCTGACACTGATGTCTGCTGAGGTGGCTTCTTCTGATGAGTGAGAGAATGAGAAAGAGAGAAGGAAAGAGAAATGAAACATAGACAGAAATAATGAGAATCAAAGATGTTGGTGGGTAGTTATTAAGACACAAGGAACGGTGCACTCTGCAAATTATGCCATTATTTAATCTGCCTCACTTTGTTTTACTGTTATAAAGTATACTCACACCGAGCGGTTGGTTTAAATGTTTAACCCAACCAATCTGGGTCAAAACAACCCAATAGCTGTATTTCACACAGCATTTTTAAAGTGTATATGTGTGTGTGTGTATATATATATATATATATATATATATATATATGTGTGTATTCTATTAAAACATCATAAAAGGCAGTCATAGAAACTCCAAAATTCCAAAAATCTCTATTGCTAAAATTATTATTTTCATTTTTGGACGAACTATTCCTCAACAAGTATAAAGTGCAATTAATGATGAAGATGATGCTCAGTTTCTGAATCCCTGACTGGACATTCTTAATGACTGACAGCTCATTTTGGAACAGTGATCACCATGGAAACAAATCAGACAACCATAAATGGGATACACATTGGTTTTAATGAAGGTATCAGAATGCAGATGGTATTAGTGCCAACATGTGCAGCAGCAGTAGTAAATGGGTCAGTGCCAGAGCTTGGCAGGAAGATGAGCTAAGTAGAAAAAAAAACAGTGTTTTATTTAAAAAACCCATTCTTAATTGCTTCATTCTTGACACAAATTTCAGTGGACTATCCCTTAGTTTGAAGGACCTCCAAATAAAGCTATGTTTTCTCAGGACTGTGTCAATATATAAAGTAATACATATTTAACAGACGTGTTAATGGCGGTGGAGGCCCTTCTGAGGTTTAGGTCTCTGAAGACTGTCATGTTACATGATTGAAAAAATGTTCTACTTTAACAGTCTTTTAAACAAATGAACCACGGTTCTCTTAGGTTTGTGACTTCTAATGACTGTCTGTTATTCATTACAGTCTTTATTCCTTTGAGGAGACATGAGCGGCCAAAAACGTGAGTTTTAAAACAACAGCACATGCTAGCCGAAGGCGTACTAGCAGTAGTAGTTAAACAGCGGGGGCCCGTACTCTTCTGTGTTTCTCATGTGAGCAAAGGTTCCTGGGTTACATGTATCAGGCAGGCTGTGTGTGCCGTAGTTTGTTAGAGGCAAGATTTACAGCTGTGGGTAAAGGAATGGAGAACAGCTCGGCAGTGGAGAAGTGAGGCTCCTATGGGTAAATTTGGTTTAGGGGTCCCTAGGTGGCTTGGACAAGAGACAGGGACTTTATCATCTAGCTGCTGCACACCTAACATATTTCTATTTTTAGATCATGTCCATGTGTGGGCTGTGCAGTGTGTGTAAGAGACAGCATATTTAATTTGCATTAAGTATAATGCAAGATAGTACAGTCCGTTTCATATTTTATAATATTTATTAGAAGAAAAAAAAAGTCTAGCTCATGAATATTAATGAAAGTGTTATATCTGATTGGCTGAAATGCTGCATGTTTGTAAATACAAAATCCAAATCTATAATTCATAGTAACACTTCCTCGAGTAGAAAATATCCATCCCCTGTTGACTGTTCACATCAAGATCAACCAACATAGTTGTTTCGAACAGTTTCCGCTTGTTATCTCTGCTTATTTCTCTCTTGATTCAGAAATGAAAAGCAATATTATGGATATAAGACGCTTATTTTAGCCTTTTTAATATGTAAAGTAAAAGTTTTACTGATCTTAATGATGCTCTTATTACAAACACGCATCCTTTCACATCACAAGACATCAAACTGGTGTTTATATTAAAAAAGCAAAAAAAAAAAAGTGCCTCTAAATCCATTTCTGCCAACCTGAAAAACCAACCTGTACATATGAATTGCTGCAGTTTTAGTTGAAAAACACTAGAGGCAGTAAATAGACAACTTTTATTACTTTTCGAACAAAGCAGGTACACAGATTCTTTAATTCTCTAGAAGTCTAATTTTCGCATAATTACTATTAGGAGTATTATTTTATGAATTCAAAACAATTTAAACATGTCACAAGATTTAAAAATTGACTGATACTTTGAACGAGTAGTCACATACTGTACACTGCTTCATATTTTCTCATTCAGTAGGTTTGATTGGTAGCTCATGCGATATGCCATTGCAAAACAGTTAAAAGGAAGTTGAAATAGCACAGCTGCACCAACAAATGCTTTTTTATGTCACTTTTCACTTTTGTTAACACTTTCGGGTAGGTTTAGGGGTTTGGTTTGGTATTTCTTACACAATAGATTCAAGATTGTTTATTTGTCACATGCATAGTTATATAGATACAACACGCAGTAAAATGTATCCTGAACCGCTCCTACTTAGTGCAAATAACAAGGGAAAAAAAAGGAATAGTATATAAATAAAGATAGAAACAACAAAAATAGAAACAATGAAAAACATATTGCTTAAAAAAGTGCAAAATACTATAATGTAAACAGAATAAAAATAATAGTAATAACAACAATAAACTCAGATTTACAAGAGTGTATATACTGCCGGATAAAATGTTGCGCAAGTAATGCTTGTAGATTAAAGTGCAGTGTGCAATGTCAGCTCAGCAGTGTGTGAGTGAACTGATACCAGTCCTATGAACCGGAGAGTGGCACATCCCGATTGTGGAATCGCCTGTGGATAAAAACTCCTCCTGAGTCTCTCCGTTCTGGCCATAATGACCCAGAACCTTCTGGCTGAATGGAGAAGTTTAAACAGTCCGTTATTGGGGTGTGACAAGTCCTTAAGAATCCGAGCTGACCTGGTTTTACATCTCCTGGTGTAGATGTCCTGCATGGAGGGGAGAGCTAACCTGCAGTAGCGTTCAGCTGCCCAGATCACTCTCTAAAGGGCTTTTCTTTCCTGTACACAGCTATTCCCAAACCAGGATGAGATGTTTTGTGTAAGGATGCTCTCAACAGCGCCCAAGTAGAAAGTCTTAAGGACAGCAGGGGAAACCCAAAACTTCCTCAACTGTCGCAGGTGGTACTTACGCTGCTTCGCCCTTTTCGTCTGAGCACGGATATGCTCAGTCCATGTCGGGTCCTCTGAGATGTGGATACTCGAGTATTTGAAGCATCTCACCCTCTCCACTGGAGTTCCATTGATGCTGAGGGGTTTATGGTCTTGTTGTCTCCTTCTGAAGTCCACCACCAGGTCCTTCGTCTTGCTGGCATTCAGCTGGAGGCAGTTATCCTGACACAGGATAACACAGTCCGAAGTGTAAAGAGAGTACAACAGTGGAGAGAGAACACATTCCTGTGAGGCACGTTTTCCTTATTCTGATTTTCTTCTTTATGTATTTATGTATCTATACACATTTTATTTGAAAACCTGCTTCTTTTTCATATGACAACACAACAAAAATTGTATTTCAACCCCTCCACTTCATATTACTGATCAAATCAAATCCCAGTGGACAAAATCATGACGTGTCCTAAATGTTTTCAGCATGTTTCACTATAGGAATTCTGACATATTCCGAAAGTAAAATGACCAAACATTATTTCATCTTGACTAAGGGATCTGAGCCAACTTTAGAAACAGAACTTTAAAATACTGATTAAAATATATGATTCTCCCTCTCTAATAACGCATTTCCTCCAGATGTAGACAGATGAGAAAGCAGAAGCAGAAATAAAGTAAAAAATAAAGATTTAAGCATTTTTTTAGTATGGTGTGTAATTTATAAAAATCTTAGTTTAAATCATTTGCACCAGCGGTTGATTGGTTGAGATATGCTTGGCAGAGTTTCTATTCATTAGCAAAATGTTTTTTTCTTTCCAATGCTAACTAACTACACAGAGTACCTGAGGCATTACAACAAAAGTGCATAATGAGTCTCTTTTGAAATGTGCATCATACAGTAAACACGACCTCCAGGTCAAAAACGCTTTGCTGGAATACTGTGTATATGAAATTTCAATATATTATGGAAACAAAATCATCTGCAAAATAGTATAACCATGACCCATAGAAAATTATCCCAACACATAATATCTTACAAACAAAAGTTGCATAACGAGCGGCCTGCAACTGCCATGACCTCATTAACGTTTAAGAACATCAAACAATCTCTCACTCTGTAACAATTCTTTAAAGCAAAGAAAGTGGAGAAAAACTGAATACGTAATCCATCCAAACACTGATTATTTTAATGTTCAGTAACATATGCGCCTCAGTGATAGTTCTCTCACACAAAATTGCAGCATGTCCAATGCAGATGTGGATAAAAATGGCAAGCGCTGAAATGTGCATCATTTACATCAAAATGCTTGGCAGAGGAACATAAACAAATCCTAAGCAGCCAGAACGGCACAGTGAGAACATGAATGTGAGACCAGAGCAGCCCATGTGATGTTCTGCTGCTACTGAAGGGGCTTCACTTGAATCGCAGCTCTTACATCACGTCCAACTAAACGTTTTATTCTGAATCGCTATGAGCCTACTGCCAAACCTGATCCAAAGGCAACAATTTTGGGAAACAGGCATCTTTGATCTATTAAAACAAGCTCTCCCTCTTTGTGTCTCTTCTTCTGGGGTGGTATATAGATCTCTCCTCATCTCGTTATCCATGGTGAAAAGAGAACAGTGATCAGAGCCCCCTTCTGCTCCATTGAGATTGGCATGCTAGAAGTCGAATAACAAAAGAGATGAAAACAAAACATGGCGAGGAAGAAAACAAGAATTCTCAGACAAGCCTTTCACATATTTGAAGACCAAAAAACCTGAAAGGAAAAAAAAAGAATAGTGTTAGATACTATTGAAGCAATATTTCAAAATAACTCACTGCTTAGTTACAACATTATTGGCGCAAGTAATTACAATAACTTTTTTGACATCACATGGTGACTCAACACTGTATGACAAACGATTAACGCATTAATTCATTTCAGAAAATGGCACATGTAAGCACAGGAGTAGCCCATACCTGCAGCTTATTGAAGAAAAACACTTAATGTAGTTGACAGTGAATATGTTTTCCCTTTTCTAAAATGTAACCGCATACAGATTTAATTTAGGCTTTTATTTACATTTAAACAATGATTAACACATGAAGTTCACCGTATATGATACTGTTGCTCAAGCATGCATGATGCTTGAAAACCAATGAGGTTTACTCTAGCATGTGATATGCAGAGCTTCTGTTTTTCCATGTGTGATACACTATATTAGGTGTCCATTTGTGAATAAAAGCGTAATTAAAATCAATCATTACCAGGCAGGCAGGGCCGACCAGACAGTTAGAAAACCCTCCTGAGACCAACAGTCGGTGATAGCGCCTTTCCAGACCGACTATACTGTGAGTACACCCTCTGTGACCAGACAGACAGTGACTTTCGGTGACTGAACCGATAGTGAGAATTCCTCTCTTGGCCTACCAGACAGCTACTCAGAGGCTTACAGGGTTTGAGCAGCCACCAATGGGGTCTCTGGAGACTCTACGGCTGACACCGCAATCTCCAGAGGAGGTGCAGCCATTGGCGAACCCGATGGAGTCTCAGAGTCATATACAGGCTCTGACGGCCTGGGCCATGGGACATCACTATCCTCACCGAGCTCCGGCAATTGTGATCAACAACTTGGATCACAGACTTAGAAGACGCTAGAACGGGTGACTGCTCCTCGAGCTGGAAGACCCGAATAGATGGCGCGTGAAACAGCACCCCTAGCTGTTTAACCAGTAGCCATTTGGCATAGAACTACTCCTGAGGCTGCAGTACTGGAACCCGTTTGGCGAAAAACGGCCCCTGTCGCCATAAAACTGGATGGGTTCCCTTCCCTAGGTGGTCGCACTGCGGTGTTGACGTGCACTGATTCGGCCGCCATTTTGTGCACACATGGCGCACGCCAGATGACGCAGCGAGTACCAACCCACGGGTTCTCCTCTGAGTTAGTAGCGTGGTGTGTGCTCCTAGCACCGTGTTGTGTTTGTGCCTCCTCCTCTACCACTCCCACGGTGTTGGATGACCCACAAAACTCCAAAACAAAATCAATCAATCTTTCTAGGGGCCAGTTGGGGTCTTCCGCAGGCAGGTCGCATAACAGCAACTGATCCAAACCCGATAGAAAATACCCCTTTATTGTCTCTTCGGCAACATTGACTCGATGCAATACTGAGACGAAATCCCGCACATACGAGTCAATGTGACATACACGCTGATACAAAGCACGCAGAAATGTCTCTGACACGGTCAATAAATCCTGCCGGTGGGGCAACGAATGTTCCCTGTGTGAGACCTGAATAAACCCGCTGATGAACTCTTTGTGACGGTTCATTCTGTCACAATTACGAGGCAGGGAAACGCGCAAGCTCATGTGCGAAGTAGATTTATTCAGTCTCATGGTCAAAACAGACAATCGTAAACACTGGCTGACAGGGACAACGTAGACTTAGACAGGAGAGTAAACGTAAATACAAAGCAATGGTCAAATACCATAATATCAGAGTCCGGGGGAGTAGGCAAGGCGAAGGTCCGTAGGGAAGCAAAAGTCGGCAACGAGGAATCCAGAATACAAGACAACGAAACAGACAGGTATTTATACAGGTGTTACTGATTGAATGATTGAACCAAACTAGCAACAGCTGTGGGGGAGAGGTGCATGCTGGGGAATGGAGTCTGAGAAATGGAAACAGACACAAAACACATAGAGCACACACAGCTGGAGTGCCAAAGACAAGCTAAGTCTTTAACTGGTCTTGCAAAAGACCAATAATTTATATAATGTATGTAGCTTTGTGCTTGATGTGTTTGCATTGTGTATCATTTATCATACCTGTAAATGCTAAATATTTTGTTTCTAAAGGCCTTAATAGTGCTCATATTCCCTCTCCCAGCTCTCGTTGGCAAATTCCCAATCAAGCTTGTTCAACTGTACGTTTCCAATCAGTTTGGAACACACAGGGCTAGAGCTGATAAGATACAGGTGATAAGACTCCATTTTGTTATCTCCCCCTGCCCCCACTTCCCTTGCCCTATTTGCCCACAACGCCTTACTGATTGATGAATGGCAGCTAGCATGGCCAGATGCTTGCAGCTGATAGCGCTTCCATCACAGGCATGGCTGAACTGTCTCTTCCTAGAGATGTTTCACTGAGATAGCGTATGGAGATGCTTGTCTACGATAGAGCTTGTAGCTTGTAGCCTCTATCGTAGTTTCACTGAAACACACATGCTAACAGATGTTAGCAGTCTGATAGTATTAGCATCAGTGTTTTCTAACAGCCGCTGATGAATTGGGGCAGAAGTGAGCTACTGTAAGCTGGCATGGACATGCTGACTTCAGCTCTCTCAAAACTACAGTTTGTCATAATACTGCATGAATATAAAGTTATATTGCAAACATACACCAAAACTAATGCCACTATTAAACTCTGCCTAATCACAGTACTTTACATTAAAATGGAGAGTAGATAATGAACTGTAGACTGACAGACAGATAAGATGGATGGATGGAGGATGGATAGATAGATAGATAGATAGATAGATAGATAGATAGATAGATAGATAGATAGATAGATAGATAGATAAAACTAAAAATAACTTAAAACTAAACAAAACTCTAAAAACAAATAAACATATGAATAGATATGAAACATAATTAGACAGGATGTGTCTGCTGGAAGGATCACATCTCCTCTGTGTCAGTGTGTTTGATGACCTCCAGGCTTTTGATCACGTCACACACAAAATGCCTTCATAGGCTTGAGTGGAGACAGGACAGGGACAAAGACAGATAATAGCAGCTTTCCCCTCTCGTTTTTTTTTCTTCGCCTCCATGGGGGGTAAAGATCTTTCGGTCTAGCTTGTTGGAGTGCTGAGAGAGAGAGTGATTAGAGGAACCCGCCGTTAATTAAAGCGAAATAGCAAAGAAAGAGTGAAATTAAACCTGCTGCGATGAATACTCCATTAACTATGAAAAGTGAGTGAGGGGGGAGAAAGAGAGCAAAAAAAGATGCTGTGAAACAGACAGTCAATTTTCACATCTAGAAGGACACTGTGACCTGGTGTTTTTTCACCCAGCTTGGAAAATCAAAGTTGCAAATTAGTCCTTAAGAACAGAAATAAGCTGTTCTCTGTGCAGAAGTGTTAATGCTTTGACAGGGTGATCTCAGGTTGCTGCTAATCCCCCCCAATTACATCCTTTTCTTTTGTTTTGAGAGCAAAATATGAAGCTCCTATCATTAACTGCTGATCGTGCACACAGTGTTCTGCTAAAATTGACCAACAATGAACATGTTACTAGACATCTGCCTATCTATCTGTCTACAGAATATTCATCCACCAATCCATAATATCCACCCGTCTGTTAACAGTATCTACTCATCCATCAATCCATCTATCCATATATCTATCCATCAATCCATCGTATCTTCCATCTACAGTATCTATTTATCCACCCCTCTATCTATAGTATCCATCCATCCACCCAGCCACCCACTCATCCATCCATCTACATCCACATCTACCCATCCACCGATCAATTTACCATATTGATCTACACATCTACAGTAGCTATATACAGTATACCTATCCATAATATCATCCATCTATATATCTATTCATCTATCTATCATCTATCCATCCACCAATCCATTCATCAATCTACAGCATCCATCCTTCCACTATATCTAACTACATATCTACCTACAGTATTTATCCATCCATAGTATCTTTCATTTATCCATATACAGTATCTTTTCATATATCTATCTATCCATCCATAGTATAATCCAAATCTCATCATTATACATTGCTATCAAATTATTCTCCTACAGTTTTTGATAATGTTTAGTGCTTTGCTACAATCTGTATTGTTAAAAGTCGGTGCTATACAGATAAAAGTGATTGATTGATTGATTTTTATTTCTCTACAGTATCTGTTCATCCACCCATTTATCTACAGTATGCATTCAGATCATCCACCCAACCACCGACTCATCCATTCATCCATCTACATCTACTCATCCACCGATCTATCTACCATATTGATCCATCCATCTACAATAAATATATACCCATCCATAATATTATCCATTTACAGTATCTATTCATCTAACCATCTGTCTATCCTCCAATCCATTCATTCATCTCGATCACAAAGACATTAATAGCCAGTCATGTACTAATTCTACTGGTGAAAGGAAGCATTGTTTTCCCTAAATATGTTGTTCTACCTAAATGGATTGTACCATGTTTTTCTGAACATCACACGGATCTCATCAGCAGGGTTTGATCTCGTTGTAATGTTGTTTTCCATCTCTTTCTCTCTCTGCACTGTCTCACAGCTACTTCCTCTTGCTTTCATCTGTGGCGCTGTCAGGAGACTGCTGCAATAGCTACATGTGTGTTGCGTTTAGCACCCTCATTAACCGCGCTTTTGTTTTGTTGCACCGTGTCGTAGAGATAGGAAGGAATATATGGAGAGTTGTAGCATGGTGCTGTTTGATCTGATGAGAGCTGATGGAAATGGGTCAGGATGGGTAGTCATGTAGAGCCGCGTGTCTTTTTGCCCTACGGTGTGTGAATGACCTGTTGGGGCTCGGTGCACAGGTTTCACACCCTTAGGGTGAGCACACACTCTCTATCTGTCAGATACACTCAGATGTCCAACCATGCAAGAAAGTGCACATGTATGTTTGTGTGAAACAGCAACATCACGATCATGCTATCTTGAGAATACACCTATGGTAATTATATGTTTCTTACTAATTTGCCTTAGAGCAAACATACAGACCAATATGAGACATGTAACATAAACATGATGCTGCTGTATTATATAAGCACCTTAGGTCCATTTATTTAAAAAAGGTAATATGCTAAACATTAACAATAATTATGGATTTAAAATCAAACAAAATGACAAAATGATTTGATTCAGTGAGGGAACTTAGTAACATCTCTGTGACTGAATCAGTGACTGAAGCAGTCTACTAGTGCACTCAAAATATGGGCACACATTCCAAGATGAAATCGCAAATGACAAACAGACTAGATTCCTATTGTTTTTGCATTTTAATCACAGTATGCATTTTAAATGAGCATTCAAAACTCAAGAGATTTGTTTGAAATATCCAAGCAGTTCATGAGGGAGTTTGATCAGCATGTGATGATGAAGCTGAAAATTCAAGCTTCATCTCTTTCTTCCTTTGCATTTCTCCCACCGCCTGTCACTCTTTTTCTTTGAGACCCACACTCCGTCTTTCTCCCATTTGTGAGTTGTAGGAGCCAAAAATAAAATCAATTTCATGTGCTGCTGAAGCTTTAGATCTTTTTCATTGCCCTCTATTCTTCCCTCTGTCTTCCTTACTCTTAGTGGGGGTCTTTCGGTGAAGCCATATGGTGAGTGCGAGCAGATCAGGGTGGTTGATGGGTGTTTCACCCCAACACAAAAGCAGGGGGCCTGCTGAATGATGCCCATGAATGCATGAGGACAAGCAGGGTGAAAAGGAACCTGTGGCTGTGTCATAAAGGAGCGTCGGGGGAGGGGCCCCATGTGACATTACGAAAAAATGGACAAAAGAGTTTAGCAGGTCTTTCTCCTCAGTGCACTCCACCCCCTGCCAGAAAGCACCAGCTAATTATCCACCGTCCTGACAGGAGGGGGTGTGCATGTATCTAAACTGAGATTGAGCAGCCGGGTTCACATGCTTTTGGCACCGCTCTGAAACCTACTGCTCTGATGGATGAGGTTTCGTATGCATGTGCATGTGATGACTTGTTTCAGGAGGTTGCATAAGATATGAGATGCCACGTTTCTTCTAAGCAGTCATTAAAACAAACTCTGATATTACAGCAACAATGTGAAACTAGATTAATTGAAGGTAGTGTGAGTGGTGCTTGCCAGTGCAAAACTCACCACGATGGTTGCTAAGGCCAATCTATCTATCTAGGATGTTCAAGGTTGTTGGTACTGGTGCTAGTTGGTCGCCAATGTTGATAAGAATACGCTGTGCTTGCATGCAAAAAGCATCCTGGTCTGGAATTGCAATGCTTGCTAAGCAGCTTTTTATGAGAAAGCGAGACCAAACAATGATGGTATTCATTGGCCGAATCCCCCCTTTTTCTTTTCTGTCCAGCTCTAAAACACATCTGTTTTCATGATACTTGACTGACACACCATTGCTGACACCCTTTCAGTCGTATCCCTCCCACTCTCTTTCGAATGATGATGTTGGGTATGAATGTGCTACAGCACTAGAGGGAGAGGAACATTTGGTGAGGGGTTTGGGTAAAGGAGCTCCCCATTCATACACACATCATTACCCCTGCAAACATTCACTCTACAGATGGACTCTCTGAAAACACATGCACACACTCTATTGTCAAATCATATACATTCTTCTCAGCATTCCCCTTGTAAAGCTTTCTTTTGCATCGCAAATGAATTCATAAGCCTTTTTAAAGTCAAATGGCGGATCTGAAGATTTAGTGTACACTATAATGCAGAACTTTTCTATGCCCAGAATTACTATTCTTTGAGCCCTTTTCAGCTGTTCCCACAAGATGCATTTACTGAAAGATTTTGGAATCCAAATTTATCACGAGCATCATACCTCAACTTTTTATTACACATGCTTATATGTACTAAACCACAACCCTGATATTTTTTTTGCAGCATTTAAAGTGTGAAAAGTGTGTAATTCTCTAACCTTTTACATCAATGTTCTAGGTGGTTGCTAGGGTCTTATGTGTGATATACAGGGTCCAAAAAATTTGCATATTGTGATAAAGTTCATTATTTTCTGTAATGTACTGATAAACATTAGACTTTCATATATTTTA
>JAUYWG010000031.1:11847572-11868305 GCA_034779775.1 Enteromius afrohamiltoni | reverse complement strand
AACACTTTTCTTTTATTGGTCGGATGAAATATGCTAATTTTTTGAGATAGGAATTTTGGGTTTTCATGAGCTGTATGTTTGTGTTAATATAAACATAAATAAACACATATTATGTAAAGAAAACCTTTTATTTTGCATGCGATTAATCGTTTGACAACAATAATATATATACAAATACATGGGACTCTATATAGTATAATCCATTTTGTTTTACACAATCAATAAGCTGTTGAAATAAATGTTAAAAAGCTTTTTTTTTATTTCATTCTGGACGGACCAAAACTCATTTAATAATAGCAATGCTATACAAAACCACTAACAAACTCTCTGTCACATGCATTTCCATTATAAACTAATACTGGCTGACGGCTGACACAACACTTTATCTCAGAAGATGAAAAAAGTCCTTATTTTTACGTGTTTCAAGTTCGCAAACCAAAACCCACTTAAACTCCCTCGAGTCCCTCTCAGCGTCAAAACTTTTCAGGTCCTTTTACTGAATGCATATCAAAATAATGACCATGCCTGGCAGTGAGAAGAGGCCTGGGCCTTTGTTGAGGTTGTCAGGGAGGTCTCATTAAAAGGGACCAATGGACAAATGGGGCGCCTGTAGGCCTTTGTCTGAATGGAATACCCTCACACTAAACTTCCACTCCATCAATCCGGGACCCTTATGGTTCAGCAATCCCCTCCCAATGGACTCAATCTAAATCTGCTGGAGCAGAAAGCACCAGTGCAGGAATGAAATATTGGTCGCCCCTCCCATCTTCTTTTGTTTGGACGGGACAGTTGGACGGTGAGGTCCGGAATGCTAAGATGGAGGTTTATTATTAGGTTCATTGATGGGTCATACCAACTTTCCAAGGGATGATTTACATCTCTGATGGCCTGTTCAGGTCTATGAATGATGGTTTGGATTTGCGTCTGCGATTTGGGGCAGCGGCCAAAAATAGATTCAAAAATGGAGAGCGCAATATGTTTCACTGCTCTGCTGTGCTAAAATAAGTTGCTCTTTTCGGGGGTGCAAATGAACTGTCAGGGATTCGAAGACAAACTATTTCGGCGGTAGCAGTAGTGCAGTGTTAAATGCATGTCCTTGCCTGACATTTACAGATAAAATGTAAAACCCTTACAAAAGTAGTCATTAAAAAAGCAATTTTTGCCAAATTCAGCATTTTTGAACTACTGGAAGTGTTTTGCCCTTTAACAACAAATGGTCTTTTAGTAGTTATTTTTAATTCACCCCTCTTCCCGCATAACAAGGAATGCTGTGAAATTCTAGCTTTACTAAATATAGCTGTTTTGACTGTGATCAGAGTAACAAAAAACATGTGTGCATTTTCAATCAGTTTTTGGGGTATTTTTTTACCCTCTGGCTTCCGTGGTGAACCGAGTGGGTGATGGGATGGATCCTGTTCAGGAAGTCCCATGACCTTTGTGTGTCAATTTACACGAAGCGAGAAATGTAAGCGTGCCTGTTGTGCTGATGCCTTCTACTGTTTGGGTTATATGTCATCATCGGGTTGTCTGCATAGTGATGTAAATGAATTACTTTAGGACAAACATTGACACAGACAACTGTGAGTGGGGTTATTGAGGGAAACCTTTGTGTAATCCCAGATGCTGATCCAGGTCCAGCCTCAGTACGAGGGGAATGTGTCACCTCGGCTTTCCTTTCCATTCCCTAAAGATATTATTATTGAATGCAGGCATGCATCACAATGAGTACTTGAAAGCATGGTTCCTGTATGGGTCCCTGCAGTGCATTACAGAGCCCAAATAAGCATTCCCCAGTATGCTGGCTCAAGCAGTTTACTTCACTTTATTGTTTTAAAGTTTAATGTATATTTCTTTGAGAATATCTTTTTGTTCTGGGAAAGAAAAACAAGCTTTGGTCTAAATAGGGTCATGATGGAGCCATTCATTTTATGGACATAAATGTCAGCAATAATAAAAGTTGTTAGAGCGTGATATCAATCTTCAGTGTGTTTTGATATTTTGGTGCAATATCTGAATTTCTTTACTAAGGAGAATGCATCTCTGTAATGTAAAAGTAATTGAATTTGCGGTTGTCCACTTTTGCCAGAAACGTGAGGGGAGTTTTATGAGATATCAGGTTGACATCATGCATTCTGCTGGAAGGAGGAACGCCCAGCAAAGACGCTGCATGGATGACTAGAAGAGGGCAAGCAAAAAAATGTTATCATTATCTAAAATGAGGAGCAGAAAGGGTTGGTCAAAAAGACCTATTTCTGCAAACTTTTGTATTGCATTCAAAATCTGACAGCACATTGCACCAAATTGCAAGTCATAATCGTTGGACACTAGCTGGAGAAAAACAAAAAAAAAATCTCCACCCCAGAGAAAGACAACAATCCGTCATCTGCCAGAGTGAGCAACCTAACAAAACATTCATAAATTAGTTATTCAGCCAAATCAAATACATGTCTGCTGTCAAACTGAAAACATAAACACGTCCCATTAAGGAAAAGCTGCAGTGTTCAAGATAAACACATTTTC
The DNA here is from genome assembly GCA_034779775.1 of Enteromius afrohamiltoni. Lineage (NCBI taxonomy): Eukaryota > Metazoa > Chordata > Actinopteri > Cypriniformes > Cyprinidae > Enteromius > Enteromius afrohamiltoni. Next base: position 11,865,785 of record JAUYWG010000031.1, on the reverse strand, counting down.
AGAGTATTTTCATAATTCCCTCAAGCAATAAGTTGGACAACTTACAGTCCATGTTCAAAAAGTCAAGAAAGAATGCAGTTGTGAATATACACAAAGGAGATTTTAGTGAAAAACTTATTTGAAAGGGTCACACATTTTTCTGGTTAGTAAGGCCACATTAACCACTAATGGAAAATGCTGTGTTGGAAAGTTGGAATCAAACCACATGAGTACCACATTTCAGAAACACTATATCTGTACCGTAAGGTTAATTAAAAGTGAACACTGTAAATCGTACCATTTTCTTGACCTAAAACACATTCTTCTTCTTTGATGGACAGATTATAATTGACGATATATTTATTTATACACACACACACACACACATATTTTGATGTTTCTTATGTTCATAAAAGCTAAATTTATTTGATCAAAATATTATTTATTTCTGTGATGCAAAGCTGAATTTCTCCAGTCATTACTCCAGTCTAAAGTATCACATGATCCTTCAGAAATTATTCTAAGACGCCATTATTATAAGAATTACCAATGTTGTCAAAGATGTGATAGCAAGTATTTTTTGGAAACTGCAATATTTTTTTCAGGATTCTTTGATGAATAAGTCTAATGTTCTAAAGAACATTTATTGAAAATATAAATATTTTTTTTTTATCTATATAAATCTTTCAATAAATTCACTTCTTATCAATTTAACACATCCTAGATAAAAAATGTAAATTTCTCTCAAATAAAAAAAAAGAAGAAGAAAAAAAGAATACTGACCCCAAACTTTTGAATTATGTATATTAAAGGATTTTTATTTAAAATAAATATATTTGAATCACAGAAATAATTAAGATTTTAATGTATATTAAAAAAAAATTCACAATATTATTTTTTCTTGTATTTTTATTTTATTTTCAAATAAATGCAGCCTTGATTAACATAAGAAACATCTGTAACACTTTATAATAACTACACACTGAGTCATTATTTAAGCATTATTTAGTAAATAGTTTGTTAAACATTTGTAAAGCATTGATCCTACATTAAATAAACATTATTAACCAGTTTATAAACACAGGTATAAATGCTTTATTCTTGGTTCATAAGCATGTATATATAATATACTTAATAGTAGTATTTTCATACCTTATTAAGGATCAGTTAACCATACACGTTTATGTATGAACAGTTAACTGGCAGCTAGTAAATGTTTTATAACTACCTGAATTAATTTGTGCATTCAAATAGTTTATCAACCATTTAATAACCCTTTATAAATTATCTCATTAACCACTGAGAACCACTAACTAACTAGCTTGTAAATAATGTAATACATAATTTAGAAATTATTAACTTATCCTTAATCCTTAAGTATAAGAATACAATTATTAAATGTATTTTATGTATGCTTATAAACCAGAATAAAGCATTTATAAAAGCCTCTGTCTCTTTAAAATGAAGCAGACAAGCTTCAGCCCAACTAGACAGGTAAAACTGAGACAAACATATTTGTTTGGACTTGAACAGAGAGAAAAAACAAAACAACAGACGGTGAGAGAGACAAAGGTAGAAAGTGAGAGAGAGGCAAATGTTTTAGCATGGAGCAGAGAAAATAACTGTCTGTGAAAGTGTGATAGTGAGAGAACGACTGACAGTCCAGCCGAGAAAAAGTGCGAATGAGAGAGAACGGGACGACAGGAACATTGAAAAGTCAAAGGAAAAAAGACACCTCTTGTAAGAGATGTTAGAGGTGTTAGTGGTGATAGAGGAAAGGCTGGTCTGTCATAGTCATCTGCCTCATTTGGGGGGAAACTGAAAGACAACTTGCACTGGAAATACACCACCGCCAAAAGGAGATACGCAAACACTGACAAAGAGTGAAACAGAGAAAAATGAAAGAGACAGAAACCAGCAAAGATGCCTCCTTAACCCCATAGGCAGCTTTTTTCTTCTGTCTTTCTCTCCCTCTCCCTCTCCCTCAATAAATTCAGCAAACACTCTTGCTTTGATGTCTCACACAGATGGCAGAAATCCTCTTCCTCGCAGCCTGCTTGTCTGTCTGGGCAACCCTTCACTGCCAAACTGAGGTGTGCCAGTGTGGGTTCAAAACGCTTACATATAAAAGAAGGGTAGCCTTTTCACAATAGTTTTCACTCAGATCGATGTTTTGTTGCATGATGCAACAGACGAGACTTCTTTAAATCATGTCAAAAGTTCTTCAAACCTCCATTTGACTCTGTAAGTGTGATGCAATATACGATTGTGAGGAGGAACAAATTAAAATTTGAAAGCTTTTGCTGGAGACCTCAGTGTATTCGTCATTGGAACATGGGTTGTTCGGTTGGTGTGGAAGCAGTTTTCAATCTGCAGCTGCTGTAAATGCTAATCATACTAAATCCCAATCAGCAACTCTCCATGTTCTTGGTCACACGTACTATAGCAAAACACATTTGTCATAGCTGCTTCATCGCAATATGCACATCTGTGACAGTCAAAGGGGTCATTTGCACAGAACGTTTTTGCATTTATAAACCCAAGACACAGGACAGCGGAAATGAGATGTATGTGTGTTTGTGTTTAACTATTCTAAATTATCTATTTTGAAAATGCTGTGTTATGCTTGATGGTCAAACACATTAGTATAGTGCGTCTTCACATAGAAAAACCACTGAATTGTAGCATACTGTGTGACTGGTCAGATTGTGCACCAGTTTTGGTGATAAATATAGAAGTTAGTTTAAAGGAACATTACACTTTTTTTGGAAATAGGCTCATTCTCAAACTCCCTCAGATTTAATAAGTTGAGTTTTACCGTTTTGGAATCCATTCAGTTAATCTCTGGATCTGGCGATAGCAATTTTAACATAGCTTAGCATAGATCATTGAATCCAATTAGACATGTAGCATCACGTTCAAAAATGACCAAAGAGTTTCAATATTTTTCCTATTTAAAACTCTACTGTAGTTATATCTTGTACTAAGGCTGGCGGAATATGAAAAGTTGCAATTTTCTAGGCGGATATGATTAGGAACTGTACTCTCTATCCAGGGTAATAATTAATGAAGTTTGTTGACGTGGTTGCAGCAGGCCCGGTGATATCACACAGCCCCTGTGGAAAATAGTACCCAGCTTGCAAGACACGCTGCCTGTGCAAGCAAGAGGGTCTGGCTGTTTTCAGCCATTATATGATATCACTGCTCTTGCTGTGGCCATGGTACGGTATCAAATTTCATTATTACGCTGGAATGGGAGTATAGTTCCTAATCATATCAGCCTAGAAAACTTTTAGGAAATAGGAAAAATATTAAAACTCATTGGTTTTTGAAGGTCATTTTTGAACGTGATGCTACTGGTCTAATTGGAATCAATGATCTATGCTAAGCTATGCTAAATATTATATTGCCAGACCCGTAGAATGGCTGAATAGATTCCAAAATGGTAAAACTCAACTTATTAACTCTGAGGGAGTTGGAGAATGAGCCTATTAAAAAAAAAAAAGAAAAAAAAAAACATTGGAGTGTTCCTTTAAAATAGAATGAATAAAGAATAGTGAAAATGTCATTAGTTATAGCATTTATTGTTTCATTTGGGCGATGGAATCTACGGTTGAGATGATACAATCAAATCAAGTGTGACACCAGCCTAAAACTATATAAAGACAGAAAAACAGTTATAATGGTCCGCATATGAATAGAAATATGGAAATAGATCTGTATGACAGGCGGTGAGGACTGAGAGAGAGGTAAGAGCTGGAGAGGGAGGTTTGAATGCATCAGCCAAGAATTTCCCATGTTTATTATTAATGGCCTCTCTCTTAAAAATGACACTTCCCCAATTTCATCAAGTCACCGTCTCCAGGGCTGTTTATCACGTGTGTTTGTGTGTGTGTGTGTGTCTTTGTGCCTGCATTTCACTGTGTGGGCTATAGTGTATGTGAGTGTGTGTGCATGCTCTCCATCATTCTGTGCCAGAGGCTAGATTAATCCAATCTATCACCACCAAAACCTGAGCGACCTTCTGTGTCCCCACTGAATCGCCAACTCTCTTGACCCTCCTATGGACCCAAAAATAAAAGAATAGCAATAAAGGATTTTCATAATAGACTTTATGATGAATTAGGGTTGTGGTTAAACTATATTTGTGAAATACAAATTCCATGAAAAAGCTATAACACATGTGTCAAAGCTGTGCCACATGCTTTGAACATTCTCGAACCTTACTACTTTAACTATTTCTTAACTTTGTTTGCAGAGAAGACAAAATTATGAAGACAAAAACAATCAATATTTACTGAAAGAAAATGAAACAAAGTACAGAAATAAAACTAATAAACAAACCAAAAATTAACAAATGGTACAGTATAAACAAACCTATTGAACAAAAAAATAAGAAACAAAGCAAGCAAACAAACAAAAGATAGAGTAGAAAAATAAAATAAGCAAACTGAAAGGTTGTTTTTTCCCCTTTCCCCATCTTTTTTTTATTCACATTATAACAATGTATAAAAAGGTAACATGCTAGTGCACAAACAAACAAAATAAAGTAATTATGAAATTATGGTAACACTTTACAATAACATGAACTAAGAATGAACAATACTTTTTACATTTCATATACTTCATCAAAGCTAATTTCAGCATTTACTAATGCATTATTTAAATCACAAGTAGTGTTTGTTAACTACTGTGAGATGAGAGGATAACAAATGTTAACAAAGGTGAATACTGTAATTATGTATTACGAATACTGTATTATTAATTGTTTATTGTAATTACAATGCACTCTATACTCACAGAAAGAAAGAATAAGAAAGAAAAAACAAACTAGATGAAATGAAAATGAAAACGAAAAAAGAAAAAACCTATACAGATATAAATTCTCATGAGTGAATGAAAGTATAGCATCTATTCCTAGGCAGTATGTTCCTGTGAGCAATATAGTCAAGCAAAGGGTCTCTTTCTGCCTGACCTTTACAGGTCAAATGTGGACATAAAGCATTTGAACGGCTATAGCCAGTGGGATAGACATGTAAACACTTCAGAGCGTGCTTTATGCTTTTTCAGTGCAGGCAGAAGTAAGATTTAGAGCATATGTTTAGTCTCTAAAGTAAAAAAAAAAAACAAGAAAATAGTAATAAATAACCAAAGAATGATATGACCTTAGGAAATGTATGGAAAGCACTATGTTCATTTCCCCTGGTTCATTCTTCAGTGTGGATTATATTATTTTCAAAGAAAAGCAAATCTGCTAGCCATTGATAAAATGGCAGCGCCACTGTGAGAGTTATCAGCATCTAATTTAATTCAATGGAGTGACTTTAAACCTATTTTATTTCCCTATGTTTGAGGTTTATTCATGGCAAACAATCAATAATTTCTGTCTCTGTCATAAATCGTGTTGATCTTTCATTGGCTTTGAGTAACTTTCAGTGAAAAATGTGCAATAGGTGCTTCCTTCTGTTCCCGAAATGTGCTGCAGCAGCAGTTAAGCGGACATAGTGATTAGGTAAGAAAATGCTGTTCTTCAAATTCTCTCCCTCCATTTCTCCCAGAAACCGTTTGTGGGTGACAGGAAGTGAGGCATTAGCATTGTTTATTTATCCCCCAGTTCACTCATTATTTCTCCAAAATGGTCCCTCACATCTGGTGGCTATTACTCTGCCCGGACATCAGCACTGTGATCCAGAACCCTCGGCCACTCTTTTCAGTTGAATACTAGCCCATCATGGACAGATAGCATCTCAACACTCCAGAACCATTATGCTAATTTGATTTGTGCTATGCTAGGCTGACTTTTTTTCAGATAACTTTAGAAACTACATGTCTGTAACGAAGGCTGACGGATCTTGAGAAGGTAACTCACTGGTATAGGGGTAATGCAAATTGGGGGGAGGACTGGGAAAATAATAGATTTGTGTGTGAAGGTATGTAGAACTTTACTTATGTATTTACTGTAGCTTATGTGGCTAGCTATGGAAATGTGGATAGTAGTTTACCTGGTTTGCTGTGGTTAGAGGTAAATTGGAAAACTCTAATGGACAGTTAGTCAATTTTTAAGTTTAGATGAGCTGAGTGTGTTCCTCCACTAAGGAATGATTGACCTCACAGACTTTCAATATAATGACAAATACACTGGGATACTCAAAATATCTTTTTTCTGTATGTCTTTGTTTTTTTCCCTCTATTTTAAATGACATTAGGATGAGAAAATGATGAAACAACTTTAATTTAGGGGTGAACTATCCCTTTAAGGCCCAAATTAGTACAACAAATGAATGAATAAAAAGAAAGTTAATGGTATCTTCCCTGTTAACAATGCATATTTTACTAAAGGATAATAGGATTACTCCTGTGTTGAATGACGATTCAATGACTCACAAATAACTCTTTATATATCTACTTGCCTGTACAAACTATACATCATCCTGTTCCTGTTGGTGTGTGACGTCACATGAAAACTATTAATTGCAGAAAACATTTTGAAAATGTAATAATATCAAGAATCTGTGATTTGCTAATTCTCTTTAAGTTTTATGTAATTGAATACAAAGTATTATAAATAATATAAAAAAATATAAAGAAAGTATTTCCAAAGTTTTCAGTAACCGACTTTGAAGTATTTTGTAAACATGGCTGTGACATACTCCAAAAAAAAGTTGTGACAGAGGCAAAATAAAAGTAAAAAGGTTAAACAGGTCCTGAAACAGTAAGTAGGTGAGGGTATCATGTTTTGGTATAAAAGGAGCATTTCAAACGTTGCAAGCAATGTTTGACTTTGCGAAAAGCATCTTTGTTCTGATATTTTATGAAAGAAGAGTCACAGTTGTAAATAATTTTGATCTTTTACCAACACTGTGAAAAAATTAAGGAAATCTAAAGAAATTTGGTAACACTTCATAATAACCGCATGCTATAATAAATTAGGTAAGCATTAGTAAATTGTCAGTACATCCTTTATAAAGCATTGTCCCAACATTAATAGTCATTAGTAGGGATGTAACGGTATCAAAACTTCACGGTACGGTAATACCTCGGTATGAATTGCACGGTACGGCATTTATTGAATCATTTACTGGAAAAACTAAACTAATGAAGAGACTCAAAAAAAGTGCCTTAAAAGTGTTTATTAAACAGTTTACATGAACACTGAACATATCAACTAGCTCTACCTTACAAGATGTAAATTTAGATTAAAATCCTTATAATTGAGCGTCGTCTGATGAAACCAAGTATACACATAAGATGGCTATGCTGTGATTTTGGCTATATTTGCATGTAAAACAGAGTTAGAAGCAACGTAATATCTATTTTAACTGAAAACCCTGCTCCTCTCAGCCGCTCGCTGAACAGAACAGACGCAGTAAGAAGTGTGCACATGATGGGAAAAAAGAACTCAAGCTCGTGCGGCACTACCAGAGACTTTTTCAGGTTTGTCCAAAAAGTCTCTAGATTTATCGGTAGTTGGTTTTAGGGGAAAAATGTTGCCAAGGGGGTCTAAATGTCGCTAAATTGGCAACACTGATCTGTAGCGACAACAGACTGCAAAGAATGATGGTCACGCCTGGGCTGATGGGAATTGTAGTTCCAGCTACCTCCCATTTGTCTGAGCAAACGTTTCACAGAAGACCTATCGTTTTATCGAGTCATGCAACCACAGTAGTATCGAAAAAATTTGGTATTGCGGTACATTTACAATAACGTTACATCCCTAGTCATTAGTAAGCAGTTTATAAATAAAGCTATAAATGCCTTGATTTAGGTCATTTAAAGGCTCAGTTATCTTACTAAGAGAAAAAATAATCTGTGTTATTCTAGGAGAAAGCTATATATACACCAGTTCTATGCAGTGATGCTGTGGGGTTCTCTGGGACAGAGCTCATCTCAGATAATCAGAAAGACAGTCGAAATGTGTGCTGTGGTCAGATGAGTTCACATTTGAACTTGTTACTAGGAAAAACTGTTGTTACGTTCTCAGTCCCAAAGACCAAATGGAGCATCCAGACTTACAAGAGCAAACATCTGTCATGGTATGGAGGTACAGCAAACCAAATGTATGGCGACTGGCAGTTTCTGTAGCAGTCATTCAGGGTTAGAAACCTTTATTTGTGTACTTATTCCCTTTAAAAACCTCTGAAGTAACCTGCAATAGCACAAGTGGTGTTCTCTGACTTGCTGAGGGGTTCAAACCTAACGTATAGCCGTGATCTTTAACCACTAAAGCACACACCCACACTACTAATATCTAAACCACAGCATGCTAAATGGGTGGGAAAACTGGGGGAAGAATTGGAGTTTCCTGGGAATGGTGGATCAAACAGGATGTTAGTGTTCTTTAAGAACATTCCACAAATGGCAGGGGAACTTTTGGCTACATACCCAACATTACTTAAAATAGACCATATATGAGCAACATGTGAGCCTATAATGTTAACGCATTAATAAATTACCAAAAGTGTGAATACAGGGTTTATGACTGAAGGGAAATAATGAGTTAGTCAGTTGCAAGGAAATTCAGGGACATTCATAGATGGATGATTAGGTTGAAAATACGTAAGTGCGAAAAATGTAACCCGGATGAATTTGTGATTGGAAAAATGATGTGTACGGAAATAGCCTTTAAAATATCAACTGCATTCCTTCTGCGCAGCTGAAAACTGCACATTGCCTTTACTCATTAATACAGTGATGGATTTCTATAAGTTAAATATAATTGAAGCTTTAAATTGCTTTAGTCGACTCCAGGGGCAAAAAATGACTTATCTTTTATACTCAGCAGCAGCCCTGCCCTCACTCTCTTTCACCATGTACATTAAATTAATGCCTGTGTTTCCAGTTCATGTTTGATTCATGACCGATGTAAATGGCCATATGAATATGTAACAGTGAATATGAATGATAAATTAGCTAAAGAAATAGTAACATGGGCTTTTGAAGAGTTTAGATATAAAGTGAGCAATAGGGATATGGGGTCAAAGCCTTGGTTTCCCACATTTACCTACATACTTTGCCCTTCTTGACACGGCGCTCTTTGTGGAGCATGATAATTAATTAAAGGTATGTGTTATTGAGCTTAATGTTTTAATATGATATGGTTAGGTTTAATGGAGTTTGATTAAAGCATTTATATCTTCGCTTTAGCTGATGTCTAAGCAGATAGGCTAAATGTACGTGTATGAGAGACATAACTGAGCTAATGTGTGTTACTTGAGACTTTTACAGCAAAACAACCAGGGTCTAATTTGCATTGTTGTTCATTGAAATGCAGGGTTCTTGGCATTTCTCAACATGCCGCACACGTTGAAATGGAATTACTGAAAATGAAATGACTTTCTGTGTAGTCCAATCCTCATCATCCAATGTAAATGATGTACCAGAAAGATTGTGCAATATTACAAGGGAAAGGCTCTTAGTAACACTCCAGCAAGCATGCCATAACTGTGGCTTCAATAGAGTTGACTGAGTAGGTCAATATAGTTGAAAATGATCTTTTTAAAGTCAAATGGCAGATAATAAAGTTGACTGTGGGAAAATGTGGATCTGCTTTCAGAACTGCTTCTGACAACTGATTGTTTTCTTCACGTCCTCTGGATTAATGGGAGTGAATGGAATGTTTACCAATGACAAATGAAATTGTGCAGCTGAGCATCTGTTCACGGGGGTGGCAGCAGAACTGTAAAGTGTTCTACACACTACAAAACTCACATCAGACTGACATAAAACATGCTTCATGTGCTACTCTTAAAAAATGCACCCATTCTCCATCATTTACCAGATATAATCTTCAAAACAAATTGAAGTCACCATTATGAAAAGTGTGTGTGTGTGTGTGTGTGTTATTTAGTAATAGTATAGTATAGTAATTATTTACTCTATTTTTCCAGAACAATGGAATGGTTGTAATTTAAAGCTTAAGAAATAAAAAACATTTGTGCAATACATTCTATAAGTACATATGCACTTATTCTACACAAACACATATTCTAACTATATAACTGTATGCAAGTTTTCTGATGTTCTTGACCTCAATCCTAGTTCTCTTGTGATTATGACAGATGATATAGGAGTGCATGAGAAAAGCAGCAATGATTCATGAATAAATAATTTAGATCAGTTTTGTGAACTGGATTATTGAAGAAAATTCAAAACAAAAACTGACTTATCAAAACTCTCCTGAATATGCCAAGGACTGCAGGGGATGACTTTTATGCTACTTTTTAGTTACTTTTCAGGCTTGAATACACCAGTTACGTTAAACCTGCTCTACACATTATTAAAACTTTTTTCCCATTAATGTTTCACAGAACAAACAATTCATACAGGTCTGAAACAACATTTATGCTGTGATATTACTGTAAATTATGACATTTTTAGTATTATTACAAGTTTGTGTGTGTGTGTGAACATATAAGTCAGGCTTTGCTCTTATATGACTTTAAACAAAGGAAGAGTTCATTCTCAGTTACTTACTTTTTATTTATTCAAACCTATATGAGTCTCCGCCTTCTGTTGGGAACACAAGATTTTGAGTATTTTGAAGAATGTTGGTAACCATAGCCACTGACTTATATATCACTGCTTATATATATATATATATATATATATATATATATATATATATATAACCTTAAGAAAACTAGTATCAACACAAATGCACAATAATGCTCAGCAGTTATATTGTTTGCTGCTTTAAATGGTCAAGCTCTTTGAAGTCAAGTGGATACTGATTGGCTGCCAATGTTTTAAGCCATCATCAAATGACCAAAATTATTCTTTTAGTTTTCCTCTGTGTCATTATTGTTATAGTTGTCGTGTGGACTCTGGTGTGGGGTGTTCTCACCGAATGTGACTGTTTGTTTTTTATAGTTTATAACAATTTATAGTTATAAAGTGCAACAACCCAGTTTTATTTGTAATTTACCCCCAAACAAGGTCTGTGGTAAATATGTCTTTGTAGTTTGTTATATAACAAAGCAAGTACCTTTACCACAGACCTCATTTCACTAATAAATTGAAAAGGCCCATTATGAAAACAAATAGGACAACTTTGAGGGAACCCATTGGCAAAATTAGACTTCTGAAATTATGGCTGCAGCACTCTATGGTTATTCTTTATAGTTATCATCATTGGTGTGAACAGGCCTTTAAAAGAACATTTCACCCGAAATGGAAATCTGGCCTGTATTTATTCATGTTATTATAGAAATTCCATGGAACACAAAAAGGAATATTTAGAAGCATTGTACTTACTATGTTCAAAGCAATTATGATGAATGAGGGCTCAAAAGAAATCACATCAGTTATACTCTGAGAATCAAATTTACCACTTATTTTTGTGAATCAAGACTATAGCTCACAAAATCCCACCAAAGTATTAATTCATGAATCAGGATTCTCAAAACATTTTTACATTTCAGTTTGTTCTTCACATGAAATGATCTTATGACTTGAAGGTTTGAAATACAGCACATTATAGTCACACGGACTACTTTTATGTGCTTTTGTTAAGCTTAAAATCTGCATAATTCTATCTGTATAATTCAATCAAATCCTCCTTTTGTGTTTCAACAAGCAAAAAAAGAATCCTACAGGTTTGGGATGACAAAGGGGTTTGTAAATTATAAGAGGACCGTCAATCTAAACTGCTTCAATACTTAAGAGAATGGAAGGGTGTGTATGAAAGGAAGAGAAATGACCAGTTGTGCTCTGCTTTTGCCTTATTAGTAATTATGAACAGCTGTTTGTTCATTCTGTGAATTTGGGCTGCAGCCAGTGCAACATATTAACTCGTCACGCATACATGATCACTGAGAGAGAAATGGGGTGAGGGAAAGAGAAACACAAGGCAAACCCTTTTTTTTTTTAAGGAAAGAGGGTATTTGAGTATAACATCATAACAAAAAGAAAGAAAAAGGGAATAACATTAATGTCAAATTATGTGCAGAAGTGGTGAAAGAGACACACCAAAGCAAAGCGACACAAATACTCTGCCGGAGGGAAAGAGAGTGGGACTGCGAAATGGAGAGTGACATTAAATGCTCAACATGTGTGTAAACATACAGCTCTCTCACCATACTTTAATGTGACTGACTCTATCATCTCCACCCCTGGCAGCACTGACAACTGAAGGTCCAGCTGTACTGCCAGTGTTGAAGACTTCAGACACACACACACACAGGGCTGGGGAAGGAAAAGCACCACTGGCAAGACATTGGCTTCTAACACAATGAACCCTCAGTCTTGCATTTGATCAGAGAAATACTGCAACAGCTGGCAATCTCAAACTCAGCCTTACATACACAAACATACACACACACTCAAACAGAATTCAGCTTTTGTTCCTTTCTTAAAATTTTCAAGGCTTTTGTTAAAGACTGGGTTTAAGGAGGTTTTTAGCAGTGATGGGATTAAGGATTTTTTTATGTAGGAAACCAACAGAAGCATCAAGCTTTTTAAGGAGCTTTTAGACAAAATGAGTTTCAATTTTTTCAATGAGATGTGGCTGACCGTGTGTAATTAAACAAAAGCCAAAAGCTCCATCACAAGTGTAATCATGCATGAAATGAGACAGAGAGAGAGAGAGAGAGAGAGAGAGAGAGATAAAGAGAGAGAAGAGAGAGGTCATTTAGTAAAAGAACATTTTGGTGCATTAGAGCAACTGTCACACAAACGACTTTTCGGAATGATACTTGATAAAGCAGAAGTACATCATGATGTGCTTCTCAAACTAAGCGAAAAATAGCTGCTTATAAATATTTGTCATTCACCACTATCTGATATTAAAGCAGTAAGCCACAGGAAGCTGTGCAATAGTAATTTTACCACAGTAAGGGGTGTTGTTAAGATCAGACTCTTGCCGTCTAAAATGATGACAAATAAGATAAGATAAAGGATAACTGTTTACTCCATTCAAATACGGAAACTAACTGGAATGAGTAAACACGCTGAATGTGTCAAAATAACTCTTGCAGTATCCTAGCAGAATGCAATTTTTGGTGGTATAAAACTTGATTCAGTGTCAATGTGAATGACATGGAATGATATCTTAAAGGCATGATAACTATTATCGATCAGTGTTCTGAACAGCATATTGGATGAACTGGAACACGTAATTGTCATAAATGTAGTTTTTCAAATACCACTGTATTGTCAGTTTCTTCTTAATTACATTATCAATAGTGTATACTGTATTAAGGTGTTCATGTTACATTTCATGTTATTAAGTTAATATCCATTGCATTATCTTAGTGCAGCATTAATATAAGAGTTTGCTTCATGTTCAGTTACATTAAACTGTTATTAATCATGTGACTTGACATATTTTGTGGCTCCTGTATTATCATGGTAGTTACTAGGACATATTAAAGTAATTTGGTAGTTTAATTACGTTAATTAATAATTAATCACATTGTTATACATTGTAAAACATATAAGCACCATCAACTAACACCAGAACAAGGTCAGAATTTATTGGATAACATTTTTGGAAGCATACTCATACAGAGAATACAGCTTATAATTCTTTCTTAAAATGTTCAAGGCTCTTGTCAAAGAGGTTTTAGCAGTGATGGGATTAAAGGTTTTTGAGCATAATTTAATGTGATACTTTTTTTTTTTTACAGTGTATTTATGCATCTCGTACTTCAGGCCAACAGTAAATGCAATTATTTCAGCGAAATCTCTAAAATATAACTCAATAATATAACAATAACAGTCAACTTTTCCTTAAAATAACACTTAATTGCGAAATGTCCTCTAATTATAGGCAACATTTAAACCTCTAAAAAATTATTTATGTTGTCCCCATGCTAATGGATTACAAAAATTGCTGTTTTATCAACCCAATCTCATGGCAATTCGTACATGTTTTACCAATTCGTCTGAATTTGTATGACCGCACTTGTATGTATTTGTATGTTTTGTGAAAAATAGTATTATATTACATACAAGAATAAAAATTTGCAGGAATTTATACAAACAACCACCCCTAAGCCCACCCCAATACTGACCCCTCGCTGAAATATTGCAATAATGTATGAGTGAGATTGTATGAATTACTCACCTCATAAAATATGTACAAATTGGTTGTGTGATAGTGCTGGTTTACAAATGGATTGAGCGCAATGAAATTGGAATAAAATGTACAACAATTACCTCATTTTAGAAGTACAACGTAGTTCATCCTTTTAGATTTTTGCTTGATAAAAAATGAACAAACACATTAACCCTCTTTGTATAGCAGCAGCAGTGTTAAAAATTCAGTGTAAGTGCACATTTGTCTCTCACCAGAAACAATTACTTATCGTCTTCATTTTCAAATACTGGCTGCTACCACATCAGTGTGTCTACAAAATTGCTAAGATCATTTAAAGATAAGCAATCTTCTAGATTGTGATCATAATAAGTATTTTTTTTTAATCCTGTGCAATAATTTATTAGTTTCTTTGATCGTTAGCTTGTTCTTGTCAAAGACATGATTATTGCAACAAGATAAGCTCAAATGTTTTGGAGGCAGTTTCTAATTAGCACACGAGATCCTCTGACATGTGAGGTCCAGTTTATGTACTCAGTATGGCTTGAGGCTAAATAATTAAAAGACAAACAACTAATAGCCTACATACTTCCAGATGAACACAATTTTTACCAAATGTTTACTTAGGATGAACATATTGTGGGGGGAAGAAGACAAAATAAACGAGATTTATGGAGTTAAAGACAGAGAGAAAGAGAGAGAGAGAGATCTGCAGGGGTACAGAGTTTATGTGTGAATGGAAGAAGTGACTTTACAAGGTTTCCCATGATTCCCATGAACTTTTTGTCCCCAGTGACACTCCACAGGTCAGCTCCTCATCCTCTCAATTTATAAATAGCTTTACTCTAAACAGCACGTAATAGTACACTTTCTCACACAAACACACCAAAGGCCAATAGCATTTCCCAACCAATGTATATTTTCCCCTCTTACGGAGGATGAAGACCCCCATGACAGGAAGTCAAAGTGTGAGAGGATCAGACATAAAATGTTGTGGGATTGCACAGCCTTCCTGTAACCTATTTCCATTTTTTTTGTTTTCTCAACTGTTTCCAGTTATGTGTCATACATATTTTTATTTGGAATCATTCCTGAAGATTCCATTAGATCAGTGAAGATTCATCCAAATAAGAAACTCCCATTCTGAGGTTAGAGGATTCTAATAGGATTCTTTAGATTCAAATGGAAATCCTGTGCATGCTTTGTGTATACTCAGAAAGTAATATGGGATTACTTTTGTGCCAATAAGAATGAACGTAACTTTATAAAACTGAACGTAACTTTCCAAGAATCTATCAAAAATATGCCACTGCAAAAGAAGAAAAACACACTGAAAATGAAAAAACTCAGTCACACAAATTTAACATGCTCTTCAAATATGCTTCATTCTTTGTTAATGATATTCAAATAATTGCTTTCGCGAATCATTGATTCTGAATGCGTTGCCACAGCTTTCACTTACGCTTCGCAAATTTTTGTTTGCTGTTTTGGCACAAACCTCTCACGGGGGGCGGGCTTAACAGCGATCTACTCCGATTGGCTAATGAGCTTTTGATGGACAGTTGGTCTCTGACCTGGAACAACAGACGTTGGCATCAGTGGCGCACAAATTAGAAAGTTGTTGTGGTGTGGATGCTTTGTTTATATTAAGTATTAATGTAAAGTTTTTCACCTACGGTCATCTCTAAAGATGAGCTCCCAGGAGAGACACGGAGCGGTATTAGTGATGTGTCGTTCGTGAATGAGCCGCCTCTAAGAGCTGATTCTTTGTAGCGAACGAAAAGAGCCGAATCTTCTGCCGTAAGGGGGGCGGGGCTCCATTAGGGAACACCATACGGCTAATCACATGAGAGGACCCACTAGAATATTTATTTTAGTAATTGTAACAATTTAGTATTTCATTTCATTTCTGATACAACATATCTCGTTTTTGAAATAACAAAAAATATTTATAATAGTTTTAGTAAACAACAACGACACTAAACTACATCACACTTTTTTGTTTTTGTGTGTCTTGATTACAATGTTTCTTCCATCTGTTTGACTGTTTGTGTGTGTATTATCGCACGAGGACAACTATAAGAAACAGAGCTTCAAAGTACGACCTGGGGCATTGGACTGTACCAGACCACAGGGGCAGAGAGCCTGAGGATTCCATCTGTCATGCACACACGCACACACACACATGCATGCACGCGGGATCACACAAACACTAAAAGAGGAACAGGCCTGAAGCATTACTCCATACAATATCTTCATCTTGCCCCAACCACTTTCTAACATGTTTTCCAAATTGGGTGATCACTGTCTTACTCACACAGCCATTAATATTTTACTGTAATCAACAGAATACTAAAACATTTGCCTATTTCTCACAAAAAGCTATCAAATGGCTTCCGAAGAACTGGAATACAGCTACTTGTTCGGTGCTGTTTTGCTATTTTTAAGCCTGGCAGTCTTTATTCTCTTTCATTATTGAAAAACAATGGCCAGGACATTATTCAAAAATTCACCTTTTCTGCTCCAAAGAAGAGATAAAGTGTGGTTTGAGTAATGAGGGTGATAATTTATAGGCAGGTCTGTTATAAAGCAACATCCTAACCCAAATGCAACCTCATAAAAGACGGATTTGAAATGCTCCTCTTGGAGAACAACTACATTAATCTCACTTTGCACACAAAAGACTCGACTAACACTAAGAGATAATTCCAAAAATGTAAAGCTACCATGTTCCTATAAGGTAACAGCCTGATGGTCCAAGCTCAAAAATACGTAGCTCATGAGGTATATATGCACACAATATAAATATAAATATCAATAACTGCCTAAACTCTAAACTAATACTTTTAGTATTTATTCATTTGATTATGTTGAGAGCCCGCCCACTTGCTCATCTGATTGGCTGGTCTTGATTATGAAGATTTGTGTTTGGTGTGGACAGACAGATTACTTTTACTGGAATGCATATTAATAGTACAAGGTTAGATATTGGTCAGACCCTGTTACAAATTAGAAAGTAAATTTTCCATGAAACGTTCGATAAAACACTGAATATTAAATATTTACGTGCCCATTAAATCTGCAGGAGATGATGCAATGACTCTTGTTGAGATCTGAGCCAGATTTATTCGCTCTAGACATCACATCAATATGCCCAACTTACTGCATGGTCATGGGATAAAGATGCAGTATCATAAATGATTTCAGCGTGCAAGTGAAAATCCAGAATCATTTCCAGCTTTATGTAAGACCATAACTACAAAGCAGGTTGGCTTTAGGAGATCTGATGGCACAAAGGCAGAGATGAGCATATGCTATTTCGACACAGCTGATGCCGTTATGGTGTAATCCCACTGAAGGAAAAATCTCTGCTCTTTCTCTCTCTCTCTCTGTCTTTCCCTCCCTCAGTCTTTCTCGGAGTTGCATCAGGCTTTCATTATTCCGAGTGCGGGCGCGCCTGTACAAATACAATACCTGATCCGAGGGCTGCCCTCACATTTAAACTTCACAATAAGACTCTCTCCCCTCTTTCATTTCATCAGTTCACACCCTACAGAGGCGGCTCATTAACTAACGCTTTCATCTCGCGCAACTGCAAAACTACAAAGACGAGATGGCGAAAGTGACAGAAAAGGTTACGAGCAAAATGTCAGCCATTTCTGATGGCGAAATGTTGTGCAACTGAATCACATTTCATTCAGTGTGTTTTTAAAGGGTCTTGTTCCTGCCTATGTGGGGTTATCAAAATGATGTAAAAGCTGTTCGGGAGCAAAATGAGTGGAAAAATGGAGAGACTGTTAGGTCAAACTGACGACATGACGCAATAAATTAAAGGCATATTTCACAGATTTTGTGGTTTGTACTTTTTTTATAGACTATTTTTATCCCAGATCAAAAATATTCATTTTAGTCTTACACAACCCTTTTTTTGTCTATTGGAACAGAAATACATAGAAAATTCTGCTAATGCATATTTAAGGTTTTTACTTGCTCTGCATTTAAATATTTTTATTATAATAATATTATAAAAATATAACATTATTTTATAATAATAAATATTTTAATACATTTTCCACACACACACACACACACACACACATATATATATATATATACACACACAATGTATTTGGGTACTTGCAACTAATGTTAATATTATATTATTTTATAATAATAAATATATAAAATAAAAAACCCAC
>JAUYWG010000031.1:11832906-11847475 GCA_034779775.1 Enteromius afrohamiltoni | reverse complement strand
ACAATAGTAATATTCATTTTTGGAATTGTATCAAAACAGCATTGATTATTATTATTATTATTATAGTAGTAGTATAAGTAGTAGTAGGCTAGTAGCTGCAACACAAAAAATAAACAAGAAAAATAACAATAATTCCATAAAAAATAAATAAAACAGCATATTAAAACATCCAAAGTTTACAGTGAATATTAATATTAATATTAATATTATTTTTTGTTAATTATTTGTTGTTGGTGTTGTGTATGATATCATAATGCAAGGAATGACTAGTCATTGGATATAAAATTAAGTAAAATTCATTATATTACTTTTTTTTATTTGCATTATTTGTAATTATTGCATATTTTATTAAATAATAAAATAATGTTTTGTGATACAAAATGAAACTAAAATAACAAAAATAAAATCCACAGTTTACAGTAAATATTAATATTAATATTAATATTAATATGTATTGTACATACAATAATAGTTATATTAATTAATATTTATTAATAATAATAATAATAATAATAATTATTATTATTATTATTATTATTATTAAGTAGTAGTAGTATCACAAAATATTTAACAAAAAAAACTATTAAAATACAATGATTATAAAATAATACAAAAATATACAAATAATAATAATAATAATAATAATAATAATAATTTTCTCAAATCAGTTTTGCATCCACTGTCTACACATATTCCTGTCATTTGGTATTCTACATAATAATAATAATAATAATAATAAATAAAATGAATACACATTTATCAAAAAATTAAATATTCTATAACATTTACATTAAATGATGCCATGTCATGCTTTAGAATTCTACAACTCCTGAGTGTGTGTATAGTACATATATGTCAGGACGCCAATGCCAGTTCAAATCATGAGTTAAGAAGCATTTCTGGTCAAAATCACTTCTCGACTCAATCCATGTGTTTATGCAGCCTTCTATCTTTTCTCTTTCTGAAACAGAGCAGTAAATAATGACCCCTGGCCGACCTACAGAGTCAACCAACCCACCATATAATTTGCTTTTGTCTTTCTGTTGCAATGTTGATCAGTAAAGCAGGGAAGCCCAAGTAATAACAGAGAGCCAGAGAGAGAAAAGAGTAGGGGGGGTATCTACGGCCTTCTCTCCGGCGCTCCACTTTGTGATGGTAATGTAGTCAGTACTCAATGCAGGGCTGCCTGTCTGAGTGATTTTATGGTTGTTATAGTGTGTGTTGATATGAATGGAGTGTGTTGAAAGCGTATTATAGCAAGGGGCTAGGAGTATGTGTATGTGTATGGGCGGCTTGATAATGTTAAGAATGTTTGGTTGCCTCTGTGTTCGTGTGTTAAGAGCTGTGTAGCAGCCGTACAGATGGATTTAACAGCGCGTTTATTGTGTGTGAGTGAAGCTAAAGGGATTAAATAGCGCAAGGTGAACTCATGTGAAGCTTTCATAGACCGAAACGCAGTGTGTGTTGGAATATCACAGGGAAATTTAAGTGGCCCTCATCTGTTGGCGCTTTTCAAAACAAAAACGGCTTCCTTTAGACAACTTCCCCGTTAAAAACGGGTAACCTACTGCCAGAAATAGAAAGCCATAGCACAATGGGTTATTTTTATTTAAAGCGATACAGATATATGTTGGTATGCTGTTCGCTGCGGTAGAACGCAAATAAGAATTTGCTCACTCCATTCAAAGGAGACTAATGTTTATGTATGGAGACCTGCAGGTATGAGTGACCCGTTCTCAGGGGAGTGTGTTTGATGTTGGAGTCTCAATGGGATATGGGTATGTTTTGTAAGAGCGTTTTGTCACAGTTTGTTTCTGAGCATAATTTTCCAGCCTTAAGTTGGAATGGCATTGCTGCTGGGAGAGAAAAGGATGGTTCAAGTTCTACAAAGACACACACACACACACTCATAAGTGCAGGTGTTTGAGATCACAGAATTAATGCAACTTGTTTATTTTCATTTCCTCAGAGAAGCAAAACTCAGCCTGTCATTCTATCTCCATCTTTCTCTCACACATGCACATAATTTCAGACGTTTTATGTGATTTACGTGAAGTTCAGCTTTGATTAGTGGAACACAGAGCCTTTTATTTGCTTTATTTATTGTGCTGTGGAAACAGATATTGTTTGATCAGAGCAAAACTATTAGAATTAACAGCAAACTAACCCAAAATCACGTAACCGTCAATAGAATTATACAATTTAAGCATGGAAATAAAAGCAAATGCCGTGCCTTTATGAAGTTAATACTCTACATAAAGTAAAAATCATTTAATTTTGTCATTTTGTCATTACTCTTTAATCTATTTCTGAAAGCTGAAAAATAATGAAACAAATATGTGCTGTCTGTTTGAGGGAAGCTCATGATCTGGTGTTTTCAGTGTTTTACAGAGGCTCGAATTCATTAAATAGAGCTCCACAAAAACGTTTTGATTGTGGTGTGAATTTAAGAGACTTATGACTTGCATTTGGCAGAAACTGCAGTAAGAAGCAAATCAGATATCACCAAAAGAGAAGCTTTAAGCAATGCCCTGTGGTTTCCAGTAAAAAAAAATAAATAAATACAATTTTGATTTAATGCTTGAAAAAGAAAAGGAAAAAAAAGACAAAAAAAAAAATATTCAAATAGAGTTAAAGATATTGTTGTACTGTACAATAAAAACATATTTTAAATACCTTTTTACAGTGAAATAGTACAGTACTAACAGTTTTAACGATATTTTTATCTACTAATATTAATATTTATTGTAATATAAGTAGTAGTAGTATTAGTAATTATAACCACGCACACACACACACACACACACATATACAGTGTGTATATATATATATATATATATATATACAGTATATACCATTTTGCATTTACACTCCATGATTTAGTAAGCAATATAATGCCTGTGTTAGCTGTGTGTGCAGAGCACAATTGAATTATAAAGAGAGACCATTTTGTTTCAAACACAAACAGAGGACAGAGAGAATTTTGTTCTCCTTCAAAGGGCGCCTCCTTCATTCTCGCTGTTTCTTTCTCTCTCTCAGGGAGGGAAGGTGAGGTGGAGATTTCCCAGCATGCATTATTCATCATCTGCGACCGACACAAATTGAGCGGCGGCAACTGCTGAGGGCCTGCCAGTGAATGTGTGTGTCCCTGCCTAAAACCAAAACAGAGCCTGCTGACATACACACACTCAACAGCACAGTGACAAACAAGACAATCCATGCCCATCCTCTTTGTCCACAATCCTAAATCAACGTATCGATCCCTGGAGAACCCACAGAGAGTTTGTAGAGATTCTTACAGACACACACACACGCACACGACACACATGGGCACAAATCGATGCATCTTGTTCACTCAGTATAAAAACACATGAATGTTTAACACTGCAAAAAAAATACATATAGTGCAGATTAATTAAAGTCTCTTTCCTTAAGTATAGATCTTCTTGCTCAGCGGGATACTCCTTGATTAGATTCCACAATCACAAGAAAACCGATTATATATTGAACACACACTCTCTCTATTGCTCACTTAGTAAAGTGTCATTTGATGAAGTGCTAACCATGTACATACTTTACGACAATTTATTATTTCGTTGACCCAAAAATGAACAGTCATCATTTACTGACCCTCAGGTTAAATACTTACATCTTCTGCCATTATAGAGATTTTCACAATGCAACATATAACGTATTTGAGAAATCAGCCTTGTTTACATCCAGGTTAAAGCACACTAATGTACGTAATCATCGGTTGTTTTACGGCTACTGGAAAGCATACGCATGTGTTGCGATACTCTCAAAAATGGAGGACGATGTAAGAAGAATGGAGTTGAATGATGCTATTTTTGGTTTCTTTGAGCAAAAAAAGTATTCTTTTGGCATCACAAAAGGGAAGTTGAGCCACTGATGTCACACAGACTGTTTTACTGTTTTTTTTACTATATTTCTGGGATCATTTCAGTTGTGTTGCTGTCTATAGAGGGTCTCATAAAATCTCATAATAATATCTTAATTTGTATTCTGAAGATAAGCAAAGGTCTTACAGGTTTGAAACGACATGAGGGTGAGTATTTAATAACTGAATTTTAATTTTTAGGTGAACTAACCCTTTACAAACAATGATTCATGAAGTACTGTTCTTTAAAGTTTCTTCTTTTTTGTTAAGCAGAAGAAAGAAACTCATTACAAACTTTGGTATCTTGGCAAATCAGAGTCGAAACCTTTGTTGTGAACTCTTCTGAAACTCTAGTAGAGTTCAATTTGTTCCCTTAAACATTGTTGTCTTGTAGAAACAAGCCTTTTCTTCCAGCTTAGAGTAAATCACACATTAAACATGAAAGAATTTACAGTTGCTGAATATATATATATGTATATATGGAATCGTAGTTTATTTCTTGAACATTGCACCCACTCAACAGCAGTTTGAAGTTTTTGCAGTGTGAACTGTTACAGTTTCACGACTGTGTTTAGCACAGATCCTTTAAGTCGATTTGCGGTGTTTGATTCTGTTGCAATAGAGGGAGATTAAAAGAACAAACTCAAAGCAGCTCACACGGGAGGCTGCCTGCTTGCTGCTTATTAGCATATTACCCATAATTGAGCGTTTCTACGGAAACAAAGTCAGAGTAATTGGGAGTCTAGCCAGTCTTCTAAAAAGGCTGAACTCTGAACTTCTTTAAACGCAGCCGTCTCTTTTTTCAAAGAAAGCACACACCATCGCCAGCAGATGGGAAATGTATAATTTCAAATATCAGCACCATAGAGTTATTGCATTTTCACTGAAATGATTGTCCGTGTGATTGGGAATAAAAGGCACTTTAATGTGCGTTTGCACTTCAAATGCCGTCATTTTGTAACCTTAACATTTTCCTTGATACAAACAAACGAGCACGCTCAATTTGACGCTTTGATGAATTTTACACACCAGTCAGCAGGAAATGTCAAATAAAACACGCTCGAATGTGGAGAATAAATTATAGTGCTCTGTAAAAATAGACACCGTTCTAGTGTTCATAATTCGTAAGTTGTTGAAGGATTTATCTCAGAGGAGCAGGCGGCATTAACGGCCGCCACCTTCCTGACCTGCACCTCTTCGGAGACTGTGATTGGCAGAGGAAGTAGGTAAGGCTTTTAAAGGACTTAATGATTGAATGACTCTTATTTCAGGCTGAGGATCAGTTCCTTCCAATCTGAAATTACTCTCATGGCTGAAGTAAGACATATTAAACTGACCCCAAATCAGATGGAGGACTAAATTACCACAGCTTTGCAATTCCAGAGTTTTCCAATCGAACGTTTGCAATGTCCTTCATGGCAAAGTGCGATATAAATAATCATTTATTTGGATCGCACCTCAAAGAATGGATGCTAAATTTGATTTAAAGCTACGTATATATGTTTCAAGTGAAACTGACCCGTATGCATTCAGACCAGCAGATAATAAAGTTGACTTTGCCAGCCAGCCTCATTTTCTCTAATCCTGGGCTTTCTGAGATAACCTTGAAGGAGCTCAAGATATTCCAGAGTGCCAGAATTCCCAATTCTCCTGACAGAATTCCCCAGGCCGGCTATGCCACGGTCCTTTGTTCCGAGCACCTAAAATGACTGCAGGTCTTAGCTTTATAGTTTCTGCCTGTCCACATGACAGGGTCCCTCCAGACACACACACACACAAGCCTCACCTAAGAGAGAGAAAGAGGGACAGAAGGACAGATTCAGAAAACAGAGAGAGTGATTCTTCCTCTGGGGAGCATAAGGCTGTCCCGGCCATCTGTGTGTGTGTGTGTCTGGGCTATAATTATCAGCCAGGCAGGGAGTGCCCATACCATTGGCCAGTGCACCCAGGCAATGCCACACTTATACTCTACTCACATACATAGCCTTTAGCTCACTGACTGCATTTGGCCCGGTGCCATCTTGCCTGCAACCATGGCAATTTGCACACACACACACTCACACACAGGGTGATAGCCTTATAGACCACAGCCAAGGCTAACAAACATCTATTACTTAAAATACTCAAATAAATAAATAAATCACTGCCATCATTTTACAGTATATGAAATACATAATTTAATTCCCCTAAGTGCCCCAAAAAGTGCAAACTTAAGCCACACTGAAAATGTATGAATGTTATGCCATTTTATAACAAAATATCAAACCAAGTTGCATTTATTTTTGTTGCCAAGCCTTCATAATTTATTATATATTTATTTTTCCTTGTTTTATTCTTTTTTTAACTTTTAAATATTTGAGACTAAAGTATTGAATATTGCATAACACACACACACACACACACACACACACGTTGAGTTTACATGTTTTATGGGGACATTCCATAGGCGTAATGATGTTTATATGTGGTATTGTCCTACAATGACCCTACACCTAAACTTACCCCCTACCCCTTAAAAACTTGATTCTGTGTGATTTATAAGCTTGTTTCCTCATGGGGACCCAAGAAATGTTCCCACAAGGTCAACATTTTGTGGCATTCCTATCTTTGTGGGGACAATTGGTCCCCATAAGGTGATAAATACCAGGTGCACACAAGCACACACATTTGTTTTTGTGTACTGTGGAGAAATTCCATATGTGTAATGTACAAACTGTATGTGCTATTGCCCTGAAAGTCCATTTATATTGATTCATCGCATCCAAAATAAAAGTTTTTGTGTACATAATATATGTGTGCATACTGTGTATATTTATTATATGAATACATACACATGCATGCATAAATTTACGCTAAATGCGCTCTCTTTATATATTAAATATGTTAATATATAATATAAAATAGAACCATATAAATGTATATGTATATGCATGTAAATAGTCTCAAAATGTATACTGTATATGTGTGTGTATTTATATAATAAACGGTACACATACATATATTACTTAATGTACAACTGATTTTGAATATATATATATATATATATATATATATAAAAGATTGTGTGTGAAGAAAGCTAGGAAAAATCAAGGTTAATAGTGTTGGGCTGAACATCTTTATTATTTTAATCTGTAATTTGTCAAATTATCAGAAACGTGACAACATGAACATATTTCACCATGTTTGAAATATGTGTTTTAAAAAAGTATATATTATGAAGCATGCATTTAAAGTTACCAGCTCATAAGGAAGCAGTAACAGAAGAAGGAGAGCAAGAAAGACAGAATCACAGAGGAAACCACATGCATGCGCACACACACAGCAACGTGTGATTCTGCTTTGCTGACGCATCAGTAACTCTCCCCATGCCTCCTGGCACACAGAGAAAGAAACATACATGGTCACACACACAGACACTCACACACACACACTTCCTCTCCCATTCAGCATTAACACACACTTATTTATGCACATATTACCTTGATTTTAATCAGCAAAAAATCCATGAGCAACAGTGCATATGTAAGCCAAATTGATCACAAACACAGGTGCTACTTCTGCAGATGTCAGCAGCAAATATGCACACAGATTATAAGCTCTACAAAAGATGAAGACTATCAGAGAAAATACTCTTTCAGTCTTTCTACCTTAAAAATTGCATGTCTAATTTAATGTTTTCAACTGAAATGAATTTTACAAAATACTTCAGTGAAAATGTGTATACAAGATCATTTTTAGCCATAAAAACAAACAGGATGTAACATGGTCTGAAAGCATCCACTACAGCCAATCAGGAAAGAGAACAGCATGTTTATGTCACAGCAGGAACCATCAAGGTCACGTATTTGAAGGGAATTTGAGAAGGAACGGAAAGATTTCAGGGATCCGTTTCCATGTGACACATCTGATGGTGGCAGGAGCAGCCAGAGGGAGCAGGTGGTGAAGACTAGCTGCTCATTTCTCACACACAACATCACACACACGCATACACACTCTTCACAGAAATCAGTCGTAAGCGAGGTTGACAGCGCTTAGCCTGCAAGGCGCAATGGTCAGAATAGAACTGTCTATTCACATCCACAGACGCAACTTCAACAACTTTCCCCTCCCTCGCTTCATCGTACCCCACACAGTCTTTCTCATCGCTCTTATTTTTTTCTTTTTGGCTTTTGAAGGTGGACTCTGGCCCTCGCTCTCCCTCAGCCTGTGTTTTCCCCCATGCTGACATAAAAAGGTAGTAAACAATTTCATGCAAATCAAAAAGCAACAAAGGAGGATTTTGCTTTTAAGCAAAAGAGAGCCATTCAGCAGGGAAAAGGCTGTTTTAGTAGCTACCTCTCTCTCTCTCGTGCGCGCGCTTTCTCTCCCTTTGAATGATTCCCTGTGGGGTTGATTCTCTTCAAAGGCATCATTTTGTTCTCCATTCAATAATTCATTACCAAGCAATTCTTCTTTTCCTTTCATGCGGTATCTCTCAAAGCACTTGATTGGTTCACACAAATCAGGTTCATTTTTTTTTCTTATAGTGGCACGTACATTACCAATCAAATGGCTTTTCAGAAAAGGGAAAAGAGAATGATTTTGATAAAACTCAAATCATCATTTGCTCTTTTATATTATTAAAGCATATGTTTCCCTAAATTGAATTTTGGAGGATATCGAATGTAGGTATTGTGAATTGATGAGGGAAGCATGATTTTGATCAGCATAATTTGCAATAATATCAGGTTATTTATTTTATAAAAGTTATTTAGAGTTTGGCTGCGTTGTGTCACGATGGAGACGAGGAGAAGCGTGCGGATTCATTTGCAAAACAGTTTATAGGACAGAGACAGGATTCAAACAGGCACATCCAAAGCAAAGGCATAAGAATAATCCAGTAAGGGTAGCATGGGTCGGCAATGGGAAATACAATGTATAGACAGACAGAGAAACTCGGAAAAACACGAACGGCTGGACACAGGAAAAACACGGGATAAATCCAGAACATTGACCAGCGACAAAGTCAACGGAACGTAAGTACACATAATAATGGGCAGAGACAACAATGAAACACCATGACAACAAACAAGCAGGGAGGAGACATGAGTTCATGGAAATGAGTCCGGGCACGAAAACAGCCTGTATCGTAGAGTGGTTCTGGGGAGCAATGTGTGGCCCACACACTTAATATAACAATGGCCACCACTGGAAGCACGGTGGATAGGGGAACATAATGGGCCAGCGGCCCTTGCTGACATCAAAGGGGAGTCTAGTAAACAAGTAATTAGTTCATGGTATCTGAGAGCAGCCTTAATGCCACCACAAGCAACACTCACGAT
The DNA here is from genome assembly GCA_034779775.1 of Enteromius afrohamiltoni. Taxonomy (NCBI): domain Eukaryota; kingdom Metazoa; phylum Chordata; class Actinopteri; order Cypriniformes; family Cyprinidae; genus Enteromius; species Enteromius afrohamiltoni. The sequence continues at coordinate 11,838,256 of JAUYWG010000031.1, read as the reverse complement.
GTTCGGGAACACGAGGGTGACGTCCGTGGTGGCATAAGACAGGGCTGCTCGCTCAGGGCCCGTCTTAGGTAGCCATCTTGTGCAAAGACTCGGGCGCGGCAGTTTTGCGTGCAGGCTCAGAAGCGGTGGCGATCTTACGTGGCATCACATGATTGTGTGAAGGCGGAGTCCGGCGTATGGCCATGCGAGAGCCGAGCCATGGGTTTTGTTTTTGGGATTCCTCCGACCATTACCACAAGTGTGAATGCGGGGAGAAACGGAAAAAGTCCTGAACGTAATCCTCTATACGGCAGCGTGGGTCGGCAATGGGAAATCCAATGTAAAGACAGAAATTGGATCTCAGTGCTGCGTTTGACACTATTGGCCACAGCATTCTCTTGAGTAGAATAGAAAATTCTGTTGGCATAAGTGGAAGTGTTACGTGGTGTGCTGGAGAAGGAGAACGCAGGAGTCGTAAAATCCAATAAACATAAAAGTATTTTAATAATGAACCAAAAACGTGGAGTAGTATCCAAATCTCACAAACACAGAAACACATGCAACGTTAATGACGGACAATGACTGAATCACAGAGGGCAAGAAGGGAAGACAATCACAGAAAATGAGGTACACACACCTAAATGGAATACATAATCAACAGAAACTAGGTCACAGAAAGCACATGGGAATTGACAGCAAAATAAATATACACATGTAACAGGAAGGGCCTTAGCATGGTTCAAATCATACTTATTTGACCAGTTTGTAGCAGTCAATGAGGACGTATCATATCAATCATGAGTGCAATATGGAGTACCTCAAGGCTCAGTACTAGGACCTTAACTTTTTATGCTTTACATGCTACCCTTGGGAAATATTATCAGGAAACATGGTGTTAGCTTTCACTGTTATGCTGATGATACTCAGCTATTTATTTCTTCTCAGCCAGGTGAAACACACCAAATTGAAAAACATACAGAATGCTTAGCTGATATAAAAAAAATGGATGACAAGTGTTAAATTCGGACAAAACTGAGGTGTTAATTATCAGACATAAAAACCCCAGAAGTGATAATCTAGAACACTGTCTAACACTTGATGGCTGCTCTGTCAATTCTTTTTCATCAGTTAGGAACCTAGGTGTGCTGTTTGATAGCTTTAATTTGAAAGCCATGTTTTCAGTATCTGTAAAACTAAATTTTTTTAATCTCAAGATATTTTAATCTTAATTGCGACCTATGCTCTCAATTTAAAATGCAGAAATGTTAATTCATGGTTATTCCAAACGCTTGATAAATAGACTACAGCTGGTTCAAATGCTAGAATACTTACTAGAACCAGGAAGTACAAGCATATTAGCCCGGTTTAAACATTGTATAGATTTTAAAATCGTTTTAATTACTTATAAAGCCCTGAATGGCTTAGCTCCTCTGTACTTGAGCTAGCCCTTATCACATTATAGTCCTCCACGTCTGCTGCGTTCTCAAAACTCTGGCCATTTGATAATACCTAGATTATCAAAATCTACTGTGGGAGGCAGATCTTTTTCTTATTTAGCACCCAAACTTAAAGACACATCTCTTTAATCTGGTTTACACTTAACACACTAATATGCATTTATTAATCAAATCCATTAAAGGATTGTTATGGTGCATTGGTGGAACCCGGGAACACTCCCCTTAACACACAATGTACTTGTTACATCATAAAAAGAATGGCATCTACGCTAATATTAGTCTGTCTCTCTCTCAATCTGTTCCTCAGCCTAGATCAGATGGTGTACCAGCACAAAGACATGATCATCATCGGAGACCAGAACACCTAGATGTGCCTAGATTTTTTTCCCCCATTCTCTCATGGATGGGGCTTTGGTTCCTTGCCGCTGTCGCCTCTGGCTTGCTTGATTGGGGACACCTAATTTCTAGTGATTATCGTTGTTTTGATTACAGAGACCATTTCTGCATTTGATGAATAAATACTCTAATCTCGTCGTTATACATTACCATCACTCTGTTCTCCTATTTGATAATGTTCAGTGTGTTGCTACAATCTGTATTGTTAAAAGCGCTGTATAAATAAAAATGATTGATTGATTGACATAATAAATAAACACAGCACAGATTAGTATTACTTATTTTGGATGCCATTAATCATGGTTAATCATTTGACAGCACTAATACAAATAAATGTGCTATATCATGTATATCTCTCTGGGTCAGCAGACGTACAAATGCAGATTTAAATTTAGCAGTTTGCTTACATCACACACAAAACTTTCAAATCAAAGTGGCTTGAACAGGAGCCTCAGGAACCAGCATGATCACACCAGTTTGATAATCCATGTCAATGGGTTAAATCTCTCTCTCCATGTCTTCCGGGTCTTGTTCTCTCTTGAGGAGCTGGAAATGTAAAACTGAACATAACATTTCAGACTGTGAGGGTGTTGCTATGGGAAGCTCAAACTGAGTGATGTCATCATCTGTAGCCAATAAATGCTGGAGCCATCAGCACAGTCAGTCTGGGCCTAACCATATATATTAGCTTGTTCCCTAAATCACCAAGTATGTGAATAGGCCCATTTTTGCATGCAATGCATGGTGCCACCCTATTTGTTATGTGCCAGATTAAATTGCCTTTGCTGTTCTCCTGTCTTAATGGAAATACCAGGGTCGCCCTCAGAGAGAGAGAAAAAGACAGTGAGAGAGAGAGAGAGAGAGAGAGAGAGAGAGGGAAAAAAAAATCTAGCAACTCCCAAACGAAACAGTCATGGTCAGCCGAGTGTGAAAATACCAAATTGACTATTTGACTTTATTTCAACTGTTTTTGCTCTCACACAGCCTTGTGTGTGTGTGTGTAAAGTTGTGAGTGTGTGTTTGCTTGAGACAAACAGTGAAAAACATGGAAAAGCACTCCACACTCACCTATAAACCATGGTTTTGCTATTCGGTCACAACTCCCTGCTGTGAGCAGCTATCCCGCTGGACTGTCCTTAGTTCACGGACGTGAAATATCAGTATTGATCCGTGTGGTTCTGATCTATGTGAGCGGTAGATTGTGAGCTCAGGATGTGCAGCATCAACAATTTTTCAGCAGATCTCATTATATAGAAGCTGTGCGTGCTATCAGCTGTCAATCAGTCCAGACTTCCCAACCCACTGCTAGGTGAACGATGTCACTTCCTTTCCACAGGGCAAAATGAATCAGAGGCCTGCGATCAAATATAAGTATTAGGGATGTCCCAATCAGGTTTTTCACGCTGATAATGAACCCGAATTTGAGCAGCTTGTCAGTGAACAACGGCTGGGCGTAGTGAATGCGGCTCAATGTAAGACTGACAAGATGCGCAATACATATCGCGCGATGATTATCGTTATTCTGTGCCACCGCATAACTATAGATGTGTTAGAAAAGAAAATATATGTACATTTATATTCGAGTCCTGATCGGGAGGTAATGTCCAATCATGTGATCAGATCAGGACATCCCTAATAAGTATACATGTACATAAAGACATGCGTACAAAAGAAAATAGTATGCTCATTATGAAAGACCGCTTCTCCCAAATACAAAAAGTTCCTTATTGTTGCAATTAAAAGACATAAAACCCAAATATGAGTTTATATTTTAGAATTTTGTCTATTTCTCATAATTAGCCTTATATCTCAGCAAATCAAATCTTTTTTAATCAAGAAGCTGACTTTATTTCCCATGAATGCTGCTATATTTCTCACAGTTACGAAAAAATTATATTAAAAAGTTATGTACTGTAACAATTTCTCATAATTGTCGCTATTTATCATGAAGCTTTATATATCAAATATACAACTTTAATTCTCATAACGTGACTATATCACACAACTGCAACTTTTTTTCTTATATTTCTCATTAATGCAGAATACATCTCAAATGATTTTTGCTAAATCGTATTTAATTTATGAATTGCCAATTCATATGAATTTTTACAAATTACTTACAGCTAACCCCACTCCTAAACCTAGTTACTGGGATCTAGACGAATCGTATAAAATAGTGAGGTCATACAAATTGTTTGGGAGATTGTGTTGTTTCTAGGGATGTAACGGTATTGTAAATACCATCGTACCGCAATACAATTTTTTTCCGATAGTACTGTGGTCATATGACTCATCTTCTGAAAAAAGTTTGCTCAGGCGATGCAAATGGAAGGTAGCGGGAACTACAATTCCCATTGCCAATTTAATGCCTTTGTTTCTATATTTAGCGACTTTTCAGACCCCCTTGGTGAAATTTTTCCCCAAAAAGTGACTAGTGACAAATCTAGAGACTTCTTGGACAAACCTCAGAGTCTCTGGCAGTGCCGCACGATAATTCTGTTCAGTGAGAGGCAGACAGGAGCAGGGCTTTCAGTTAAAATAGATATTTTGTTGCTTCTAACTCTATTGACATAATGAATATGCAAATTGATGTATGACGTCATCTAGCGACAGGTTAAAGTAAAAGTTTTGCAAATAACTTTGTTTCGAGAGGATTACTGAACGTGTAATCACACACGGCTGGCAGCCTGTTTACCTAATCATCCCTTGTTTATTCGCACCCAATCAAATCTCTCCCCTTCACTATGAATTCTCCCAGCTTTCATTTCCTCGCATCTTGCTTTTGTGCATCCCTCCTCCTCCCCTCCTCCTCCCCTCCTCCTCCTCCTCCTCCTCCTCCTCCTCCTCCCCCCCTTTCCTTTAAAATTCACGCCTTTCCGGGGGGCAGACGGTGAATGAGCCGAACGCCGAACTCTTGCCCATGCTAGGGTTCCATCCTCTAGGGTTCGGAGTTCGCTGTTCTCCTGGCTCATTCCACAGACAGCTCGCCAAATTTGCTTTATTATAATTATTATTATTACAAGGAAAGCGTGAACTCTTGAAATCAGATGTGTGGAAGGTTTAATAATTGTTATTAAAATTGAAAAATTCAAATCTCTTCATTAGTTTTGTTTTTCCTGTAAATGATTCAATAAATACCGTACTGTGCCATTCATACCGAGGTGATACCGTTCTATCTCACAGTTACAACTTTTTCTTACATGAATGTAAATTTCTCGTAATTGCAAGTGCATTTCTCAAAATTAATTAATTTGAAAGTATATCTAAAGGTTGTGACTATTTTTAATCATTGTGACTTTACATTTCTCACAACCATTCCTTTACAATAAACAAAATTGCAACCGCAACGGTATATCTCACAATAGAGGCCTCCATAGTGCATGTGTTGGTATCCTTAAAAAAAAAAGTATTTATTTTCTAAAACAGCTTAGTGTCTGTATACCTGTTGTTTAGCATCCACAAGAGCTCTAAATTAGGGCAGAGTCTGAGGTCAGAATTCTCCTGCGTTCCAATTTCCT
>JAUYWG010000031.1:11820377-11832097 GCA_034779775.1 Enteromius afrohamiltoni | reverse complement strand
TATATATATATATATATATATATATATATATATATATATATATATAATTATTAGAGCTCTTAGTATTACAAGTGCAATGCTATACTAGGTGAGGCACTGAGCAAGTTTACTAGAAAATCCATAAATTTCATGCTGTCCATAGATGTCATGCAAACATCTAAATGTATTCGTTTAAAAATTTTATTCTATGATAAAAGTGTATTTAAGGTCATATCATAGTCCTGGGCAAGCAGCTTTGTGATTTATTAATAGTAGATTTGCCCCAATAATTACAATTAGCATGACAAGTACTGGGCTTTACTGTTGTGTTTAACACTTTTTAAAATTACTATGGAATTTCAAACTGCACATTATAATGTGTGATTTAAATGCATTTTAATATATATTTGTGATTTTACCTATATTTAAAATGTATTTAAAGTGACCTTTTTTTAAAGACAAAATAGCACATTTATCTGTTATCGATAATACACAAACATAAGTAATTGCTGGTATCAGTTTCAACACAAGTGCTTCCCTGAAGTGAACTTGCCTCTGAGTGAATAAGGAAACATCATAAAGTTTCCAATATGGAGAGAGAGACACATGCACACCGACACAACCCAATGACATGTGAAGCATTTTCCAGGTCAGCAGATTAGAGAGCAGAGTTTAGGCTAAAAATGTGCAAACAGTTTAACTTTGATTACCGCCAATGAGCTCCCCATTAAAACCATTAAACTAATTACAGACTGTCTCCTTCAGGACAGGGGAACCACAGTCCACTCTAAAACACACATACACACACTGTGATTCAATGAAGCATGGAATGCTGGGAAGGAGAAAAAAACAAGGTAACACAGGGTGTCTTTGTGCAGGACAACAGTTTAAGTTCACAGCGTGTTCATTCAAGCATAGAGCTTTGGGAATGATTATATTAGGGGACTTTCTCAAACACTGCATTGTTTTCTGAATAGTTTTGCACTATTAGCAAAAGCAGTTACATGTGTTCACATCCAATATAATAATCTTCTAAGTTTGATGTGATACAGAACAGGATGGAAATGAAAGTCATGTGTGACAGCCCCAGATTTATTTAGATCTTGGTTTCAGTATAGTTCTGTATATTGCCTAAATCCAAATTACGCTACAGTTCAGGGTCAGTAAGATGTTTTGGTAACACTTTAGAATAGAATTAGAAATGCTTAATATTCCAGTAGTACACATGCACACACTTTGAAATAAAGTGTTACCTTTTTTTTCATATTTTTATTTAATTGATCAAAAGTGACAATAAACATATATATAATGTTACAATATATATATATATATTTTTTTTGTTAATGTTACAAAAAATTCAAATAAATGCCCAAATAAATTCTAATTCTAAAAAATAATATTTATATCCAAAATAAGCTTATTTCAAAGACTAGTTGTGTATTATTGCATGTGAATGGTGACGAGGCAAAAAGAGTTGTTTGCTGTATATAAATTCCAGTTTGCAATTGGTTTACCAGTATGCATACACAAGGTACATAGCTGAACATAACTTCAATGGAATGTAAAGAAATGTTACTAAAGGGAAAGGAAAAAATGCAGAGGATCACTATACAGTATGTGTTCATGAAAAAGATGGCCTTACCACTGTACACGTGTCCTTATAATGAAACATGACAGAAATTCCCAAATGATCTGTGGTCCTTATCTGATCCTAGGAATACCACTGGGTTTTAGAATATCATACGGAAATTCTGCCCTTGTGATCATGTATTAATGCAATGTAATCCATGATCTCTTCTGACAGCGGCTGATGAACTGTATGTGACAGTGTGGGTTGAGTATGGGTTGATCTTAGGCCAGTATCAATGAAACTGTGAATTATGAAAGAAAGATGGTCCTAAATCATGTGTCACTTCAACCCTAATCCAAACAGACATGGCATGCCTTGTTAGTGTCTCACTGATGGGTTTCAAATGTTCTTGTAGGAATAAAAAACACTGAGAGGCCACAATCACAGAGGCTTTCGGTGATGTAAAGCATATGGCCGTAAGTATGTCAAGCAGAATTACCACCAGCATGTGTGTGGGGGTGTGAGAAAGTGTGAGGAAAAAAAAAAAACGAGAGCGAGATTGATTTTTGTAAGCACAATGTCAGAAGCAGTAATATAACTCTTTAGCCTTATGAAAGGGCTTCTTGTATTTTTTTTTCTCTCTTCAGGATGGCAATTAGTCCAGCCATTTCATCACCTCATCACTTTAACATGGTTGTATGAATGGCCTATTTAAACCACTGGTCATTCAGGAAAAAAAAGTAAAACGTTTCTCGTAGAAGAAACATATTCACCTTTCTTTCTATCTGAAACCCTTCACATAATCTGTCTGGAATGTATAAACTAACACACACACACACACACACACACACACACACATCAGCTCATGAGGCCAAACATTCAAAGACACTAATGGACATTTGCATTCTCAATATACTCAATCTACAATCGACAATACAAAGAAGCATTGTAGCTGAGGTCAGAGAGAGGGCAGTGAAGAAAACAACCAATCTTAGCCAACACAACTGACACACATTATGTTTACATTAACGAACATGCATGTAAGTGATAGATGTAATGTGTTCTAGGGTGTGACAGAAAAAAAAAATAAATAAAAATAAATAATAATAATAATAATAAATTCTAAAATTAAAGATAAACCTCTCTCATGCTATTTGTAACTCGGAAGATAATGTTTTTCCTCATGTAATTTTTATTTTTTGGCTTTTGTTTCCCTACATTTTCTACCATAGTCCAATTTTGCAAATTGTGTACAAATTGTAGTTCACAAAAAAAAATTGTAAAATCAGTTCACAAAGTCATATCAAAGTATGGTAAATTTTAGTTTTGGCCCTCTTGTAAAGATGGTGAAATGTCTCTTACACATTTCTGGTTTTCATTACTTGATACTATTTAAGTGTTAGTAAATAAATTGTGTTTTTTTAAAAAGGTAAACTTTGTGACCATACATCTAAATCTAAAAAAATATATAAATAAATATTTTAACCAAAGCTACATTATAAAATGTAAAAATCTATTATAAAATGTGTAAATATTTACACATTACAATTGGTACAAAGGTCAAATAAAAGTTAAACGTTTTAATAAAAAGACCACTGAAAATGTGATTATTAAAAAAAATCATTTAAACCAGATTACAACCATCTCTGGTGAGCAATAAAAGAAGGACAGTAATATATGATGTGGATACACCGTTATCATTGATTTAGCTAATTTGCGGTTATGTGATTAATTACCATGGCTACTGTAAACCATATACATGTTTGTATGTGTGCAGTTTTACCCAGATAAGGATGAATTGGTAGTGGATACATGGCTACTCCATGCTTTATTACCTAGCATCTGTTTCAATTTGCACCTTGATTGATGTTAATAGAATCATCGGTATGACATCTCTCTTTAGGCTGAGGAAAATGTATATAATCGTTTTGATGCTAGTTGATAGTCCGTGCCAAACGAATGTCACTTTACAGGGGCCTGAACACTCCTAGTGCTCTTGCTGCATCAGCGAGGAGATTCGTATCTGAGGCACGTCCCACGTCAAATGGCTGCGGCTATCCGTCAGCGTTAAGCGTCTTGACAGGTGAAGCTTGTGTGTTAAGTGGCAAGCTAAATGCTTTAAATGTAAATATACTACCTCTGGCACGCCGTCTCATTTCCAAGCCATCCTTCATTTCACTTTGTGGCTTCATGGCTTTATGCAAATCGTTCTTTTCCTCTCATTTTCATAGAAATGGATGATTAGTATGTATGGAAGAGAGTGTGTTTGATGGTGTTCGAACACGACGTCCCTAGCGTGTGCGTGTATGTAGATGAATGTGTGTTTTGGTTGAGTTTGAACATTCTGTCCCTTGTGTGCATTCTGGTCGCCATTTTTGTCCCTCCGCTGTGATTCTTATTAATCCAGGCCTGGGGGACATCAAGGATTCCGTATGTGTCCTATTTCGCAAATCCTGCTTAAAAAAAAAAAAAAACATGTTGATTCTGGAGTGTTTCTAGCTCTTTATTATCCAACTGTACTTCTTTGTCTTGCGCTGTTTTTTCTGCAAAGTCTCGGTATGGTGTCTGTTTCAACAGTTTATCTGGTTTTCTCCATTCTCCACTTTTTTGTTCTGAGCGTCTTTCTTCATTTCATGTAGCTCTGTGGTTCCCTGGGAGGAGTTTAGATGAGGACTCATTCAGAGAAGCAGTGACTGTTAAGCAGAACCAGAGACTGTTAAGCAGAACCAGAGATTGGAGATTGGAGCCCTCAAAGGACTTTGTGGACCCCTACACTATAAAAAACGCTGGGTTATTTTTTCAACCCAAATGCTGGGTTTAGACCGCTTGGTAAGGGCATTGGGTTGTTTTAACCCAAATGTGGGTTAACTCAGTCTTGATCCATAACCCAGCAGTGCTGATGGATAAAATCATGTCCCAGACTACATTTTTCTGAATACGTGGAATCACATGACAGATTATCTGTACTTTTGGCTCCATGGACTTTAACTTCTCTTAATCACACTTTTGAGTCTACTAACAAAATACTATTGTTTAAAAGTTTGCAGTCTCATGCTCACAAAGTATACATTTTTAAATCAAAAATACAGTAAAACTATAATAATGTGATTTTTTTTATATAACATCCTATTAAAAACATAAAGTAATTATTTCAGTGACATTAAAGCTGAAATTTCAACATTACTCAAATCTTCTGTGTCCTTTTGAAATCACCTTACCATCTTCTAATATGCTGATTTGCTGCTTAAGGCTTTAACATGGCACAAGACCAAAGCGTATACATGTGTATATCACAGTGATCTCCCATGCTTGTGAACTTTATTGATCTCACCTCAGGCAGTTCCTTAAACCAGCTAGTTACTGCAACCTGTAAGCGTCTGTGTGAGTACGTTACACACATACAGTATGTGTGAATCTGAGTGTGTATTGACCCGAGGGGTTAGTAATAGCCTTGTCCTCTGAGTGCTGACCGGACAGAACTGCCAGTCAAACTTAGGGTATGCCCAGAGCAACTGCTGATTAATTCACCCATCACATGCAGAGAAAAGAAGACAGGAAGAGTGGAGAAATAGAAGTGACTGACAGTTCTTCGTATAAAAAGGACGAAATATGACAGTAGAAATTATACCTGTAGAGACAAATAGATGAAGCTGAGGCACACTGCTCAATAGAGACAACCAAAATGGCAGTGAGCAAGAGAGACAGAGAGAACAAAGGGTGAAAAAAAGAAGAGGGCCGAGTCAGTGGGGGGCTGTAAGTTGACAGAGCAGTTAAAGTGTAGCCAGAAGCTAAGATTACCTCTGATCACCGGTCTCACCGTCCCTTAAAGTTATCATACAGACACCTGACACACACACACACATACACACAGAGCGACACTTAAACATTAAACACGCCTGTAATCACACAGTGTTAACTGTAAAACAATGCAGAGAACATGATTCAGACAATACACTGGTGAATATATATGCATGCATATATATATATATATATATATATATATATATATATATACTACAGTAAGTTTTATTATTATTTACTATTTTAGTGTATTTAGTTATGTATTGTATTTAGTTGCTGGATAGAACTGAATACTTGTACTCAGTAAAAATATGATAAATTGGGCAAAAGTTACAGCAGGATCATGTGAAACTGAAGCTTTTTCACAGGGTTATAATATAACCATATATAATTCAAGTTTAAAATATATAAATATAAAATATATAAATAACACTGTTTTGCTTTTAGCCAATAAAGGCAGCTTTGGTGACCACAAGGGACTCGCCATAAAACTTTTTAGACCCTAACTTTTAAACAGCATATAGTATACTTTAAAAAAAAAAAAAATAAAAAATCTTGACACCACAAGCATTAGCGTTTAGTTAAAATGATTACCATAAAACTTTAAAGCCTCTACTTTTTAAACTGCTGTGGCAGCACATGCCTTGAATTTCCTTGCAACTTTTCTATGTTTCTAGAAACTATCACAAACCTCTCTCACCAAAAAAGGGGTTGAGGGCAATATTAGCACAATACATGCATGGATAGACCACATACTGTGATTTGGGATGTTCTAATTCCAGGCTTGCATACTATTAAGACAGAAAACACTCAAACTGGGACACTATATACTCCACCCACAGGACTTAACCAGATGTTCATCTAATAACAAATACTCCACTACAGTACAAAAGGATGAATTTAGAACTTTAATAAATCATATTTATTAAAACATTCAAGTAAGTTCTAAACAAAAGTACACATTGCACTAGAGGTGTGACGAGACGCTTATCCCACAAGATCGAGGCAAGACACTGGGATCACTAGAACGAGACAAGATTTTTAGACTTTTTAAAATAAATCCTCAATGATAAAATATTTGTATTTTATTCAACAAAAACATTCCAAAAATGTAGGTCTATTTTGTAATCAACTTTTGAAATTAAACCATTTTAATGAATTATGTGTGAATAACATGTGAACACTGCAAAATATTTTGTCACAAACTGACAGGCAAGTAATTACACAAAAAGTATAAACAATATAAATAAATAAAAACAAATAACACAAATATCCCTTTAAAAGCAGGGTAAGCCATTTTTCAAGCTCAGAAAACAAACTTGTCTACAGCAAACGCCGTGCCAGCTTGAAGGCCAACGCGTACTTCGGCCGTCTGCATTAAATCAATCATCAATTTTTCGTCATCAAGAGGGTCTTGCAGACACCCGCATCTGCGTGCAGGCAATTTTTTAAGTCCACGTACAACAGTGTATGCGCGAGAAGAAAGCTGAACGAGTGTCACTCAAGTAGCATCGCGCATGTGTTGAGCTCATATATAGAATGCGGCAGCAGTTTTCTGTCTAAATTTGTTGCGCCACGTCATACCACTATCGTGAGGATATCACCCAGTGCCGTGAGATCTCATCATACCCCTACATTGCACATTTCTTCTTTAAACCTAATGCCTTGTCTCATAAACTTCAAAAAAATTATTTGGAATAAAATTATCTGGAATAAAATTGCCAGTTTTAATTAATATTTTATATTACATTACTTAATAGCAAGCACAGCTTATTTAAGATTATAATTGTTTGGTTTGGTTCGGTAGTGCCATCTCAATCACACACCACAAATATAGCCCATAGACCTTAAGCTGCACTGAGCTCGTGATATTCCTGTAAATTCCTGAAAGGCCAAGTCACATGTTCAATTACTTCACTGAAAAACAGCGAGAGATTCAGTCAAAGGAGGTTTACTTCTCCCCAGGTGGACTCCATCTTGGCTCTGATGGCTTTGTGTTAATGGAATTAAAGTGAAACTCCCAGAATCCTCTATTCCGCCTCAGATTTGCAGTTCGAACGGCTCAGCTGTGCTAAGCCCATCCTTATGCCCTCAAATCAGCTCTCTGCCACCTTTCCCATTTAAACAACCTCCTTATCCCTGTTCCCTCACTCCCTCTCTTTCTCCCTCCATCTCTCACTCATAGTTTCTTAGTCCCACTTAATACCTTCTTTCTTCCCTGTGTTTCTGCCTCCAGTGCGTTTTCCCCCTAACACTCTTTGATCCTCAGCTAATACCCCATTCTTTCGCTTTTTCCATTTATTTTCTTTCTATACTCATCCTCTTTTAATTTAATCTCTGCCACCTTGGTTACGTTCACACAGTCAGTTTGGGATTGACAACCTAACAGGTGTGACACTAGAATTTTCCTGTGACAGATTGTACAAACAACAAATGTCGACCCTATACTCGATTAATGTGATAATCTTGAATAACACCTGTAACCAAAATAACAGTTGTTACCAAAAACATGTTTCTATAAAGCTTTACTTTTCATGAAATATCTGAAAATGTACATAAAAAATGCATCTTGTTGTATATTCATTATATATTCAGTACATATTCAATATTCTCTCAAATGAAAATAATTGATTTATGTGCCACCCGTTTATTTATTATGTTATCCATTATTTTTATTTTAATATATTTTAGCTTAATTTAACTAAAATAAATAAATAAATCCCCAAATGACCCACTGCTCATATGTATTCCAATGAGTTACCAAAACTCCATGACGGGGAAAAAAAATGAAGTCAGCTCTCCAGGTTGCAGAAATCGGTTGTCACACAAAACTTTATAACAGAACTGCATGTGAACGTATCTGTATTTACAGGTACTGACAACTGTATACTATTGCTTCAGAGCTATTTTTTCCATCACTCCATCTCCATCTCGGTCCAATTACAATCTGATCCTCACCTGCCACGCACATCCCTCTTAGTCTCTCTCCTCGCTGTCTGAACATTCTGCCAGCTGGGTGTCTTTGTGCCTGTTTAACCGCTAACTGCTTAGGCTCCCTACAGAGATGGCGCGAGAGAGAAGTAGAGAGAGCGGCAGGGAGTTCTCTGGAATACTAAAACACACTCCTGTTTACCAAGCCCCGACTGCATCTGAATCTAGAGCAACACACATCAGGTCAACAGCTTTTTAATATGCGAGCAAACAAGGATAGTTCTCTGTCATCTGCATTCTTTTAAAGACGGCGGCAAGCGTAAATATGGAGATGTTAGAAACTGCCGCCTAGTTTTATCGGGAAAACGTGCTTCCGCAGACAGTTTGATTTTCATTTCGCAACCAAAACAAGGAATCCCAATAATTTCAAGTACACACAAACCCGCCCTTCAAAACATAAGCTGGTGAGCAATTACAAGTGTTTTCCCACTTTTCCTTTTCTCGCTCTCTCGCTCTCTCAGGCCTTTTTTCTGGTTGTGTATTTGTACAGCTGAGAGACTTACCCCGGTTCCTCTAATTGAAGGCGAATTTTATTCAGCAAACACACTCATTTTGGGGCGGTATGGTTATGTGTGTGTGTCGGCCGTGTATAATGATGTAACCGTTGGTAATATGCAGCACTTCCTTAGCTAGCTCCAGATGGCAGAGTTCATCTTCTAGCTGCTCTGTAGTTCTTCTTCTCTGATTGTAAAGAGATGGGCGGCTGTCCCAGCATGCTCTGGGACTGAAGCTAAACAGCATTTCTCTGTGCCAGTTCCGCATGAGAGGGGAGACAGTGCTAATGAGAGTCCTTTAGAGGCAGGCATAGCTGTGGTCAGGACTGGGGAATGAGCTGTTTGATGTGCTGTGGTGGGACGCGGTGATAATGGACCATTCTTCAGATGACTCTCACACACTTCCAGAGTTTCGTTTGATATGCTGTGGAATGGGGAAGTTACGATGGCCGTCAAGCTTCATGCCCTGAAGTGATCCCCTGAGCGACTGTGTGTGTGTGAATGAGTATTTCAAGTCAATGCTGGTCTGGGTAGCTGGTCTTCCTGAGAGGTTTAAATCTAAAGGTTAGTTCTGGTTTAATCCTTTCTATTGAAGACTTTAACACATATTCCTTCAACTTGTTCTCACACCCTAGGTGTCAAAAACTAAAAAGCAGTCAAGCACTTACTATTAAATGGTTACTCCATCCCAAAATGACAATTTATTAATCAATTATCCCCACATCATTCCAAACCCGTAAAAACATTGTTCATTTTCAGAGTTGTAGATGAAAACTGAGAGACTTACATCTGTCTCAGTCAAGGCCCATAAAAAACAATCTCAAAATAGTCCATCTGCCATCAGTGGTTCAATCAGAATGTTATAAAGTGACAAGAATATGTTTTGTATGCAAAGAAAATAAAAAAATTACTTTATTCAATAATTTGTCTCCTCTGTGTCTCACTGCATCACCGTTGCACCATTTTGGGAAAAAAAATCAACAGGATGCAAACGACGCATGCTCTTCTGTTCTGTTTTCTATGTGTATTTATGCTTTGATTTGAACAAACACAGCAGATATTTGCGGCTCGGCTGACACAGAACGCCGTATGTAGTTTGCATCCTGTGGATATTCTCCAAAAGGTGATTCTGAAAGGTGTTACAGAATGTTGTGATGACACGAATCACATGTTACCATGTTATGATTTAATGTCGAAAGACAACAGAACCTGTTCTGTGAACCTCGTCATGTTGCGCTGAATTCAGTGCGTGTTCAAAGCTTTGGTGCAATAATGTGCTCATTGTTCATTATATATAATTTATAATACTATTCTGAACACCCTTGGGACACATCACAATACGGTCCACCCCACTTTTAAATTGGCTGCTACGCCCCTGACTGTAGGTGTATTTGAAATTCTGCTTTGAGATTAAACCAATCTGAGTTGTATAAAAAATTGTCCTGGCTATTCTATGTGTTATTCCACTTTTTCCTCAACAGTCTAAAAATCATCAAATAAAACACATGCATCCATAGTAGAATGTGCCTCACATGGCTTTAGACAGCGAATACAGGCATCATGCAGCAAATCCATGCATTTTTTGCAAGATAGATCTCAATAGTTCAAACATAATGAATTAGATTTCTTTGGTTTGTCATCAATAGAGACATGAAGGGCATATGAATTTTGTCTTTTTTTTGGCATGAAATTTTAGATTGGGGAATAATTTTGTTATAATGACATGTTTGGGTATGATTTTTAATTTAAAGAGCCAGAGTAATTTTATTTATATTACACTATTTAGTTATTTTTAACACCTATACTGACCCTTAACTCTGACACTAACCATTTGTCAAATTAAATCAATATACAACACAGTATGTAACAGTCCAGGATCCAAACAGTGACAATTTATTCAAAAATGACAAATATTCCAAGTGTTCAAGAACAAAAGACTGGCAGAGGAAGCCTCGGCTTGTGAGATTTTTTTTAGAGTGTTGTTTTACAAGAATCTTTCCCGTTTGCTCAACACCTCAATTGCAGTGCTCAAATAGGTGAGCGTCTGAGTTTTCTACATCATAAAAACCATACATATGGAGCTGGTTATATGATGCAAAGTCACAAACTGTGTGAAAGAGTTTTTGAGATAATAACAGTATTATGCAAGGAATATGCAATATCCTTTACTAATTAATAAAATGTAAAAGGTTGTGGTAAAAGTTGTTTGTGTTTTACTTCCTCTAGTGGTCATTTCAGCTGAAAGCTGAAGCCAACATACATGTTTACATACGACTGTGCAGTTAAGTAGTCAGTTGTGTACTTCCAAGGAGCCTGGATTGCTCATGCTCCCTCATCAAGTGTCATCTCCTCTCATCTAATGCATCTCATCTACTCTGCTCCCTTTCTTTTTTGTTTAGTTTCCTCTCTCTTTTCATCTCTTCTCCTCTCATCTCCTCATGTCTAATATCATCTTAGCACCTCTCCACTTCTCTTTTCCAATCTTTTGTGCCCTCCAAGTGGAGTTCGAAATATTGTCATTATGAGTTCCAAACACATGAATAACAAAATCCTATTTACAAATGGAAAACTCCAATTTGCAGACAATACATAAGTTGGACGGGGCGTGTCAATTTAAAACATTACAGAATTACATTACATTACATTACATTACTATTATTCTATACATATCTATCTATCTATCTATCTATATATATATATATATATATATATATATAGACTCAACAAAAATATAAACGCAACACCTTTGTTTCTGCTCCGATTTTTCATGAAATGGACTTAAAGATCTAAAATTAATTCCAGATACACAAAATTACCATTTCTCTCAAACATTGTTCACAAATCAGTCTAAATGTGTGATAGTGAGCACTTCTGCTTTGCTGAGA
>JAUYWG010000031.1:11780221-11811078 GCA_034779775.1 Enteromius afrohamiltoni | reverse complement strand
AGTCACTCATCCAAAATCAGTATGGAGACATTGCTCCAACTTCCTTGTTTGCGTGTCGCTTTTATACTCGTCCTGCCATGAACGATTGGCCCGGGCAGATGAGTTCCAGGTGGTGATCCTGTGATCGGTTCCCGCCACAATATATATATATAATATATAATATATAATATATATTTTATAATATATATATTTTTTTTTCATTACATATGTCTATAATTATCATGATTTCACTCAGATGATAGTTTCAGTGGGTTAAGAACAGGAACCCACATAATGAACCATACCAAAGTTAACTTGTATTTCAATAAACTAAACATAGCATGCCAAAGTGGTCCTGAACTATTCTTAAAGTACATTATTGTCAACTGAATGATTGACGTTAATACAATACATTGAAAACACTGTGCCAACACTTTAACTGTGTAAAAATAAATAGTATTTGTTATGATTATTAGCAGTTAATTATCAGTTAGAGAGGACAGATTAAAACATACACACAACAGATCAGTGGTAAGACACAGTATGCATCAGTTAGTTACACTGTTCTTGTCTAAAGCTTGTAGGTGGTTCTTGGCTACTCTAAGCTGCAAGGTGGACTAGACTTTTATGTTGATAGTCAAATGCAGGAGTCTACAACCTTGTTGACACAATAGCTTTTTTTTTTATTCTTAATTACTGTGCCACATCACCCCTCTTTTTCAATCCCACTCAGCGTACACCACAGCATGAATACATCATGCAAATTGCTGTCTCACTGTTGCCTGTTTCAGCATAATTTGCACTCGTGTTGCCTTGTTTGTTGATATATTTGAGCTATGTGTCATGTGGTGGTAACTTAGAATGTACTTCTACCCTTAATGATGTGATTTCAAGTGCCGCTGTCATTGTTTTTGGTGTGTAGAATGTTAAAGATCATTACTATATGTACTGCAAACTGCCTTCTTCTGCAGCGATTTCTATACAATATATAGTGCAAGCAATAATCACTCTGTAAGCAAAGTAAACCAACAACAAATCAAACTGTGTCACCTGCATGTGCACAGGTGGCACTGCATGACCCAGATATATGGCGTTTAAATGGAGTCAAAAGTCGCGCGCACGAAAACCACGAGCATGCTAATGAAGCAAGCATGAAAAACCAGACCCACGAGAGGAAGAATCCCCAAAAAGGAGGTAAAACACAATGGCAAGCATTTATTGTCCTTAATACTATAAATTTGGGAATGGCCTACTTTGCAGAGCCTATTTGACAACAGCAGTAATGTAGAATAAATGTATTTAAATGTCATGAAAATAGTTTGGTTCTAAGTGATCAATTCCATCATGTTCTTGGCTTCTTTTTGATTTCTGTAAGGCAAGGAAAGGCAAGTTTATTTATATAGCACATTTCACACACAATGGTAATGCTAAGTGCTGCACATGAAAGGAATTAAAATCATAATATCATAAAAATCATGAAAAATAAATAATAATCACAACAATAAAAATATTTGTATTAAATATTGTTTAATAAATATTGTTTTATTGTTTTTATAAAACAAAAAGAATTTAAAAACATTTAAGAGGATTTGTATTAATTATTCATTTTAAAAATGTATTTAAAATTAATTAACACGGTAAAAATGATTATACATAAAACAATGTAATCTGTTCGGACGTAGCACAGTGTTCCTTCAATAAATGCACAACTAAACAGATGAGTTTTGACTCTGCTTTTAAATGGGGCTAATGTATTAGCACTTCTGATCTCTTCTGGAAGCTGATTCCAACTGCGGGCGGCATAATGGTTAAAAGCGGATTCCACTTGTTTTGTGTGAACCCTTGATATTACTAACTGACTCGATCCTAGTGATCTGAGTTGTCTGTTAGGTTTATATTCAATGAGCATATCTGCAATGTATGTAGGTCCTAGGCCATTGAGTGCTTTATAAACGAGTAGAAGTACTTTGAAATCTATCTTAAATATAACTAGTAGTCAGCTCATGATTACTAAAGACTGATTATATACATATTCAATTCAATTCAATTTTATTTGTATAGTGCTTTTCACAATACAAATCGTTGCAAAGCAGCTGTACAAAAATGTAGGCTACTATAATATATTTAGTAGCTTGTTAATGGTGACTACTGTATGTTAAGTCGATGTACATATGATATAAATATAAAAAATAATAATGGGGTAGTGATTATGTGTTGCAATTAAACTTGTAGAAAATTTGTGTAGTGCTGTACCGTTTGTAACGTGTTCTAATCGGTTTATAAACGGCATTACGATAATAGAGCAATAGGGGTCGGTGTTATGGTTATAAATCACAAAGATTGCATTTACACTGCTTTGTTTAGTAAATTAGCATATAGCTTTGTTTAGTAGAAACGCTACTCAGACATGATATATTTATTATTATCAATGTAGGAAAAAAAAAAACCTTTAACATCCTAAATTTATGGGTTAGCCAGCTTTATCTTAAATTAGCTTATCTTTTTAAGTTCCTATACAAACTATTCAATATGATTTTATCTACATGCATTAGGGAGTAAACAAAATAAGTACCTTTAAAATTGTACAACACAATAACATATATTGAATACATTGCACTGGAAACACAAAGATTTTTAAAAATTAAATTACCTGCTTCTGGTCCGACATAATGGTTCCGTAAAACCTGTCTTGTCCTCATCCTACAACATGTTTAAACAAGATTGAAACCGATTAAACAAATGACCAATCACAGGTGGGAAGACAAAAGTCATTGCCCCGCCCTCAAAGTGTCAAAAGTCAACTCGAGCGAGCGCTCATGTGCAGTTGTGCACGCAAGGCAGCAGGGGCTTGCACCAGTATTAATTTCCGCTCCTAAATATTGTTCTGCGCGCTCACGGTGTACAAATGCGCGCTCGCGGGTGCACAGATGCACTCTCACATTGTTATTTTCCTCTCGTGGGTATGGTTTTGCTTACTTCATTCGCATGCTCTTGGTTTTCATGCGCGCGACTTTTGACTCTATTTAAACACCATACAGATTTACCTTAAGCAATCACTTATTTGTCCAGTCTGTTATGCAGAATGTTGTGGTTAAGTTGGAACATCTGGGGCCCATTTCAGAAAGGAGGTTAAATGAAAAATTCAAGAGTATGTTAACCCTGAAAAAAGAGAAACTCTAGGTTTTCCATTTCAAAATGGCAGGTTTGTCAAACTCGAGAAAGCAGTAAGTCAAGCCTGTTTCTGAAAGAGAGGTAACTTTTACTCCGTGTCAGTTACTGGGCAACCTAACCTGGTCAGGAGCAGGTTTTATCATCTAAACTCTGATTTTCTGTCGGTCTCCACCCCTTTTTAAAAGACGAAATGGTATTTCAATGCCCGAATTTCAGTCACACAAAGAACAAAGTTATGAGAATGGCTTGCCCTTTTTTGGAGGATCACATAGATGAAGAGGCTGTATTAATTTGAATAGAATTACATTTACGCAAGGATTTTGAGACACAGAGTGGATTTTTTTGTCTTTTCCCCACAACGTTATATTTTTGTTTGAGAGTTACAGTTTTTCATTGCTATCAATTACATATATCCATAATGTAATCCGTACTTACATCAATAACATCACCCATCGTGGCCATGCTTTCACCCGTGATTTTGGACTATCTGTAACTTGTTTATTGAAGATGCAGGACAACCACCAACAGGACAACTTCGATAATTTAGACGTTAAACCTGAAATTCTTTATAGAAACTGTTTTTTGCAAGAATGAGAATAGTTGAGTAGATACAACTTTCTCTAAAATTTTTGACAAAAATGGAAGACTAGAAATGGGTCTGTAATTTGCCAGTTCGCTAGGGTCTAGTTGTGATTTCTTAATAAGAGGCTTAATAACCACCAGTTTGAAAGGTTTAGGGACGTGGCCTAAAGATAACGACGAGTTGATAATATTGAGAAGTGGTTCTTCTGCTACAGGTAACAATTCTTTTAGTAATTTTGTGGGTACAGGATCTAATAGGCATGTTGTTGGTTTAGATACAGTGATGAGTTTCTTTAACTCTTCCTGTCCTATAGCGGTAAAGTGCTGCAGTTTTTCTTTGGGTGTGACGAAAGTAGTTGACATATTAGACACAGTAGAACCTACAATGGTTATTGTATTTCTGATGTTATCTATTTTATCAGTGAAGAAATTCATAAAGTCATTACTAGGAATATTTTGATCTGGTGGCATCTGGTTATTTGTTAAACTAGCTACTGTGCTAAATAAAAACCTTGGATTGTTTTGGATATTTTCTATGAGTTTGTGGATATGCTCGGCCCTAGCAGGTTTTAAAGCCTGTCTATATCTGGAAATACTGTTTTTCCATGCAATTCTAAAAACTTCCAAGTTTTTCTCCATTTGCGCTCAAGATTACGAGTTTCTTTCTTGAGAGAATGGGTATTATTGTTGCACCATGGCGCAATACATGGAGAAGATGGTACCCATATTTAATTAGATTTAATCAAATCTAGGATATGATTAAAAAGATGAGTGGGCCCAGTGACATTTTGTTTTACTCCAAAAGAATTTATCAGGTCAGTAAACGCAAGTCCTAACGCATCATTTTTATTATCAACATGAATGTTAAAATCCCCGGCAATTAGTGCTTTAGCAAAAATTAACCAATATTTCGGAAAGGAATTCTCCAAATTTTTTTGGAAATCTATATATCGCCCTGGCGTTCTATACACAGTAGCTAAGACAAGAGATTTCTTTTGCATATCTGTCAGAGTAACATTAAGCAAAATAATTCAAATGAATTAAACCTGTATCCTGTTTTCTGAGTAACATTAAGAATATCACTGTATATTGTTGCAACACCACCACCACGATCACACTGACTGGGCTCATGTTTGTGATAGTAGTTTGGTGGAGTAGACTCATTTAGACCAATATAATCATTAGGTTTTAGCCAGGTTTCTGTTAAGCAGAGTACATCAAAACTATTATCTGTTATCATTTCATTCACAATAACTGTTTTCGGTGCAAGTGATCTAATGTTTAGGAGTCCAAGCTTTAAAAATGATTTCTGTTCATCTATTTTGTTGTCCAACAGCAGTTCTGCTCCGACTCTGCTGGGTGCAAGCCGCCAGCATGGAAAAGCCTAGGACGATCCCAGAAAAGATTCCAATTATTAACAAATAGCAGAACAATATGAACAGAACAAATTCTGTTCTTTACACCATGACAGTAACCATTCATTTAGAGCAAAAAGTCTACTGAACCTTTCGTGTCCACGTCGATACGTGGGAAGTGGTCCTGACACGATGATCCTGGTCGCGGGCGACGTGATGCGAACGGTCTCGATCAGGCTGCTGATGTCCCTCTTCAGAACCTACGACTGCCGCAGCCTGGTGTCGTTCACCCCCGTGTGCAGGACGATCGCACCGACGCTCTCACTCTCCTTCAGGATCGCGGGTATCTGTGCAGAAATAGCGAGAACGCGAGTGGCAGGAAAACAGCATGTGTATACTTTGCCTTTAGCTATAGTAGCACGAACGCACCGGACAATGGAGTCTCCGACGATCACAGAGTCGCGTTCCACCTCATGGAGGGAAGCAAAACGGTTCTGGGTGGAGATCTCGAAGAGCGGGGGTGGAGATGTCCTTGCCCGGGCCCTGGCTGGTGTCTTCCGATGCTGCTGCACCCAGGGTCTGTGTCCCGGCGCCGATATCTGGGACGATTGCAGCCGGGTGCACGGTACCTGTGCAGAGAACCACACGGAGTAGAGGTGGTCAGAGTGTTCATATCGCGCTGTATACTCACCCGGGAGGATTCCAGCACTGCTTTCCGCTCTCTTATCTCGGCCTCGGCTCGAACTGGAGGCCGTGGAGAAGCAGATTCAGGAGCTGCTGGAGAGACAGATTTAAACTCTCAAGTTCAAGTTTAAACTCTGAGTTACTGAAACAGGCCCTTGGCTTCCATAAAGCTGACAACTAGATGAAAATAGATTTAGTTGAAGGAACAACAACAACAAAAAGGGGTAAAGTAAAATATTTTTATTTGAGTCTATCCAACTATTATTGCTCAAATGTCAATGATCACTTTAGCATGTTGGTAGTAATAACCTACACTTAGACTAAAGTACAGAACTACTGTACTGGCAACCAAACTGTCATCATACTGTGGAAAAGAAAAAGATTCTTTAAAACAAGATAAACCTGGCCTCAATAAAAGAGCACAAATGCAGAAATTATGAGTCATACATACATAAATCCTAGCGGAAGGGGGATCAGAAGTCATTAGGTGCTTTGTGTCTCATCAGCGATGCTGCTCTTTTGGGTGTGGAGCTCATTAGACCTGCCAAAATGAATTAAATCACACTGCTGAGGAGGGAAAGGGGAGCACTTTGTAGTTAGCCTGATCATTACTGGACATTACTGTACTGACACAGCAGATCTCTGCATCTATGGGGATCACAAACTTTTAGGCTTGCAGTTGCATACCAGTTCTATTCAGCAGTGACGGGGAAGCTACTTTAAAAATTATGTTTCCACAGCTACTCAGTCTACAGTAGGTAAAATACAGTTCAAGTAATAATTCTCAAAATTATTATTATTATTATTATTATTTTATCATTTACTTATCATCATGATGTTGTTTTTTATTATTATTATCATTTTTTTGGTAAATTACTTTCATTATAGGAACAAAAATAATTGAAACCTTCTTCAACTTTGTTCTTCTGTCTTTAACAGAATATAGAAATGTAAGCAGGTTAAGAATGAATTAAGTGTGATTTAGTAATGACAGAATGAACCAGAGTGCCATGACAACTTAAAACAGATAAGTGAAGTATAAAACAGATGGTTGCACACTGCTAAATAAAATGCACCTGCTATGCTTATTAGTAGCATTGCACTAACTTTGTTTATTATTAAGGAAGAACTGGTTATTTTGGTGCTTTTCTGAACCATTTAATTTTTCTGGTCCAAAAACCAAAGTTAAAGCAACGTCGCAAAATATGGAGTAAATGTGTTAAGTGACTGGAGAGTATGTGTTTCTGAGTGTTTTTCTGTATGGAGAAACGCTTTTAGCGCAATAGCTACTTTTTTTTTTTTTTAAAAGCTTAATCTGCAATAATTACAGATGATAAAAAAATGCTAAAGGGGTTACACTAAATATATAAATACATATTTGCTAGAGAAAAAAATATATATATTTTCGGGAGGCTCCACAAAAGACACACAGTAAGTAATACAGGTGGGATGACATGAAGGTGAATGAATTATGCTACCTGGTCTCATGGACTGACCATATAGCATACCGGGCAATGCCCCCTGGGCCGATTTTTGGGCTATGGCTGTCAGTCATAATTTGATTTTTTTGATTTTTTTGAAGTTTATTAGGTCAATTTATTTACTACCACAATGAGACATGAATCACGGACCATTGGTTGATTGTCTTAAAGGACATTGAGTTAGTCCAATGAAATCTCTGGGCCACGCCCTGCCTCCCTCCTGGCCAGCCCTCAATCTGCTATTTAGAGTTTGACTGGAGTTTGAGATGAGTCCGTCTATAACAATGGATAAACAAGAAAAGAGCAAGGGGGGTGCAGAGAAGCTGCGGGAGAAAAGACGCAAAAGCAGAGCAAGATATTTTCATCTGAGAAAGCTAATATATGCAATTTAGTCTTGGACTAGCTTAAGCCGATTTTTCCTCCCAGTCCAGTCCTGGTCTCATGGCATTAACATACTTTGGTGCACTTTTTAGTGAGCCAAGAAATACATGCCAATAAGTACACCAGTGCAGTTTCCAAAAGAAATGAACACTAGAGGCAGACACCATTCATACTAGATCGATGCATGTCACATAGCCTGTGAAACGACAATGGCAGCCCCTACAGATACAGTGTTTATGCCAATGGTACACTAAAATAAAAAGTAACAGCTTCTCTTGCCTTATGTATTGTTTTACCTACTCTGTTTACCTTAAAAAAACAAGGAAAGCAACTCTGGAGGCAGAAATTATTGTAAATAAGCATAAGCCCCGTACAGTCCTCCATGATGGTTTGTTTACATCCAACTACAACAATTCTTTGTGCTCATGCAGTTTGGCGTGACTTAACTGGAACGCTACAAAGTCGTGAATTGTGGTTTGAATTCATGACTTATGGCCTCAAAAACCTGCCTGGAATGCAGCATTAGGTGACTGAAAGCATCGAAGGTTCGAATCCTGTGTAACAGTTTAACAAAACAATTTAGATTTAAGGTACATAAAACAGTGTTGCACAAAAAGTGCAAAGAGGTACATATTTTTTATGATACAAGATTGAAATAATGGCAGAATAAAAATCTTTGGGTGAACTATCACTTTAAGTAAGCAGCATCGCTACTTAACACTCTTCTTTAGCCATGGCTGGAATTCTTTCAGAAGCTCCCTAATCACTCAACTGTTTATTTGCGTGGGCGAATTCAGTTCATCAGTTAAATTTTGTTTTAACCAACCTGATATTTGCTCTGCCATGACTAAGCCCAGATACCTGACTCCACATTTTTATTGGAACGCAGTAATTAGTTTTGGCGACAATTGTACAATGTAGGGCATGAGCTCTGACTCATTTAAACACCTTTAGTGAACCAGCAAAGAACAGACTAAAAAAGGTTAACAGTTTATTCAGAACAACAATAAAACCCAGTAACGGTGTGAAAAAGTTCATGATTAGATTGGTGGGGGAGTTTAAGGATTATGCGAATATGCCGCTCATTTCAAATTCCATATAATTATCCAAGGTTAGCAGCTGCCGGTTAAATGAATAAATAGCTCTACACCCCTCTCTGCTCTTCAATCCTCAGCCGACTGCCATATCAGACCTCATCTGAATATCCTGGAACTGTTACCAAGCAACACACTACCCCCCTTTTTGGCAAAGCAAAGGGCAGTGATGCCATTCAGCTGTTGAGGAACTCAGTTAGTGTTGCGGATGCCAACATCATGCTCCCCAGCTATGGCTGCCACAGGGACAGGCTGAAACAGAGCAGTCTGGTTACTTTACAGTACTATGAAGAGAGCTCATATACAGAGACAAACAATAGAAGTAGGCTACCTCGACATCTTCACTGTGGTGGAGACGAGCGGTGGTCTAAATACAGTGTGTGTGTAAAAGAAAACTGAAAAATGTGTCTGCATATGGCATAGCAACTTCGGTGAACTCTAGCACACAGTCAATTAAACTTGGACCGCTGTGTATTTGGCTGCTTCCTCTTCCCATCCTGGAGAGAAAAAGAAAAAATTACTGATCACTTAACTGACCTGTCAGTATTATGGCATATTTCTGCTCGCCAGCCAGCATGAGAGTTCAAGCTGTCTTGCTGTCTCCATAGGCAGCTGCCTTCGAAGATGGCATTCGAACCTTTTGAAATCTCATAAGCTGGACTTTTCTAGCATTTTCTGAGATCTGTGGAATTATGTGGATTAAACATGGTACAGTCGGTTAAATGGAACTGAAAATAATGAATAGCTGAAAGCGTCATCATAATTAGTCAAATATTTCATAAACAAACAACAAAAATAAGGGGAGGTGTAGAACCTTTGGAAACCTGGTGTTCCAAATCTGCTAAAATCTGTAGAGCATTCAATGAAGGTAGACTTCACTCTTCACACGTGAGATTATAATAAATAAATAAATAAAATGCACCTTACATTAATAGTGGTCTTAATAACAAATGTAAAGCTGAACTTGATGACTTTTATTTAAGCTATACATTTTATCAATGCATTATACTGTTCAAGCTACAAGTACATATATACACTCACCTAAAAGATTATTAGGAACACTAACATGGTGTTTGACCCCTTTTCGCCTTCAGAACTGCCTTAATTTTACGTGGCATTGATTCAACAAGGTGCTGTAAGCATTCTTTAGAAATGTTGGCCCATATTGATAGGGTAGCATCTAGCAGTTGATAGAGATTTGTGGGATGCACATCCAGGGCATGAAGCTCCTGTTCCACCACATCCCAAAGATGCTCTATTGGGTTGAGATCTGGTGACTGTGGGGGCCATTTTAGTACATATAAAATGTCAGTGTTTCCCTTGTTTAGTGTAGTGGACTTTTGTTATGACTTGTCTCCCTTTGTTTCCATGCCCACTCTGTTGTGTCTTCACCTAGCTTGTTAGTTTCCAAGCCAAATGATTAGCTCTGCTCCCTCATTTATCCCATTGTCTCCCCTTTATAAAGTGTTTATGTGTGTTTGTAAATTTGCTGAGCATTGTGAGTGTTTCCTTTACCAAGCGTTTCCTTTGTTTTGTGTACCGACCTTTTGCTCCTGTTTGGATTATTGCTCTGGTTTGTTTGCCAATGGCCGACCCTCACTAGCCATTTGTATATTTCTTGTATGCTGTTGTCTCCACTGTTCCCATTTGCCGTTGTTTTGACCCTGCCTGTTTGACCATGTCCATATATAAAAACCAGCATATGGATCCGACCGCGTCATATCCCTTCATTATAGTATAAATATTTGCCACAATCCATTCCGGGATTGCCTTCATCACAAACGATACATGCCATGTCACTTTATTAATTATAGTGACTCTACATTTTGTAACAGTATTTCTGGCAGAAGCTTGAGTCAGTGTCTAGGCAGCTCACCAAGTTTGAAAAAAAATATTGTTAAATAAATACTTTACCCACATTAAAAAAAATAATAATTGTGCATTATGTTTTCACCTTCACAGCATGTTTTTTTGTTTGCTTTTTTTCTTGTGAAATAAAAAAGATTATTTTGAAGAAAGTTTCAACAATTTTTAGTCACACAACAAAAGTCAACATGGTCCAAACAACATTGGACACAACTGGTTTTCATTGCATGGCCAAACCAGACAAGAAAGGAAAAGGATTAAAACAGAGATACTTTCCAAAATTTTTTTTTTACTTTTTTAAAATGTTTCACTTTTTTTTTGTTTTTTAAATTGAAAACGGAAAGAAATAGAAAAGTGAAAACTGAATTTTCACTTTTTGTTAAATGTAATTTTAACACAACTGCACTAATTTTTTAATAAAAACACTACAAAGTGCCTTATCATACAGAAAATGAACCTGCCACTGCCACTCCACTTAGCCTTTAAAAACACACAGAGACCCACAGGAGCAGGGATAAGGAATTTCCACCGTGGACCAAGTGTGAGAAGGCAGATGCCACGGACATCCTGGGTTTTCCCACTGCTGTTGGAAGCTCCACACATTGTCTGACACTCCAGACAGCACTGGCTTCAATTAAAAAGAGAAGAGAGGAATGAGAAAAAGACAACTGTAGACATGTTGGAAATGGCTGTCTGTCTGGAGCAAAATGATGAAAGTGAGAGAGAGACATTGTGTTATCTGTCAGCTTCAACTAGACAATGTCACACTGTACATTCAAGTGCCAGCTCTGAGAACAGAGGCTTTCTGGTATAACACATACACACGCACACACAGCAGATTCAGAGATGCTCTGGCTCTAACAAGCACATGGTATATCTGACGCCATGCCATAGAGAATAGGGCCTGCCACAGGCACTGTAGCCTGCAGAGATTGGGAGAACCAGATGACTCAATCTGCTCCAACAGGAGAGTGCACAAAGAAGTAGCATTACTTTACCTTGTGACACAGCGAGCAGGCATAAGACTGCACAGACCATGAATAACCCTTAGGAAAGAAGTTTGCTTAAATGTCTCAGTTCCTTCTACACAGCTATGACGTTAAATGGAGGGAAACTTTAGAGGTAAGTTAAATGAAGAGACAACTAAATTAAGTCTTCTTAGATTTTCCTCCTGAGAAAAAGACCCTATTAATTAATTTAATCTTAAACATGTCTCAGATGTTTCAGAAGGGATCTCAATGGGAAACACAAACTAAAAATTATTTTATCATCATCCTATATTACAATAGAAATATCAAGGCATCCATGAAACAAATATATATATATATATATATATATAAATAATATAATAGAAATATATATAAACAATGGGCCTCAGGATGTAATCATGGTGTCTTTGTGCATTCAAAATAAAATGCATTTGTGTTCCCACTCAACGCTGTACAGTGATAACCAGGATTCACTCTTGAAGAGAACCCCTCTCCAAAGTGCCAGACACCATTGAAGGTGAGCATTTGCCCACTCAAGTCATCTACAACAACAAACAACAGTTAGGTCGAGACCTCGATGAGAATAACGAGCATGCAGATGAGCTTTTTTTTTAGAGAAATGAACATTAATTTCACGGGCAACAGCTCTGATGGAAAATTCTGCAGACAGCATTCCAATTGCATGTTCCCTTAAAACTTGCGACATCTGTGGCATTGTGCTGTGCCTTTTATTGTGGCCTGTGCGATAATAATGCTGTCTAATTGGTATCTTGATATGCCACACCTGTGAGGTGGATGGATTCAGCAAAGGAGAAGTGCACACTAATGCCGAGTTCAGACTGCATGATTTTCAAAGTAGTCGCATCACAGACCTTTTACACTGCATGACTATCTGGGGTATCATTCAGTCGCTGCTGTGTTCACACTGCATGATAGATCGAAGACAGATGGTTTCACACCGCATGACTTTACAATAGGAGGAACTGCCGACAACTTTTTCTCACTGCCAGACACACGTGAGAAGTGACACAGAAAAACGCGAGGTCACATGTGCAAGACTGGAGTTTTCACGTGAGACTGGGATTTTTATTAAAAATTATATCAAGCAAAAGAAGCTTGTCATACAAATTGCATGTGTGCTCATTTGCAATGAAAAGAAGATTATAGAGGAGGATATTTAACCTTCTATACCTTTGTAACTCCTCCCCTAACATCCCGCTGCCCTATATGTTGCTCTCTCATTGGCTGTAGGAAATCACCAATGATATTCAGTCAGAACACATTTCACACGGCATGATTTTGAATCGCAGTCTAAAAAAAGTCTAAAATCTTTTAGCTCATGGAAAATGGGGGCAAAAACAAAATAGAAATAAAAAAAAATTATGTGTCCTATGGTGTAAAACACAGCAAAAATGCAATAAAAAAAACCCAGCAAAAACCAAAACAAATAGATTTTTGTTGTTTTTGTTTTCATTTTTACATTTTACGTCACACCATTCAAATGTCAACTACCCATATATATATATATATATATATATATATATAGATAGATAGATAGATACTGTATTAGTGCTGTCAAAAGATTCATTGTGATTAATAACATCCAAAAAAAGTATTTGTTCACGTAATATATGTGCCAAATGCTGCGAGTTTATTATAAAAGACAGCGTTACACAAGCATAGTCAGTTACCAGCAGACAGAGATATCAAAGGCACAGGCGAGAGAATATTCAAATAGCGAGGCAGGGGGTCAAGCGAACAGCGAACGGTATCCAAGGTAAAGTCTGGGAACAGGTGGGGTCGAGAACAGTAAATCCAATGCGAGAAAACACTGAGAACATGGGAGACACGGAGGGCTTAAAAGGGGAAAACGATGGGTAAATCCACAATGAACAACGCTAGTAAACACAAAGTCCGGCCCTTAATTGCAGCAAAATACAAGACAAGGGGGCAGAGGAACAATAGGCAGTCATGGCGACAAACAAGGTGGGAGGAGAAAAGAGTTCAATAAGAGTTCTTTAATGGGGAACAGAGGGACAGACAAACAGTAAACATAGTCCGGACTGGAGTGCTCTCTGGCGGAGCCCGATGGCACTTCCAGCTGGCATTGTTACAAAACGGTGCGGCAACCCTGATCACACCAGCTGCTCTCACTGTCATTAACGGGGGTCCGTTAAACTGGACATTAACCTCACATGCCTTGAAGCAGCCTTCTTTGCTAATGGCTAGTGCAGTGACTTAGGAACAGCCGCCATTTTGTGCAGAGTCCCAGATTTGGTGGCCATCTTTTGCAGTGCATCGAGATCAGCGGACATCTTGTGCACGGACTCGGGAGCAACATCCATCTTGGGCACGGACTCGGGAGCAGCGGCCATCTTGTGTGCGGAGACTCGGATGTGGTGGTCACTTTGTGCAATAACTCGAGGCTGTGCTCCTCCTGCGAGGACTGCACAGTAAAAGCTGACCTGGCTAAAATGAATGCATACTCGACATAATCCTCCAGGCTGCATTGAAAGCATTGACGCTGTGGAAAGCTGCTGGATCTTTTGTGGCTGTTCATTCTGTCTTGAATGAGACAGGGAGGCGTGTGGATCCAAATGCAGCAAGTTTATTATAACAGACAGAGTCACACAAGCATAGTCGGTTACTGGCAGACAGGGATATCAAAGGCACAGACGAGAGAATATTCCAATAGCGAGGCCGGGGATCAAGCGAACAGCGAACGGTATCCAAGGTAAAGTCTGGGAACAGGTGGGGTCGAGAACAAACGGTATATAAGGAGAACAGCAAAACAGCAAGAGCCTGGCAGAGCCCTATGGCCTGATGGCCAATAGCCCTTCCAGCTGGCATTGTTACAATATGTATGTATGTGTGTATATATAAATACACACATATGCAGTATATATATATTTTTTTAAATAATTACATGTGTGTGTTCATTGTCTGTTGTGTTCTTTTATTCTGGTTTTAGTTTCATTTTGATGTCTTCCTATGTTAGTTTTGTTTTCTTACTATGCCCATATTTGTTTTTTCCTGTGTCTGTGTGATTATTGGTTAATTCTCTGCCACCTGTGTCTCCCCAGCTGCCCTCACGTTGGTCATTAGTTCTTTGTGTTTAAATACCCTGCCTTTTGAGTTCCTGTTTGTCGATCAATGTTTATTGTAACCTTGTGATGTGCTAGATGTGTTCGCTCCTTCTCATATGGAGATTGTTTATTTTGTTTATTAAAAACGTTATTTCATTTGAATTCTCGACTCCTGTGCTTCTCCTTCATCTGCCATCACTGCGAAACATAACAGATTGATTGACCATGACAGAACCATGATGTGGGCTGAGCTCCATCAGGGAGAGAGGCCATTGGAGCAGTACATTGAGGATGTTTTGAGCATTTTTCATCTGGTGAGTTGTAGCGAATTTACCATTAATGAATTCTTTTGGATGGGACTCAATGATGACTTGTTTTGTTTAATCTATCCTGAAGATTGTCAGACGTCCATTGTTGAGTTTCTAAATTTAGTCCTTGATCTGAATCATTCCAAGTTTTTTGTTGATTATGCTAGTCTGAGTCCCATCCAAGAGAAAAAAGACGCTGCAACTCACCACAAGCCAAGCTCCTCCATGTGCAACTCCAATGTGCTTTCTCTCCCTCACAATCCAGTCAGCTCCTATCCGACAAACATTACCCTGCTCTGCCCACTCACCAACAAGTCCGCGCTGCCAGAATGCTTTTAGGAGCACGCGCTGATAGAGTGCACTCACAAGCGTGTGCTGCCCGAGCACTTCTTCGAAGCTGAGCCACAAGAGCGCCTTCACGAGCCTGCGCTGCCAGAGCGCATCTACAAGCCTGCGCTTCCCGAGCCACCCCGATCCTAGCGGATTCTGCTCCGCAATTACGGCTAAGAGAGCTGTGTCCTACCCCCACTCTCAGCTATGGGCCAGAAGAAGAGGCCCGATCCCCTACCGGCTTCAGTTCACCGGTGACATGCCATGTGCTGGATATGTGGCAAGGAGAGCCGATCCTGAATCCTGTCCCTGAGCTCGTGCTTCCAGACCACCGGCACCTGGCTGGAGGAGGTGGGAGTGATGAAGAGTCTTCCTGTGCCAGTTTTGCTGGGAAGGGACTGGCAGGATTTAACGCCTCCTCACCTCCAGGCTGCCAGCCCCAGAAGGAGTCGCCAAAGATGTAGGCCAGCCAACAGGAAGACCCAAAGTCCAGCACTTCAGGCCTCCAACAGCGGGAGAAATGGCGAGTCTCCCTGCCAAAATACTAACCTCTTCTATGATGTCTTACAGCAGGTGATGAGAGAGGGCTCTTTCGCAAAAGAAACAATGTGAGGACGACAGGCTGAAGCACTACTGGACCCAAGTCCGGGTCATCAAGGGCAAGGATGCTCAGCCTGGTCCCCATCCTCTCCTGCACTTTGTGGTACAATACGGTCTGCTCTACTGCATTGCCCAGCGGCGGGGGGAGGAAAAGGTTGTTGGTTGTCCCTGAATCCAAGATGGCAGGCCTACTGGGGGTGGCCAACACTGTCCAAAGTATTCGGGACCACTTTTCCTGGCCAGGACTAGACGGCAAGGCAACCTGCCAGAGGAAGTTGGCCAGAACTCCTCCCCCCAGCCCACTTTGTGGGGCCACTGCCAAAGTCTGCCCATGGACATGAACACATCCTGGTACCCCAAAGCAGTTCAACTCCCCCGAGCCACAGTCAAAGCCATCACGCAGGAACTTTTTCTGCTAGCCAACCAAGCCCGGCATACCAGCCGAGACACAGACCGATCAAGCTACCTCTTCATGTCCCAACTAATGGCTGACCTCTGCAGACTGATGAAGATATTTAACCAAACATTGAATTTGAGAAGTTTAGCTGCCCCGTAGCTGCCCCGGTGACAAGCGTCCCGAGGAGTCTTCAGCATCTCCCTGGAAACGGACGAGGAATACCTGCCCTGCCTCCCTACATAATCCACATGGGAAGCGACAGAGAGGGAGAACCTTCTTCATGAGAGCATACGCTGACGCTTCCTCTCCTTTTGTCCCCAGACAGCCTGTGACCGATCGGCCTTCACCCCACAGGAGGACTTTATTCACCGGCACGAAGGGAAACCACAGAGCACAGCAAGCACAACTTATCTTCTCACATTTCACCTTCTTGTAAAAAAAAAATCCACCCATCACTGAATATCCTTGTTGTGTGATTCTGCCACCTGTGACAGTAAACTAAAATAAAATAGAAAATGTTGCACTTATATATATATATATATGATATTATTAGTGCAACAAGGATATTCAGTGCTGTCAAATGATTAATCGTTTCAAAAACTTTGTTTGCAGAGCACTGAAAGATAAAGCTCTTTTTACATTTGTCCTCAAAATGCAAGCAATTTAAAGCTAATTCTAATTATCATTGGAAAGCAGTCCAGAAGGCTTTCTTGTATGTGATTAAATGAAAATTTATGTCTGGATACCTCTATCACACATGATGTGTGACAATTAGACACCTAGTTATTATAATCCAAAAGCCTGGCATGTTAGTGCTGATAAATACAAATACAAACAGTGGTGGTAAATTAGCTCTGGCATAGCGGCCAGAAGTTCTTTGTAAGCAGATGGAGGAAGCCGACCTCCAACACAGTGCTCTGAGGCGATGGTAGGGCTTATCTACAGGTGTATATACACAAGTATGTCCACCAGGTTTTAACACAGACCCAAACGCTAAATAAACTCCTGCTATCATCTCCAGAGAGTTTCCTTTGCTCAAGCATTGGCTTTCAGACAGCAGCATGTTATGAGTATCCTCTGTATCCAGAAAGAGCTCATATTTAATTTAGGAAGGTTCATATGGCTAGGTCTGGCGGAGACTAGTGTTCAGACGGCTGGAAGTGAGAACCATCTGGCCAGCAGAGAGCCCTCATCTGCTGCCCAAATCTGACTCTGTTTACTGGGTAGAGAGGAGTGACGGCAATGCCAACTGGAAGAGCACAGAGGATAGAAAACGATAAAGCTAATGGTTAGCTTTTTACCGCCAAGCTAGCAGGTGTAGAAGTGCTGAAAAACACTTAATAAAAAGAACTGATTTTGCAGGAAGGGTATAGATTAATTAATTAAAATGTTGGGCACTAATACAGGGCACAAAATCACAACATGTCATTTTTAGTGGGTGCAGCATGGAAAACATTGCTGTCTGTCTTTAGTCAGTGTGAGAAGCTGTCAAAGCTAAAGCTAACAGCTGTGACAATATGGCCATGCTAGCTGTGCATGTCTCGTGGGAGAAAGAGCTAAACTAGCCTGTCGAGTATGTCAGCGACATCAATCACAAAGTGCGAGTGAGCACTTTAAAACAGATGTCACAGACAGGACAGAACTATTGGCTAATGCCGATAATTCTGAAATTCTGACAGTCTCTGACAGCTAGCAATTTTAAAGGGATTAGCATCTAAAAAAGAACACAGAAAATTCAATATCAATGTTATTTTGCAGCTTACAGAAAGAGCGAATATGAATCTTGATTATTAGACTTGTCTATTTATGTCGAAACAGATCTATTTCTCTTTCACTTCCCCAAGCTGTTGATTGAGTGAAAAAGTGAAAGAGTACAGCAGAAGGGATTGTGGGTTTTAATTAGATTTGTACCTGTCGTGTCTTTACTGAAAAGACACCGGCAAGTTACTGAAAACAGGAGAATCAAGCTAAATTGCTCACATAACTGTGGCTGGCAAATTAATCGATGTCGTTTAAGGAGCTTATGAAGATCAGTTTAGTACGCATTGTCCTCAGAAGTTATCAAGAGAATAATTTAGGTTATTGCTTGCATATGCGGGTCATGTGTGATGTGATGTGTTTGAGAGACACTAAATGTGCGTGGGTAAATTACATAAATCAAGCAATTACAAAAAGTATATTTTCTGTATGGCTCATGAATATTTTTTAGATGACAAATTATTTCACCAATAAAAAATAGGATGCAACTCCCCTAAAATGAAGTGCTTTAAATTACAATTAATTGAAAGTGTTTTTATTTAATACAAAACATGCTTCTGGGTGTTATTCAAAGCTAAGAGGAATCATTTGAATTAATTGAAGGTAGAGAGTACAATAAGCCATACTGATATATGTTGACTGTGGGATATTAGCAAAGAGACTGTATTTAAAACCTCAGTGACTTAGATCAGACCCAAATGCACACAGGAAAACAAAATTTTAAAAACTGAAATGTTAGTGTAGGAAGGCTCTATAATGTCAAAATTGGGTTTCTGCTGAATGTAAATGTAAAGATATGTAAAGTGATATCTGCTTTTTAATACACTTACATGCTTTGGAAGGAGTGAATTGTGAATACTGATTAATTTTATATTGAACGGCTTCCTTTCGAGATGTTATAGTCATACATTTCTGATTCAATTTATTTAATGACTTCCAATATAAAAAAATAAAAGATAAAAAAAATCTATATAAGAAAATTAATTTTACTGCATGTTTTTACTTATTTTAATATGGTTTATTTTAATTTGATCTTTTATACTCACCATGGCTGCATTTATTTGGTCAAAATACAGCAATAACAGTGATATTGTAAAATATTACTACACATGTGTGTCAACTTAAATGTATTGGTCACACTTTATTTTAAGGTTAAAATATTGCTATTAACAAACCAATAACTACTGATTTTGCCTCGATAAATTTGCCTCCTTATTTGCTTCTTATTAATAGTTATTGATTAGGAATATGCAGAACATATCATATGTGCTTTAAATTTAAGTACTAATAAACAGCTAATATGTTAATAATAGGCATATTATCAGGCAAAATTAGTCCCTATATAATAAAGTGTTACCAGTGTATTATTTTTTTTTTCTTCTCCACAGTTTTGTTTTATTAAAATATACAATATATTACAATATGTTTATATTTTAATTATACAGTAATTGGACTTGGCCACATGAAATGTTTATTTTAAGACCAAAAAGACATTTCTGCTAAACATATATTTATATTAGTATAAATTCATACATTTAGTATTTTCTTTTACTAATTGATCACAGAAATGAACCTAACCATTTTCATTTTACTGACCAAACACTTCTCATTGAGCCTAAATTGCTCCCGCTGTTTCTATATAAAGTACATTAAACTAATTGGGCGATTTGTCCAACCATCACTGAAATGAATTACATAATTTGTTTCAATTGGATTATTTTTTCTCAAAATGGTCAAATGTAGTATGAACCTAATCCAAAACTCAATAAATTTGGGTTGATAATTTGGTGTGTGATGATGTGTAAAGCCGGCAGTTGGATATCGGGGACAATTAGAGGAGGAGAAGGTCTTTGTGTGGGTGAGTTGTCATGAACGGCCCATCGTGCCCTTCCAAAGGAATGAATAATGGATCATCGCGTCAGGCACCATCAAATAATAACAAACACACAAAACAGGTTGGCTAGGGAAAACTAGCTGAGCTCCAAAATGCCAAGACTGAATAATTCAAACTGCATTCCCTCACTGCACACCACGATTGCCTCATTCTGACCAGGG
The DNA here is from genome assembly GCA_034779775.1 of Enteromius afrohamiltoni. NCBI lineage: Eukaryota > Metazoa > Chordata > Actinopteri > Cypriniformes > Cyprinidae > Enteromius > Enteromius afrohamiltoni. Next base: position 11,790,962 of record JAUYWG010000031.1, on the reverse strand, counting down.
CGATGAAAGACGGGAGAAAAACAGAGGGAGGGGCGGAGCTCTGAATGAATGCTAGGAGGAAAGAATGGAAGGCGGAAAAGGCCAAAGAACAAATTTTGGACTGTACAAAGAGAAAGAGCAAGGGAAAGGAGCACAATCTGTCCAGACGACCAACAGGAAGAGCATGCAGGCCAATTCTCCAGTGCTCTGTATTCATGCTGCATTGTGTCCTGAATAGTACTGACTTGTTAGGCGGGGTCAGCCTCCGGGGCTGGCTTCCACACAGAGTCCAGAACGGGTGGACATGGCTGGGGAAGAGCAGTGGGGAAGGAGGGTCGAGCTCTGAACTGCTCTAGAGCCGCATGCCCATTGATCTGACACCAATTAGCATAGTATCCATCTGCTGCGGACTCCAAATGGGGTGCAGAGCCAAGAGGCAAACCATCAAATTCATGCCATAAACATAATACTGTATAGTTCTTCATACCCTATTTTGGAATTTCTGTCTCAGTGGAGATTTTTTGCGCCAGCCCTTTGCAACTGCTTTGTCAGATTATACAGTATGACCCCTTGGGTAAGGGCCATAGCAGAGCAAAGCAATTGACTTTTATCTCAAACTCTACGATGTACCAATTAGACTTTGTTCATGAATGATGAAAGAATGGATGTTATTGGTCACATTTCCAACAAAGTTGAAATGCAAACAAACTAACCCAAAAAAGCATGTTTGGCAATATTGCCAATGTTTTGGAAGTGAAAAAATTCTGAACAAAGAGGTCACAGACATTCAGTCAATTGCTGTGCTCCAGTTGTTTCTTCATTAGCCGGCAATCGTAAATGGCCACCGTAGCAACAGTCATGCTGCATGACTGTGCCTGAAAATTTCTGACACCACCAGGCAATTAATCCTCCGTCAGTGAACTTGTCAAACCAAGTGATCCAAGGCTGTTGAGTTTGCCCAACGATGAGAGAAATTTTGCAATTCCTCATATCTGAGAAGGCAAAATCGTGACCAAAAAATCACACAGTGTGCTTTGCACATGATAAACAAACACACACAGGCCTAAAGATTCCCTCAACATGAAAAATTATGGCTTAAAGCAGTTTTTTTCTCACCGAGAGCTGAATTTTTTTGTGTAGGAAAATAGTGTCTAATACTGTGACTAGTTTGTATGGCAGTGCTGTCATTATTATTTTGGTAAAAATGTTACCTAATGACAACTATACTGTAGGGTTTTTAAAAAATGAGAAAAAAACTCTTTACCGTTACAGTAGCTGTCACCTGTCAGAAAAAAAGCTGAATATATAGTGTTACTATAGCTGAAACAATTATGTTGGTGGAAATGACGGACTAAAGCAAGATTCTGCTAAAAAGTGTTGGATTAACAATAAATTTGTAAATGTTTTATAGAGTTATAAACTCTCTCTCTCTGCCTTCCTATACACTCACATTTTGAATGTGATTCACTGGCCAAAATATTATGAATAAAAAGACAGCTGCAAGAAAACTTAAGTGAACTACTGTAAATACTTCTGTGTCAGTGTGCTGATAGAACTGATTGAGAAAAACATGCATCGCTATGTACTGTATGGTTTAAAGAAAAAGAACGTAAAATTATGGTGAAGGGAGCATCAATATTTGGGGCTGCCTCTGAGCACTTGCCATTGTGAAGGGGAAAATGAATTCCCAAGTTTATTAGGATATGCTACAGAATAACCTCAAGATGGCTGATTGCAAGCTGAAGCTCAGAAGAAACTGAGTGATGCAGCAGGATGATAACCCTAAACACTGTAGTATATCTACTATAGAGTGGCTTTGGAGACATAAAACGCCAGATGTCCAAAGAAGATGAGTGAGCAGAAGCAATTCTGTAGGGAGGAATGGCCCAAAATGGACTCCTGGACATTTGCAGATCTAATACACAGCTACAGGAAGTAGTTATCATGTGTTCAACCAGTTAATAAAACACTTCACTTACTGTGTTTCAGGGTGTACTCTACACTAGGCAATGCGAACCATGGCCAAATGCATTTGACCACCAAAGCATGGTTCGTTTGATTAGTGTGAGTGCTCCGATCTGTGTCCGTTTTGCTGCTGAGCATGGTTCAGTTGGACTCGGGCGTGGTTCGTATGTAGTGTGAGTGCTAACCGTGCTGGAGCACAGGACGAGACATGCGATGTCACGTTTTTGCGATGCTTCAAAACCAACATGTCATCACTTTGGTCTAAGGCCGAGGTGCAATGTTTGTTTAACGATAGGCTGTGAGAGAGGCTGTGGACCACCAAGAACCAAACGACTCAATTACTACAAAAATTACTATACACAAAGTAAACAGAGCAATGGACTCCATTGCGTTCAGCGAGAGCTCATCCTGTTTATCCTGAAATCGTCTCACAATAATGACGTAAGCGTGCTTCGGCATGAATGCTGAAACCCTATGTGAGTGCAGGCCAGAGGGGGAGTCGGGACAATCGTACTCGGGCACGGTTCACGTGTGAGTACATACTCAAATACTGTACTTTTTCCAACATCATTTAATGAGTTTGTTCAATAAAGTCATAAAAGATCATGATCATGTTTTATTAGCTTAGAAATATTGTGTTTGGTGATATTTAAAGACTTTGGTGAAGATCAGATCACATATTCTGATTAATTTAAGCTGAAAACTAGGAAACTGAAAATAGTTTATTCACTTTTTCTTACAACTGTAGATATGCTTACAGTTTTATTCACTAATATTATTATTGTGAACTATTTTGGCCACGATAATTGTGTAAATACGTTCTGATAACGTTACAGTTCTAATGTCTACTTTAGTAGGACTAATAAATATTAGAATCTATTACTTACTAATTTTTGAGAAAAATAACTGTAGATCAAAATAAAGAATCATAGGCTTATTAACGGACTTTCCATTAATTTAAATATGTAATCATGTAATTTAATGTAATAACAACCATCTCTTAGCAGTCTACAGTACACACAGTTTTGCATAATTTGTGTGAAAATCAGCTGGATATGCCAGCAAGACTTTGGATGGCACTCCAGCTCTCCATTAACTGTGAGTGTGTTTACATCTGTTTTCATTCATGGACTCTCAGCTATGAACTCATGTCTCTGCCCACTCGTTTGTTGTCTTGGTGTTTGATTGTTTGCTCCACCCCTTGACCTACTTTCATCTGTATAAACCCCCCCAGTGTTTGTATGTTGTCACGGTTGTATGTTGTTTATGTTGCAATTCATTCATGTTCTTTGTATTTCGCTGTTCTGTTAGATTTGTTGACGATTTCTGCCTGGATCTGGACTTTCCCTTTGTCTCCTCAAGGACCCTGTTTAACGGTATTTTGACCTTTTGCTTTGTTTACGACTCTGTTTCTGTTGTGCCTGCACTGCTGTGTCTGCCGGCAATCTACTGTTGCTATCCTGATCCTGATTCCTGTTTTGCACTTGAACTCGCAATGCCTCACGTCCCCGTTTGTAACAATGTGATTGATCAGGGTTGGGGCTGAACAGGAAGGTAGGTCACCAGGAACAGGATTGGGCCCCTTTGATTTACAACAAAATATAATGTCTTCATCTCTAAAATCATTATGTTTTCTTGCATTACATTAGGAAACTGGATGTGCTTAGTGTTGATTCATTTTCAGCTAACCATTTTTGTGAATTTGAACATGGAAACAGAATAGTGGGTGATTGAAGGATGCAGAAAACATACCTGATGGATCCTTTAAAAATAGGATTACTTCTTACTAAGGGTCTTTCAAATTGTGACTTCCTTCGATGGAGCTTGATCATATGGCAACACAGATATGTATCCTTCTGTTTGAGAAGCACCAAAAAAGTTGATTGTGCGCTTACTGTAATATCTGTTTTATTTTGTGACTGTAAAATGCCAGTCTTTTTGGAAATATACTTACATCTAGTGGCACGAATACAGCATCATTCAAAAACAATAATTGTCATTTACTGAAGTCAATGATCTACAGCCGTGGCCAAAAGTTTTGAGAATGACACAAATATTAGTTTTTACAACGTTTGCTGCTAAACTGCTTTAAGATCTTTGTTTCTGTTGTTTCTGTAATGTACTGAAATATAATTACAAGCACTTCATACGTTTCAAAGACTTTTATCGACAATTACATGACATTTATGTAAAGAGTCAATATTTGCAGTGTTGGTCCTTCTTTTTCAGGACCTCTGCAATTCGACTGGGCATGCTCTCAATCAACTTCTGGGCCAAATCCTGACTGATAGCAACCCATTCTTTCATAATCACTTCTTGGAGTTTGTCAGAATTAGTGGGTCTACTATTAGTTACTATTACTATTAGAATTAGTGAATCCAGTCCACCCACCTCTTAAGGATTGACCACAAGTTCTCAATGGGATTAAGATCTGGGGTGTTTCCAGGCCATGGACCCAAAATTTCAATGTTTTGGTCCTCAAGCACCTTAGTTATCACTTTTGCCTTATGGCACTGTGCTCCATAGTGCTGGAAAATGCATTGTTTTTCACCAAACTGTTGTTGGATTGTTGCTGTTGAAGGGTGTTTCGGTACCATTCTTTATTCATGGCTTTGTTTTGGGGCAAAATTGTGAGTGAGCCCACTCCCTTGGATAAGAAGAGCAACCCCACACATGAATGGATGCTTTACAGTTGGCACGACACAGGACTAACGGTAGCGCTCACCTTTTCTTCTCAGCCTTTTTCCAAATGCCCCAAACAATCGGAAAGAGGCTTCATTGGAGAATATGACTCTGCCCCAGTCCTCAGCAGTCCATTCTGATAACTGGGGGCAAAGTCATATTCTCCAATGAAGCCTCTTTCCGATTGTTTGATTGTTTCAGACATCATGAATTTGTTCCACAAATAAAACTGCTTTCAATAACAGAGGGTGCAATTAAGAAAAATACAGGTGGTCTTGTGATAACAAAATAGCACCACCAATTTAAAGGTAAACCAAAGAAAACTTATCCTTTGAAAAAAAAAAAAAAGTAACATTTTAACAGATACAATTTCATAAGAGAGTTATGATGAAAAAGTGATGTAAAATTTGAAACTGAAAAGCAAGAATTTTGAAACAAAACAGCACTCTGATACAATAGTTTGATACAGCTCTCTCTCTCTCTCTCTCTCTCTTTCTTTTTCTCTCTTCCAATAAAGAAATAAGCGATCAATATATATTTACTTTGCAAAGACAAGAATTCACATGCTGACTGATGCAACTAACAGATGAAAGAAGAATAAACAGTGCAGATCAGCTCTGAACTCTAAAATCCTGTTTGATAGGCAAAGTCAAGTGAAAACAAAAGTGGAAGACATAAAGGAGATGTGAGCACTCTCAGCAGGTAGACTGCAGAACACTGTTTATGAAGGACATAGAAAGTAACAGAGAAAGAGAGAGAGATAGAGCGAGAGAGGGGTAAGCAGTGTGAAATTACTCTGGCAGTGTGACAGTAGCAGTGGGGGAAAAGCAGCGTTAGCCAAACGCAAACACCTCTCAACTACTTCCCCATGGGCCCTCAGTTAATTATTCACACACACACACACACACACACACACACAGAATAATTACACTACCGCGCTATGTGTCTACATGTCCTACTCTGCATCTTATACCTTATTTCTTTCATTCCTTCTTCTATGTGTGCAGTAACTTCTAATTCTTCTTTTACCTGTTTGTTTTGTCCCATTCATTTCATCACTCTTCCAATCCCTCAAACCCACACATACGCAGGTTTTGCACTGGTGGGATGCGGGGAGGCGTGAAATCAGCAGTGTGTATGCATTTCTGAACACAGCAGTGTGTCGTTGTTTCCCTACTGTTTTAAAGGTCATGCACTCGGGGACACACACACACACACAAGTGTGCATGTGAATACAACTTAACCCTATTGTTCTGACTCCGGGGATTTACGTGTTCAAATCATAGTCATTTTACCTCTGATTGTCAGTTCAAAAAATCTTCAGATAAGTTTGGCTGACCCAATCAAAACTCATTGGTCACCATTCCGTCCGTTCATCCAGTGCCATTCCAAGACCTCATAATGTATGTCATGCTGTTGTGAAATATTGTTGGCTCTTGTGTATCTTGTGACCGATTGTGTCATTCTACGGGACAGGAGTATGCTTTCTGAATGAGATGACAACACGTTAATGAAGCGGGATCTTTTTTTTTTGTGTATTTTACTTTGTGTTTTACTCTCTTCTTTACATAAAGACTTCGTATGGCTTCAGAAGACTTGGAATGTGACACGACTTGTTTGTAACATATTCATACTGCTTGATACTGATTAGTTTGTGCCATAAATACCTGTGACTGCACTTGCCTGTGTGTGTCTTTTTTATTGTCCAGAGGTGGGTAGATTTAGGGTAGGGGTGGGGTTTGGTGCTCCAATAAAAGTAAAAATTATGTAATACATTTAAAAAAAAGCAATGGAGGACCCTTCTTGTTGAAAAGTGACTAAAAGGGGGACCTTGAGCTTTAAAAAGCGAGGCAAAAGGGTTTTGACCAAGCGTCAAAATGGGACGAGTTGGAGTGAGACTGTTGAAATGACAACCAAACCCTTAATCAAATAATAGTGAGCTGAAAATGTAATACAGTTTTGTAAAATGCAAATATATAAGAAAAACAGATGCAATTTTTTTTTTAGTTTAGTTTAAGCTATAATAATGACCAACCAAGTCCATAAAACAGTATAGTCCAGTATGTAAATATCCTAACAGACACCTCAACGTCTTCATTAATTGAATACATTTTTCATTGTGTTTTTTTTTTCCCAACTGCCATCTGTGTATATGAACTTGCGAAGGAAGAGAGCGTGTATGTGTAAGTATACATGTATCGTTATGGTGGACAAGAATTGAATCGAAAAGCAAACATGCAGTCCCAGAAATCCACAGGAGGCCTATCCTCCCCCTCACTGAGTTGAGGATATCAGCATGGGAACTTTTAATTTAGCAGATAACAAAATTAGCTGCGGGAGCCAAATTTAGAATTACACAGAACCATCATCAGATGGATGGCTTCATGACAGATGGATGGATGGATAGAAGGATAGATGGATTGTTTTATCACCCCATTCACTAAAGGAATTATGCAAATCAGATAAGGTTGCATACACGCCTCTAAAATAAGTGCTGAATGCAAATTGAAAGTTGCAATTCCCAATCTATCTAACAGCACTGTTTAGGTTGTAGAAGATGCAGCAATCACTATAATTAAACTACATAAACTATATTTAAACTTAATGTTAAATAACAGAATAACAACAAAATAATCATAAAAAAACAATAAATGTAAATTAATTAAAATAATATAATTTAGTAGTAGTATTTTTTATTAATTTATATTTAATTACTTACTTTTTCAATGAATATAGTGAATTTAAAAAGTACATTTTTGCTCATAATATGCTGTGTTAAACTTTCATATGCATAGACGTTTCTAGAGCATAAACATCAATTTTGCAGATCCTATTTATATGCTTTTTAACATTAATATTTACTAAAATACAATCTGTACTTACAGTTAGACACATATGGTCCTAACATCAAAGTTATGGCCCCTCAGGTCACACAGGCCTCAAGGTTGCTGTTATATCCAAGCAAACTGTGTTTTTCAACTGTACATCTTTGACCTTGTTTGAAACGCCTATATACACCAACCAGCTCATTCATAATTCAAACCAACAGTTATTCCTTTTGGCCGTTCTGTATTCATGGTCCTAATAAAATATGTGTTGCATATTAAAAGCGCATTCAGGCTGGAAGCGGTGTCAGTCCTTGATATTTAAAGGTCATAAAAACAGTCCCGGCAAAGGTGTATTAACACTACAGCTACCGGTGAGTGAAGAATGACGTGTGAAAGAGGAAACGTGAGACTTCAGCTCTTAAGAGTTTGATAAACCATTTTAAAAGAAATCTTAAATGTCTACACAGCACTACGTGCATCTCCCTTGGCAGCGCAGTGGAAGCTTAATATATCAGATGCACCAGAACAATGTTACTGGACATCAATTTAAGGCTGGTCTCTGAGTCTCTTGAGTGGAGAACCATTGCTGTGAAGAGATGCTTTTTATGTTTTTTTAAGATCTACACTGAATATAAAATCCAGTTGCTGGTGAAAATTTAAACACTTAACCCTGACATGGCTGTGAACATCATTTAAATAATACTTTATTAGATCGGAGTAACCCTTAATGTGTTTATGAAAGGATGTAACTGTAAAAGAGTGAAAGTTAAAAGGTGCTTTTAGAGATTTAACAAGGGGATTTTGCTTAACTTATTGAATAACAGAATAGGTCCAAAAAGAGGCTCTGTCTCTAATTGTCACACTGGTAGCACACTGGTGGTAAACAGGAACTTTACATAATCAAAGAAAACTCATACAAATTACATGCAAGGTAGACACTTAGCACCCAACGTTAAACACTTGAAAACTGACACAAAGGGTTGACACACAGAAGCTTAAATGCACAGACTAATTAGGAAATAACTAATGACACCAGGGGAAGACAGCTGGGAGAACATCAACTAATAATCACATGAACATAGGAAATTCCAAACATGGACATGGGTGGACACGAGAGGAGCAAAAGCACATGGCACACTAAACACAAAGTCTTACATCACATCCCCCTTCCGGAAGGTGCGTCCTCGCACCAAGAACCATTTCAAGGGGAGGGGTCCAGACACTCTGCATGCCATAGCAAATCAGAAGCCTTGGGAGGCCATGGCAGACCTGGAGACGGCTGTGGTCTTGGTGGATCTGGAGCCAGCTGTGGCAGTGCTGGATCCTGTGGCAGTGACGGATCGAGGGCAGCCTATGGCTGTGGTGAATCAGGGCCTATAGCCCCCCACCCCCCAAAAATTTTCTTGAGGAACCTCCTCTCTGGGCTATGGCTCTTGCAGCGTGCATTCAGGAGGGCGCTCTTGCAGTGCAGACTCTGGAGCTGGAATCTGAATCGACACTCCCGGCTGGAATCTAGGGGCTCTCTCTCTCTAATCTTGGCTCTCCTGGCCAAGACTCTGGAACTGGAATAAGGATCGGCTCTCCGGGCTGAGACTCTGGAACAAGGATCGGGATCGCCACTACTAGCCATAATCTTAGGGGCTCATAGTCAACATGTCTGGCAACATGTCTTGTCTGGCTCATATATCAACACAATGAGAATCTCAGCCCTGTGACTGAAAGCAGGTCTGATAATGCACTTACACACAGAGAAAGAGAGACAGAGATCGAATGAATAAAACCATTGTGCTATAGATTCTTATGTAAGTCATGTAAAGTCAAAAGGAGCATCATGCAGAGCAGGTTGTGTGAGTGAGTGTATCAAGCTCATGTTCCAGGGTCAAGCCCAGAGAAACTGTGGATTCACTATCGACAATACTGCACACACAGAACAAATTTAAATTAAATTTTAAATTTAAATACCAATTTAAATATTGAGCTAGAAGTATGGAAGGCACCTGGGCAGGAGTGTGAACGATCATGGTACTAGATGCTCGCTCCAGAAGGAGGGTGAGATGGGGCAGGTCATTCACAAAACACTGCCTACAGTTAGCAGTGACCCAGCAACCACCTCTTCTTCATTATACAGAGAGAGTGAGCCTCTGACCTCTAAAACAGCAAAACACAGGCACCCGCAGATATGCACAGCACCCACTGCATTCAAAACAGCACCACACCTCTCCCTGCACAGGAGAAAAAAAGAAAAATAACCCAGAAATATTGTTCGTCAGCAAGATTAGAAAAGCAATATCGCTCACTAGAGAGGAAAGACGCATGTGAAAGGAAGCGTACAGAGGGTAGGCGGCTTTACAAAACCAATGCCAATGCAAAAAAACCCCACAAGACAGGAGTTGCTGAGCATTATGGGGGCTTTTCAGATGTGTTAAGCAAAGCTGATACTCTTTAATTTCTGGGGAAGGAGGAAGGAAATAAAGGAGAATTGAAGGAGACGTTAAACACTTCATTAATAATAAAGCAACACCTGGATCCCAGGGAAGAGAAAGAGAGCACTACTGAGCTAAACAAATGGAAATTCATATTGCATGAGGCATGTGTGTGTGTGTTTAGTGTGACCTTTTCATTTTATTGGAAGTAATTTTTATTTATGTCTGTCTGCTTGTGTTTGTGTTAGTGTATTTGTATGTGTGTCTACAAGTTTAACAGTCTTAGAAAATGCTTTCAGGATTCAGGTTGGAACCCTCAATGAATAAACAAATAATGAAATAAAAGATAAAAATCAATCACTGCATGAGCATTCAGTGTCTTAACTCCCTCATTATCACTATGAAGGTTATTTTATGGTTATTTCACGCTGAATCCACCATCGGCCGACAGGCGCCATCTGGTTATGCCTGTCCTGTTGGACACTTCCTATTTAATAAACAGGATGTATGATTATGACGAAGTGCATGATCGTCAGGCTGTGTTAACACTGTCTGCACAGGTTGCCAAACACAGTCGCTGGCTGAGAAAACTAACATCATCAAGTAGTCTGACACTCTGAGGTAAAATCACACGTACGTGAAACTTGAACACTTAGCACAGCAGTCACACATATAGACAAACAAAAAATTGTATTTATTGAGTAAATTTATTCAACTTTTTCCTGAACGTCCAAGTCTCACCTGACTCATCCTGGAACAGTACTTTGCGTATCCAGTCTTTTGTTTCTAGTCAAAATAATATATTAGTCAAAATAATGTACAGGCAAACCAAAAATGATGACACCAGATATATGTTTTAATAAT
>JAUYWG010000031.1:11767618-11780121 GCA_034779775.1 Enteromius afrohamiltoni | reverse complement strand
ATTTATTTATATATATGTTTTAATATATAACACTTTATTTGATGAACTCTTAAAGTAATAGTTCCCGAACCCATAGGAAGATATTTTGAGAAAAAGTTTTTAACCAGGCTGTTTTTGGTAACCACTGACTTCCATTAATGGAAAAAAATAAAATAAATAAATGTAATTCAATGGTGACGTAACAGCCTCGCTACAAACCATTTTTTCAAAATATCTTCCTTTGTGTTGGGCAGAACAAAGAAATCCATTCAGGTTTGGTACTACAGTACTTAAGGGTAAGTAAATGACGACTAGTTGCTTATTAGCATGCATATTACCAAAAATATTATTATTTTGACTGACATTCATTAGTGTTATTTAAGCACTTATTAATGCCTAATTCTACATAACCTTATTCTACATCCCTCCTACCTAATTTGGCACAGCTATATCACCCTGCAGCCTAAGACTGGTTTCCCACTGAAGCTAAGCCGGGCTGAGCCTGGTCAGTGCTTGGATGGACAACCTCCTGAAACTAGGTTGCTGCTGGTAGAGAATATTAAAGAGGCCAGCAGGGGGTGCTCACCCTGAGGTCTGTGTACAAAAACTCTATTGGTATTATTGGTATTATCTAATAGTGTGCTTAAATTGAACAGCTGGCAGCTATTCAACCAAATTCACTGCATACCTTTCTATCAAAGTTATCAGGCATTATCAAGATTAATTTGTTCTGACACAGTCTAACTCTGAGTACTTTTCATATTTTATTTCCATTTTTAAACTACAGTGAATAGACTGTGATAATGTGAGAAATGTTGAGAGTCTAAATTAATTTGGGTATTACTGTATTTTCCAAGCTGACCCTATTCGTACGGGACTAGTTTCCAAACAACGTTTGAGTAAGAATTTTTTTCCAGACGGCGTCTGTCATTTCATGTATTATTCATGTATTCAACTTTTACCTAAATATGATTTTCAGTTCAGCATCTTTAGTCGCGTGCGTCAGTTGTTCGGTGCACAGAAGACTCGCTCTGAACAGATCGTTTGAATCAGTGGGCTGTCGAATCGCAAACAGTTGCAATCGTTTGGTGAGATTTGCGAACCGATTGAACGGGTTCATTAAAAAGAATCAGTTTGTTAATGAATCGCTTGTCTGCGTCTCGTTCGGAGCACTTGATATATGAGTAATGGTATGTTTTATGAAATGTAGTGAAGTAAGAAGCACGATCCTTTGCTTAGGAATGTAGTGAAGTAAAAGTAAAAGTTGCTAAAAATAAAACTACTCCGGTAAAGTACAGATACCTGAAAAATTTACTTAAGTACAGTAATGAAGTACAAATACTTAGTTACTGCCCACCACTGTTCGCAGGGTAGCAAATACATCTACATTCATTATTGTTACGCAAACTTGAAAAACCAGCGCGCTAGAGATAGTATGGTAGTTCACGTTGACCAAAACACAAAAGAAAACGCATTTTGGAAAAAAAAAAAGATTTTCAGCAATCACAGACATTCGTATTCGGACGGGATTAGATTTCCCGGAGGACCGCCGAGTTTGCTGAAAAACAGTAGGTAATTTGCAATTTTTAGAGTGTGAGAGAAAGACGGACATGGCAGATATGGACGGGATTAAAATCACAAAGTACGTCGGTGAAACTAAAATTTCTTTAACGACCCCCTGTAAAACTGGTCCCGTCCGAATAGGGCTGTTGATTCATCCCTTTCCAATGACCATCTTTTTTGATAGATGACATAAAACAGCCCGAGGTTAGCTGCACTGAAAACAAATGGGTGCTCATATCCTACAGCTCCTGATCTGGGTGAAGTTCAGGGATAAGAACACACAAAAACGTTATTTGGGGAGTATTTTACCTTAAACGCTTCAGGCCATGCTTGTTTTCTCTTGCCAGTCTTTGGCAAAAAAGCAAGGCATACAGTGCTGGACACGAACAGGTTTGCTGGTGCTCAAAACAAGTACTTCACAGAAATTCAACAGTTTATTGCTGTTACTGTGGCAGCTAAAAATAATCTTAATCCTACACACATTTAGTTACTGAAAACATTATTATTAAGTCAAAAACAACTTATTCAGTCAATCATTTTACCTTGTTTTAAGATCAATACAATTTTAAATTATTTATGTAGTATAATATAGTTTAAAACCTGTAAAACCTTTGTTCATCTTTGAAACTAAAAAGTAAGATGTTTTTGATGAAATCTGAGAGCTTTCTGACCCTACATAGACAACAATGCAACTGAACTATTTCAAGGCCCAGATATATAGTAAGTACATCATTAAAATATTCCATGTGACATCAGTGATTCAATCCTAATTTTAAGAAACTATGAGAATATCTTTTGTGTGCAAAGAAAACATAAAAAACACTTCACTTACATGTTTATTTTTCTTCATATTTAAGAGAAACACCATTAAAAATCTATTAAAAATATCTATTGTTTATAGAATAGAATATGATGCATTACAGTTTTTACAGACAAAAAGCACTTTTTCAAATAAATGCTGTTTTGAACCTTTTTTTTTCAAATAAGCAGCACATCTGGTTTCAACACTAATAAAAAATGTTAAGAGCAATTTAGTACCAAATCAACATATTATAATGAATACTGAGTGACACTAAAGACTGAAGTAATGGCTGCTAAAAATGTAGCTTTGATATCACAATAGACAACAGTTATTTTAAATGGTACATTTTGAAGCAATTATGGTTTTTACTCTATTATAATTTTTTGCTGTTTTATTCAAATAAAACAACGCACAAAATCCATCCAAAATGTCTTAGTGATTTTAATGATGATCAAAAGTTTTTTTTTTTTTTTAAATAAATGAATAAATCTCATAATCTATGAAGTGTGTCTAAGTATGCTACTGTATGTACTGTAGAAGAAAAGTGTGACAAAAAAATGCAGTGTATTGTGTATTTTGATTATTAGAGCTTGGCATGCAGCTTCTGTGACAAGATGACTATATCTGCAGAACATCCTGCATTTTAAATGTCAAAAATGTATAATAATAAACACATACCTTTCCTGCAAGTAACAGAAAAATCTGTGTTCTAAGAGACAGATAATGAAAATACAGCAAAATTAGTTTTGTTCCAAAACCTACATAATAAACAAAATATATACCTAAATTTTTTCTTCATTCCATCTGTCGTCTTGGATGGTGTGTCTGTTACTCTGATCTTGTCATAATGCATGTGGGATGGCTGTATGTGCACATTTAATGTACTAAGGTTTCAAAGACTGTATTTCAATTTAGATGTTTACGGCTTGGAACAGCCCCTTTATTGTTTTAAAAGGTAGATGGCTCACTAGGTTTTGGAATATCTCATCCTGTTTTCCAGCCCCCTCCACATCTTCAGAGTTACTTTACTGGGTTACATTTCTAGAGATGTTGCAGAGTAAATTCTGTCTTACTGGATGACAATAAGTGCGGATATGCTTATGAATACACATAGGGAGAGATAAATAAAACTCCTGCAATTACTGTCAAAGAAAATCCTGAACATTTCACTGTGAGCAAGTTACAGAGTTGTGTAGGCAGCAGAATAAGCAGGAATTTAGGAGTTGTATACCATGTCCTAACCAAGTACAACAAGATGAAGCAGCAAGCATAATCTTTTCTATGTAAAGTGATGCAACGTTGTCAGTAGAGCTGTTCACACTGCACTTTACCCCGGGTTATCATCGTTCCAAACAATATTACCCGTACAAATAATTCCAACAATCAAACTTAAATTCTTTAGCTCCACCTGCTTACTTGAAGAGAAACATTAGTATGTTATGTATGTATATTTTGCGATAAACAATAAATGCCATTCACAACGCTAGAATGTTAGAAGTTAGAACAACAGGCAACATATTTACAGGCTTTGGACTTTTACAGAAACACATCATACTGTTTAAACAGTACCTAGTTTCAGTGGGGGAAATGGTTACTGAAAAAGCATGTGTGAGTAAAGAGACAAATTTCATTCTTACTTTTATAATCTGAAAATCCATTTAGGAAAGAATTGATAGTATTGGCAGCAATAGGCTATAATTTGAGGATGCATGCAACATGTCAACAGTAACCGCATGAAAAGGCCTTGTGTGTTGCAAATGGCATAAATTAAAATTTCCGTATGTCATCTTTTCATCCTTACACAAAATTGCATAAATCATAATTAATGTAATTGAAAATAAAGTTTTTGTTTACATAATATATGTATGTTTACTGTGTATATTTATTATGCTTATTTATTTATAATATAAACTATATCATATATGTAAATGTAAATTTAGACAGTAAAAATATATACTGCATGTTTGTGTATTTACACAGAACACATATTATGCAAACAAAAACTTTTATTTTGGATGTGATTAATCGTGAATAATTTCTTGACTGTATCACTATTTATTTATTTATTTATTTATTTTTTATTTCTTTGAAAGAATATCAGCCTCTAGGGTCGTCCACATATACAAACCATACAGTATATTACGTTGTAGTTCCTAATAAAGCTTCCAGCCAAAAGCATTTTGAAAACATTGCTGTGCTGATTATAGTTTTAAGAAAAGCAAGCAGCATTTCCTCAGGACATAAAGATTTTTAATGTGGATGCTACAGTATTACAGTGACAGTTTTGTTGAAAGAGGTTACTTTGACTTTTGAAATGTCAGCTGGGTTGGAAAAAATACTGTTGCATAGATATTTCCAAAGAAAGACTTTAAACGCTGCAGGCAAGGCAATGTCACTAAACAAAGAATGTTTGAAGAGATTTTTAAAATAAAAAAAAATAACATGTGAGACAGTCAGACGTTACCACTTGGGGAAATCTGAATCATTTATGTTTGGGAGGTGTTTATGAACAACAACAAAAAAATCCTTCTTTTTTACAGCTATTAATAATTTGAATGGAAACTAGGAACAGAACAATTTTACAGTATGTATGGGATGTAGTCAGTTTCAGATGTTTTGGGTGAAATGATATTACAGTGTTACAGTATTCAGTCCGGTAGAACTGAGTTTTAGTGATATCGCAATCTCACTCTATCACCGTTGAGCCTTTGAGTAAAGCACTTAACCCAGGGTCTTTCCAGAGGGACTGTACCTGCAATTATCCAGCTATAAGTCGCCTTGTATAAAAAAAAGTCTGCTAAATGGTCAGTAATTCATGAGTCGCCTGAAACTAGCACATTCTATAACTAGCAGAGCTGACAGGCCTTTTATTTATTTTTGGCATTTTTGTTATACTTCATTCATAGTAAAAGGAAAGAAAATTGGAAGAGGAGGATGGAGTGGGATCAGGAAGTCATGAGCGCTTACTGCTAGTCCATCGCTCTTACCGGAGCTGGGGGTTTGATGTTTCCAAAACTCCAAAAATCAATTTTTCACTCCTTATATTTTAGAACACCACCTGAAATTGTACTTACAAGTGTATAACATTGCACTCTGAGAAATATATATATATATATATATATATATGTTGTACATCATGGTCACTAATATTGTATTTGCAATGTTATTAGAGTTATCTAATATCGTTTCTATTAAGACATTATGTTCATTCCAATATGCTGATTTGGTGCTCAGTTATTATTAGCAGTGTTGGGAGCAATGCGTTACAAAAGTAATATATTACAGTAATAAATTACCTTTTGCTGTAACGCAGTAGTGTAAGGCAGTACTAATCAAGTTTCAGTAATATTTTACTTGGTACATTTTCAATAATACTTGCGTTACAACACACTCTTACCCAAAATTGTAATTGTTCAAAAAACAGCAAGACACGACATGAATGTATAAAAATGACGCAAGTCAGCTCTATTTTCTGTTCGTGTTCAGTTATTATCCATGTGTGGCGTCCAAGTTTGTAAATGAATAGCCTACTAAAAGATAGCTTATAATATATATGTGTAGAGCGATTTATTTAATTCATCTCGCTCTCGCTGGGGTAAACTTGTATGTATGACACGGTCAAGTCAAGGCAAATTTAGGGCAAATTTTACAGGAATGTCGCGAGGCTACTGCCCCAACAGTGGCTATTAGCTCCATCCGGCTCGCACTGGACAGTGGTCCTTCTACCATAACAGCTTATACTGTTTCAGCTATTAACATACTTCAGATTTTTGTGTAATGGCAAAATAATATTTTTTTTATTAAGTTAATTTAGAAAAACGCTTGAAGCATTTTTGTTCATTAACTATACGTTTTCGCTTTTTTAAAAGCAACATTATTTTTTTATATCAATTTAACCTTTTCAAATCATCACAACTTGCCTAAAATAAAATAAAACATTTCAAGCATATAACACTGTTTAAACGTTAAACCTGCACTGTAATACCACATGTGCAATGGTATGATGGTATATTCACTTTGTGAGGAGAATCTAAAGCAGCCTCTTGCAGCACACGGAGGAGCCAATGCAACCACTTAATTAAATAACTTAATTAAAGATTAAAAATCTATTTTTAATCGAATTACTTGATCAAATGGCGATTATGTATACGACCAGGGTTAGATGCATCTGTGCTGTCCAGTGTTTACCACCTGTCGTTTCTCTCAGATTTTAGGGCCAGAGAGACTATTTTCAGACAGGATCAATAACATATGCTGATTCAGGAACAGATCTTACTGTGTGTGTGTACATGTTTGGCGACTTGTGCGGTTATACACTACCAATAAAATATTGCAATAAACACAATACAAAAATTGTAATGAAGCGTAGAAAGGTTTAAAAATGTACACTATACACACTATAAACAATAAATCAGTCAATTGCATTAAATTAAATGATATTTTTATAATATATATTATTCTCTGTACAAATATATAATCTAAAGACTTTAGAGAGAGAGAGAGAAATTATATATATATATATATATATATATATATATATATTATATAAATAGGGCTGTTGTAAAAAATATACATGTATACTAAACTATTTACAATTTTTTATAATTGTTTATTTTTATTTATTTAATTTTTTTGCAATCATTTTATTAATAAGCCGCTGAGGATGGAGATGAAGATCACTAAATAAAGTGTTCAGTTTGGGTTTGTTCCTTTTGTAAGTATGCTGTTTTCAGATGTGTTTTATGATTTTATTCTTTATCAGTCACAGCATGTCCCTATTCAAATTGTTCTTATGTAAATTTTATCTAAATTCACCTACAGATTCTCAAGACATCATTAGATAAACTTGAGTTTGGTTTTCTAAGTATGTTTACAGCATTAGCTTTGTTCAGGTACGTAGTAATGGTACATATATCTTTGTACCATGCTTCTTCATCAAAAAACCTATTTTAACTATTATTAAAAAAAAAACAACTTGACATATAATTAAATAGATATACACTCAACAAAAATATAAACGCAACACCTTTGTTTTTGCTCCGATTTTTCATGAGATGGACTTCATTCCAGATACACAATATTACCATTTCTCTCAAACATTTTTCACAAATCAGTCTAAATGTGTGATAGTAAGCACTTCTGCTTTGCTGAGATAATCCATCCCACCTCACGACATCAAGATGCTGATCTGACATCATGAGTAGTGCTCAGGTGTACCTTATACTGCCCACAATAAAAGGCCACCCTGGAATGTACAGTTTTGTCTCACAGCAAAATGCCACAAGCATTGAGGGAGTGTGCAATTGGCATGCTGACAGCAGGAATGTCAAACAGATCTATTGCTCGTGCATTGAATGTTCATTTCTCAACCATAAGCCAACTCCAAAGGCGTTTCAGAGAATATGGCAGTACATCCAACCGGCCTCAAACCTCAGACCACATGTAACCACACCAGCCCAGGTCCTCCACATCCAGCAGGTTCACCTCCAAAATCGTCTGAGACCAGCCACTCAGACAGCTGTTGAAACAATTGGTTTGCATAACCAAAGAATTTTTGCACAAACTGTCAGAAACCATCTCAGCTCAACAACATGCTTGTTGTCCTCATCGGGGTCTTGACCTGACTCCAGCTCGTTGCCGTAACAGACTTGAGTGGGTGCTCAAATGCTCACATTCGATGGCATCTGGCACGTTGGAGAGGTGTTCTCTTTACGGATGAATCTCGGTTTACATTGTTCAGGGCAGATGGCAGACAGTGTGTGTGGCGTCGTGTGGGTGAGCGTTTTGCTGATGTCACAGTTTGCTAGAGGTGTGTGAGAAGTTTACCAGGTCATGGATGTCACCTTTTTCTGTAAAATACTAACCTGCTAACTCTCAGGTGCATTCTGATGCGTTTGGTTCTGTCCAATACTGCCTCCACCTGTGCTAACCAGATTTTGCCAAGTGCAACATGTTCCTGGGTCAACATTTGTTGCATTTTTCCATTAAAATGTTGTTCTAGGGTCAACAAAATATGTCGACACATAGTGCTTGGCAAAATCAAGACGTGCCCTCAACCCGGCAGGGCAAGCTTCTCCTCCAGGATCTGTAACTATTTGTCTGATCTGTTTGGCGATGCTTATGTGGTCTGTGGAGAAGCTGCTTCCACCTTCCACCTAGACTAATGCACTGAGAGTCCTGCACAAGGATATGCTCGAGGCATGAGGTCAAAATATGGAGGTTCTGAAAGAGCTCTGAACCACAACTGACAACAAAGGTCATTGTGAGTTCTCTGGATCATGCAATGTCCACACTTGTGGTCCAGGAGTGGAGACTCCATCCCCAGATAATCCAACTGATTTGGAGACACTCAGGTAGACTGTTAGCTAAAAAAAAACTTTTTGCAGGGTCTTAGGTTTGATTTTGAAATTGGTGGGGACATCCACAGAATATTTTCACTATATTAGAAAGGTTAGAATGTCCAAGAATTCCACATTTTAATATCAGGTTCATGATTCATATTTTATATATGGCCTAAACCAATCTACAATCATAACCCTTAAGAAGACCTGTGCAAAGGACTACATTTAAATAGAAACATTATTTTTAAAAAGTGAGCAATAATATATAATTCAAAAAACTTTTAGGGAACATTGCGCAAGGTTGAAAGTATGTCCCCTACTACATGAAATTAATGAGATTCTTTCATCTCAACCATCTCTCATGTTATCTCATGTGAAAAAAGGAGCAGTAATTGTTTTACTGCGTACATTGCATGCTTCATATAAAACATACTGTATAAAACTGCAAGCACAGAATATCCCTGTGAATTCCTCACATAAAGGCCAAGTGAAAATAACATTAACATTAAGCTCTTCCAAACAGCAGGTCAAAAGTCACAAAACTGTCTACACAAAAGCACATGCAATCCCTCAGCCAGGAGTTCAAGTGATGATGCCTGCCCTTTGACAAGACTCACCACAACAACCTGTTTGGTCTCAAAGAGCTCTATAAATGAGATAAAAGGAAACAAATCCAAAAGATTGTGATTTATTGCTACTTGTGAACATAAGAGTAAAGGCTGAAAAGGCATGAGAGCAAAAAATCCATTTCAAATTGAATTTCCTTTGTTTGAAACAGCCCACTCAAAAAAAAAGAAAAAAGAAAAAGAACTACCATAGAGCCCATAAATGACATTGGTGCAATAATCTACAGCAAAACGTCCCTGTCACTGATAAGCCACCTCTAAGAGTGGGGAGGAGGCGGTCGATACTAACTATTCATTTTTTAAATTATCTTCACATTGATCCAGGGACAAGTGCCAGCAAGGCAGGGGCACACTGACTTTAATACAATAATTATATAAAGGGTTACATGCTCATCCTCAACACCAATAAAGTGTGTCAGCAAGAGCAGGGCATAGAGCAAACCCATAATCTTTCAGCACACTGCCCCCTGACCCAGAGGCTCACAGGCATATTATGAAGCCTCTAAAAAGTTGCTTACAGAAGGATACAATAACTAGAAAGATTTGAAAAGAAGAAGAAAAAATAAATAAAACACAAGTACAGAGAAAAAAAAATCAAAAAAGTGGAATGTTATATCACAATTACACAATAATACACACACACACACACAAAGCATCAAATCCTTCAAACCAACTTTTTAAACAACAAAAAGACATCTTAGCCTCCACTGTTTCTTCTATTCTGCAAAAAGGGTTATGTTTTCCAACAGCTTAGTTCAGGCACGCCAAATGTCTGTTTGCAGCTTTAATACCCCAAATTAGTCTCCACTGTAAATCTGCTGTATGTTTCTTTATAGACAATTTGTACAGAAATCTCCAGCATCCTCCGAAGTCTGGCCAAAGTCTGTTTTATGTTTGTTTATTTATTTGTTTTTCAGAACATGCCAATGAGATACTTTGGCACACACAGAATAAAATGGGTTTTTTTTGTTGCTAATGTCCTGAAAATCCCCCAATCAAAAATCAGGTCAAAATCATGCTGCTTTCTTACAGTATTCCTCCTTTGTGACCTCAGACACAAAAATCAGTGTAAACTTATCATTTTTTCAACTTCTCTTGCACCTGTTGAATTCCTAACAATTCTCTGCAGAATCCTGCAAAGCTGCATGCAATTCCTTTAGTACTTAAGACAGGATGACCACAGAAATTATTCTAGTGTTTTCCACCCACTGGCATCTGTAAGATGCTTTACTTTAGTATACCCATTAGATAGTTTCTCAAACTTCCTGAAGAGAAATATTTGGTCTGAGTAAATTAAATGTGTAACAAAGGTTTCTCCATAATCCATTATTCCTGTTCAGGTCCTCTGCTTAAAGAAAAAGTCATATTCCACATTTGAGTCAAATTCTTGATTCTTTGAGTGCTTCTCAATATCCCTCCTCGTTTCCTTACTCCGGCATTTTCCATTCTATAACCCGAAAACCGATTGAACTCAGCCATATTTTAGGTGCGAATTGAGGAGTGAAAAGGCTTCCTGAGGAGTCCTGAGCAAGGATACACAGGTGTATCCTTTGCGGAAGTGTTTTATCAACTAAATGTCATCCACATATAAATTCTCCTCCCCTTCTCATCTCTCGTAATAATTTACATTTATATTTTCATATTATATATTTTACATTGCAGTTCAAATAAATCATGCATGCCATATTTCAGATGGTGATGCTCTTAAGTGATGGTTTAATGGTCTAGAATACTCCAGTATTCATCCTTTGATTCCTCTCTTCACATTTCCTTTCCTTGCGTCTTTCCCTCTTATCATAAAGTGGGGTGGAGCTAAGACACAAGGAAAAGAATGCACAAATAAGTATTAAGAAGTACTCTCTGATCTGACTGCTGATATCTACAAGACCTTGTCTTTCTCTATGATCTGACAAGTACATTACAAAGCAGGCCCAATAATCCAGGCCTGACCAAAAGGATTTCACAACTTTCAGTAGAATATTTTACTCGGCCAGTTACAAAAACAATTGTCATCTGAATATACAGATACAGAACATTCATACAAAAGTTAAAGAATAGACTACTTCCCGTGACCCAGATTTTCTGAGAAATGGGAACGAGTACTGCGTCTGATAAGACGCTATGGGAAAAACACATTTTTTCCTCCTAACTGAAGCCTTATTCAATCACGCAGTTAAACTGCATGGCCATAGGTTCGTGAAGTGCTATAAAAAGAAATCTATATGTTGGCAGCGGTGCTGTATGCGTCTGCTATGATGCTATGGGAACACAGTTCAATCTCGCCACGCTGTAAGCAAGAATGATCGACATATGACAGCGAGCCCAGGCAGATAGCAGGGGACTACCGTGCGAGCTTCTGAGGGCTTCTAGCACAGGGTAGATCCCATCTAGGGATGGTGCAAGGGTGAGAGGGCCTAGCCCCTCTCAGAAAACGGATTATAAGGTTATCTTTGCCCACTGTCTGACCTGCTATAAGGTCGTGGTAGGCTGCAATGGCTGCCACGTAAACCTTAACAGTGGATGGAGAACGGCCCCTTTGGAGCAGGTGCTGCAGGAATGACAGTATCTCAATGTGTCACACAATGAGGGTTTTTTGCTGCACTCTGCGCACCAAAAACTGACCGTTTCATGGCATGTACACATCTCGTAGACAGAGCTCTAGTCTGGAAAATGGTGTTCAGCACACGCTTAGTGAGGCAGACAGGCTCCTGTCAAGCAGCAATATGTTATATTATTATGTGCCATAATGAGCCCTCTGCCTGAGAATAAAGGTCTCGTCTCTGGGGAATGGGCCATGGGGCTGCCATCAGCATCATGTATAGGTCTGAGATCCACAGCTGGTTCCACCAGAGGGGGGCTACCAGGAGGAGTCTGTTACCTTCCTCCCTGACTTGGCTGATGACCTGAGGGATCAGCAAGATCTGGAGAAAAGCGTAGAGGAGGAGGCTGGGCCAGTCTTGGGCCAGCACATCCATCTTCTTCCTGAATTAGGCTGGGTAGCCCAGCATTCTCTGAAATGCTTTCAGCGGACAGGGAGCATACTCTTGGCGAAGTTCACCCTGAGTCCTATTTTGTCTAAATGGCTGAGGAGAAGCGCCCTGTGTCTTTCTGCCTCCGAAGAAGATGTGTTGCACTGCATGAGGCAAATGGTGGTCACACCAGATACTGACCGGTTCTGAGTCCCCAGACCCC
>JAUYWG010000031.1:11753378-11767518 GCA_034779775.1 Enteromius afrohamiltoni | reverse complement strand
AACACTGCGACTTACAGGACGAAAAACACGAAAACACTGTTTGGTCGGGAGAGAGAGAAGCCGCTGCGTGTGCACGCGCCGCCATCTTGGTCAATACTGTCATATTGATAAAGTCAATACTGTCATATTGATAAAGTCAATACTGTCATATTGATATTGATAATCTGATAAAGGGAGGTTGAAGCTTATGTGGAAAGTTTTGAATGCTCTCCAAGCAGTGAGGTATGACTGGAGAGTTTTAGTTTATAGATTTTTCATACAGGGGTCTCAGTGGGTGGATTAAGGGAATATGAATGTGAATAGGGAGGTACTGGGGTTGGCAGGGGGTCAGCTTCTGGCGCCTGCGTCCTGAATTTCTGAAACAGAAAACGAGACAGTGAATCAGCAATGGTATTATCTTTCCCTGGGATATGTTTGGCTGTGAAGGTGAATTGATTAAGGACAGAGGTCCAGACTAGGCATCTGAGAAGGGGCATGATAGTGGGGGAGTGGGAGCTGTGCTTATTGATACAATGGACAGTTGCTTCATTGTCACAGTGGACAACTATACAGGTGGATGACCATTCTTTACCCCAAAGGGCTGAGACTACAACTATGGGGTAGAGTCTAAAAAGGGCTGTGGAAGCCAGGTGGGATGGGGTTTTGGCTAGTTCTGAGGGCCAGGGGGAGGCAAATCATCGGTTGTGATAGAAACCTCCAAAACTGATGGAAGGGGCTGCGTCGGTGAACTACTGGATGTCTATTGGGTTGGCTAGGCAGTCTTTATAGAAGAAAGAATGCCTGTTTCATTGTGAAAGGAAAGAGACCCAGAGCTGGAGTTTGTGTAAGCAATGGTCTGTTTAGGTTACAGGGTCTTCTAGGGAGGGGTTAAGACGTTTCTCCAGGACTCTAACATCCCCGACATCACGGGTCTCCCCTGGTGACAGGCGCTGTTCTTGATGCTCATGACGTTCTGGGCATGGGGGAATATCGTTTCCATCATGTCCACATCGTACCCACACACCACGAATCCCTCGAGCACCATAATGTCACAAGCACCCACAAACTCATCTCCGCGGACTCTAGTCCGCTTTCACAGTCAGCCGAGCCGTGTTATAAAGCTTTCGTTTTTGTGGCCGGGAGATCCGTGTTTAATCCCATTAGTGCCGATTTCACAGCCAGGTGAACAGCCCCTGCAACTAAGGTTATTTTTTTCCTTGTTTCACGGCGACAGGGGCCGTGTGTCGTCCAGTCAATTCCGGTATTACAGCCAGTGGAACCGTTACTCACCCAAGTGATTCCTTGTCCACTAGTGCTGAAGGTCCTCACCGGTCATAGACTGCAAATAACAGGTCCCAGCCCTGTGTCACGGTATGAGAAGCCGTGTTCAGAAGCGTTCGGTAGTGATTTGGGTCCATTGTGGCCAGTTCCGCCAGACCATGTCTGTGATTCGGATTCAATGTGGCTGGATCCGCCAGACCCAGTTGTTGATCAGGGTTCATTGTTGCTTGAGCTCTATGAGGACTTTGAGGCCTGGAGAGCATACAAACTGTCTGGTCGGCTCAGGAGAGCATCACCACTGCCTTGCAAGCCCAGATGGAGGGCGTTTCCGCAGTCTGGTCTACCCAGATGGTCATCTCTGCCATTTTTTCCGCCCTGGAGGGCGTTTCCTGCCGTCTGGTCTAATCAGGTGGTCCTCTCCGCCATCAGATTTGCCCTGGATGGTGTACAAACTATCTGGACGGCTCAGGAGAGCATCACCGCTGCCTCACAATCCCAGATGGGCTTCTCCGCCATTGGATCCACCCTGGAGGGCATACGAACTGTCTGTTCGGCTTGGGAGAGCATCTTCATGGCCTGGTAAAGGCTTCTCCCCCATCACCTTGGAAGGTGTTTCTTTTTGCTGCTCTGCCCAGGTGGGTGTCTCCACCGCCTGTTCTGCCCTGGAGGGCATCTCCGTAATCTCCACCACCCCCCTTAGAGAAAGTTATTTCTGTCTGCGTGTCTGGAATCCGCGCCTAAGGGAGGGGCTATGTCATGCCTTAGGCATCTCTGTGTTCTGTTTCTCTGTTTCGTTACCTGTTATCGTCCTGTTCCACGTGTGCCTGGTGTGTTTGTTTACATTCTCATCGTGTCTCCCTCATTTTTAACCCCGCCTTCCTCATCAATGTTCATTCATCCCCAGCCGTGTCTGTCCAGGTGTAATGTATTAGTCTCTATATAAATTCACTACCCATGTCTTGTATCTCTGTCGGATGTTAACGTTTCATGTCGTTTGTCTTGTTCTGCGCAGCTCGTGCATGTTTTGTTGTTTTTCTATTCAATAAATGTCAAGTTTACTTTGATTCCTGCCTCCGTGTCCTCCCTGCTCGCGAGGAAGTGTGAGCGCGAGTTGGACTAACAGCATTCATTACAGATTCACTAATGAATATATGGTTTACTGAACAACTGTAACAATTCAGTTAATGAAAATTCATATTTGCCTTCAAATTAATATTTTATATTATATATATATATATATATATATATATATAAGTGTACAAACATTCACTTTTAAGAAAAAAAAATCATAAATTAATCAAAGTTTTAACAGTAAATCATATAAAATCTATTTTACAAGACAGATTGATTTACAAGACTGCCCCTACAAAATAAAAGATAGTTTAAGTTTACGCACCATTATGTTTCTTTAAAGGTCAGTTTCTTATCAATTATGCAGTTTTTTATGTGATATAGAAAAATGGATGTTAGTTCACAATTCTTTATGTTTTGAATGTTTTATATTGTTATTTAATAATCTTTATTCTGTGTTGCAGCACAATGTTTAATAAAGCTGAACGACTATCAGAAATATGAAAATGCAAATGTGCCACATTTTTATTTAAACTAGTTTCATCCTACCTCTAAAGCTCAATGTATTATTTTTTTTCTAGCCTCATTCTCATTTCTAATGTCTCCATTTTGGTTCTGTTAGTCACAGCGAATGAATTCAGCCAGGGGTCTTAAAGTAGTAATTTTACCACAGTCAGGTCTTATTTTGGGTCACATCACCATTAAGATAAGGGTGTTATTTACTCTGTGTAATCACCCGCCCCCTTCACAAACCTTAACCTCAGAGAGCAGTGTGAACACAAAAATGTGCTTGAAATGGGTCTTTTCACACACACAGATGTCCAGTTTAAGATGGTTAAAAAAAAAATGGAAGTGATGTTGCTATGGCAAGAGTCTTTGTTTCTGATTGGCTGGAGGGAGGACCTCAGGCTCGAACTTGGTCTTCAGGTTTTCAACTGTTCTGCCTTTGGATACAACAGAGATTTGTAACAGAAATGCACATGCAGAAAAAAGGTTTAAAAGGAAGTAGCTATATCTAGAAATTATTTTTAAACCTGACTAAACGTCGGGTTCCCAAATGACTATCAAATGGTTAATCGGTCAGATATTGCATTCATAAACAGATAGATTGGAACATAATGCATACAATTATTTTGACACACACCAATGTAAAAATACAGCTATTTGCAGAATATGCTCTCAGCACACTAATTAAAAATCTCCAGAATATAAAAAGGAAGTAGAAGTAGAAACTACCTCAGGGGTTTTCAAACTTTTTAACAGCAAGGATCCCCAAATATGACAGTCTTTTTATGAGGGGTTATATAAATGTAGCTATATATTATTTATCAATAATTCATTCTGTATGAGAAAAAATATATAATTAATAGTGATATTATAAATACATGTTATACTCTGTCTTTATATGTTTATTATAAGACATAGACTTGAAATTTTACTTCTATGTTTCCCTGTTACAAAGGAGCGTCTTCCGTTAATTAAAGTAATTAATGGAATTAATGATTCAACTAATGAAAGAAAAGAAAAAGATGAAAAGACTATATCCAAAGATAGCATATAAATCAATTTTTATCTACCAGTGTAATTAATATTTTATATATTGTTATATATACAATATGTTAATACTATTGTGATATTATAATAAAAATATATAAAAAAACCATTACATATATTATAATTAGTGCTGTTAAACAATTAATCATGATTAATATATTCAAAATGTCCCTTGTGGGGACATTTCGTAGGTCCCCATGAGGAAACAAGCTTATAAATCACACAGAGTTAAGTTTTTTGAAAATCCAAAAATGCACACAGTTTCCTGTAAGGGGTAGGTTTAGGTGTAGGGTCAGTGTAGGGCAATAACACATACAGTCTGTACAGTAGAAACACCATTACGCCTATGGAATGTCCCCATAAAACATGTAAACCCAACATGTGTGTGTCTGTGTGTGTGTGTGTGTGTGTGTGTGTTGTACAGGTTTGCTTTCTTTATGTTATGTTACGGCATATTAACAATTTTTCCAAAATAACAGTGAGACCGACATCCAATTGCACCTTTGGTTAACCCTTTCATCATCAAAATGCACTGGGTTAAACAGCCAGATGTTAGAGATGGCAGCTGTCATACAGTGACAGTAATAGAGCTTTAATAAATTCTGACCTTTTACCCACTTTACATATGAGCTATTGTTTTTGAATAAATATTGTTCTTTTATCTCAGTTCATATGAGACACCTGATGCTATTCTGAGAAAGGGAGGAGTGACAGTCAAAGCAGAGGAAGAATCATACATATGCAACACGTGTCCTCTGGAGGACCACCTAACCCCCAGGCCTCTCAGAAAAAAAGAATGAGTATACCTGGAAAGAAAAAGAGGGAAAAAAAACAGGTGTCTCTGAGCTGTACTTTCTGCATCAGAGGGAGCAAATCCCACACACGCTCACTCAAGTCTTCCACGGCTGCTGGTTTCTGGAGTGTGTCTGTTTCAGTAAAGCTGTGTCATTTGGATTTACAGGTGCAAAAAATAGAAGAGAGACACTCTGTGCTGTCACTCATGCGTGTATGTGTATGTTTTTCTGAGTGTGTGTATGCTTCAAAAGTTGTCTAATGGATTGTTCGACTGTGTTGTCCCTGTGGCATTACAAATAAAAATTGCAAACATACTAGCAAGTATTGCACATTCCATCTCTTTATTTCATTTTCACTCTATCTCTGTTAATATTTACCATGCCCAGAGGTTATATGCTGATAGGATGGAGTTATCAATAGTCAGTGAAGCTTTCTGGCAAGCAACACTATCAGAATTGCTCCAAATCACCTGTGAATGATCCCTCAAATCATACTATCAAGTCAGGGGTTCAAACTGGGGTTATTTGCGAAAACTCAGACAATACTAAATAATGTAAACATACATGCGTACATACATACATATTTTCTTCTTAATATACTCTTTTTTATTTCCTCTATTTTTTTTTCTCTACTACAGTATATACATACGCTGTCATATGATTAATTGTAATTGCATTCAAAATAAACGTTTTTGTTTGCATGACATATATACAGTATGTGTGTTTGTTCTGTGTAAATGTATATAAATACACATACATACAGTAAAAATATTTTTAAATATAAACATTTATTGCATACTGTATTTACCTACATACACAAAATCTGTTGTTTGCAGGCATGCACATAAATTTTGAGTGAATTTTATACACCCACGGAATTCTTAAAAGGCTATTAGTTAAACACACACACAAAATTCAGACAACATCAGGAGAGGCTCTTGAGAGGACGGTAATTCATAACGAGGTAGGGAAAGTTAAAGCTCATAAAATAAGTCTAATTGCAAATGCAGAAGGTAATTATCTCAGTAAATTAGCTCACTGCCTTACAGTGGAATAATTTAAGAAGAGCATTAAGAAATGTTCAGAATGGGAATTTGGCTGCAAAGGCTCTGGAGATACAGCGACCGTTTTCACGTTCTCGTCTTTATTTATAGAATGAGGAAAATACATAATCATCATTATATCTCTATTTAGGGAGGAAACATTTAGGGCTCTTTTAAAGGTTGCGTGGCTGGAAAGAAAGAAGAAAATGAAAGAAATGAACAGTCAATTCTACATTATAAGACGAAATTTATAGAAAAAAATTTCAATAAAAAAATGCAAATTTCTGTAAATGTTTACTTGACTAAATCATCAAAATCTGACCATCTTTTGATAAACGTCATCATATTAATGTGCATGCAAACATAATCACTCCCAAAATACTCCCAGCAGGCTTTGCATCAACAGACACATTTTATGATATGTTTGAATACGCCAAAGTGCAATAAGAAACAGCAAACACAAAACAGTGAAAACCAATTTCAATGGAATCAACAGATACGTTTAAAGAGGATTTATGCATCATTTGCTTTGTATAATTAGTAAAACAGTTTGATTAAACACAAAGCATACTTTACACTCATGGGGTAAACTGTTTCACCAGAAACATATGAGTGAGAGACAGCAGTGAGGGGGAAATGATGTCAGTGTGAGATAAAGTGATGTGAGAATGACAGAGAAAAACAGAATTATTAGATTGTTGAGAGAGTGTCTTGAGGAGTTGATTGCTGGAAGATGGAGTGATAAGGTGAAAGAAAAAGAGTAAAGTTCTGTTTCAAAACCAAGTGAGCTGTTCACACTGCCATTTTAACACATTGGGAAGCAAAGGTTTGTCCAAAAGGTAGGCATCTTATTATTTATACTGCCTCCTAAGACGCTTTGTTTTGTCAAGTTATTAGACAGCATCACAGTGTTTTCTATATTAGACTGCATTTAGCCCAGTGAAAAGTGAAAAAAATTGTAAAGGAGGCAAGAAAAATGTATTTCATTTAATACTGAATAATATACATGTTTTTCAAAGTATTTCTGTGCACATTTATGTTTATAAAGTTACCTTTTCATCCATAATATCCACATATGATTGTTGTATCACACCTAGGGATGGGTATCGTTTTTAACGGTATTACTACTTTTATCGATACCACTTATCGATCTGGTACTTTAATTGTACTCTTATCGGTTTTTGTTGTATTTTAATATAAAATAAATTTATAATAATGAAAAAATTGAGAACAGAATTAACAGAATTAACCCTTAATTATTTATTTTTTTTATGTAAAATAATAATCTGTAGCCTAACAAACACCAACGTGTGGGCAAATATTACACAAACAAAACAAATGATTGTAAAACAAATAAATAAACAACAATTTTCCTAAAAAAGAATGGACAGTGGTTACAGTTGGGGCATGCAGGCAGGCTTTAACCAAAAAAAAGTTGCAAAATGCTGCTAAACAATCAGCTTTGGCTAATGTCGTTTTATTAGAACACATTCACATAAATTAGTTATCTGTCTTTGGGATTAAAAGTAATGCAATTTTTTACACTACGTACACTAAATAAAGTGAATGTATTTCATCACTACAAATTAATTTTTAGGTAAGTTCTGCTTTATATCTTATTTTTCCCTGTTTTCTATTATCTCTGCTTTATTTCTTCCATCTATTTGTAAATGTAGTACTGTAAGGTGTTTTTAGTGTTTAAAATGTATTTAGGCTACTGCAGAAAAAAAATACTCTAAATATTTATATGACTCTTTTTAATTTAACTAGAATGTGTGTTTATTAAATTATTAACATTATTATAACATACTAATTTAGAGAGACCTTATGTGATGTTTATGTTGTTATTTTGGAAGACTGCTAGCATAAATAATTATAAATGTTTTCTGTCCCAATTCAGTGACTGCGGTCTGATGAGACGTTGATAGGTTTATTGTCAGCGACATTATTCCATCGTTATTTTCGTAACTGGTTATGAAATAAAAAGTCTCACACCACAGAAAAGCGAACTATCTTGTCCTGCCAGATGCTATGCCATGTTCGTTGCAAGCATAAATTTACTTTGCTTTTATTTTCTAACTATGTATATATATATATATATATAGTGGGTACAGCGGAACCTGTGTGGTGAACCTACAGACATTTAGTGCGTGAGATTGTCAATAACAAGTGCAGGCAAATGTCTTTAATATTATCGCAAATTAGAAAAATGGTAAAATATGCTAGATATATATATTTTGCAATAAAAGCAGAAAATCATTCTCATGAGGGAGCCTTTCTGCACTCCTCAAGTACCCTTTAGAGACTTTGGAGGCGGACATCAAATGTCAGATCTCTCAGCTCTTGTGATTGGTCATTTTCAAAACATACCGCTTATCATGGCTTTAGGAAAGGTGTGTGTGTGTGTGTGTGTTTGTGTGGGTGTTTTTTAATTTATTATTAATAATTAATCCTTTATAAACAACAATACAACACCAATACATATTTGCTAAGGGGGGCTCTCACCCAGGGAGTAATTCAATGTAGAGCCACCACTGGTTACCTTTCACTTATTTACCAGGGTTAAATGCATGAATAATGTAGGTATTTACAGTATCTACACAAAATAGAGTAATTTATTATGGATTATGGAATAGTATTTTCACCAGAACTTCATTACAGTACAGTAAGTTCAAATATTTGCTACCTGGTCTCATGAAATAAACGTTTTAGCAAGACACGAAATATGTAACAAGAAGTACAGTACATATCACTTCAGTTTCCAAAAGAAATTAAGGTTACACTTTATTTCTATAGTCCACTTAGACATTCTACTTGCTATAAGTAACTTTGTTACTACATGTCAACTAATTCTTATTATTCTCATATACATGTCTACTACCTAGACTGTTAGGGTAGGTTTAGGGTTAGTAGAATAAGGTGACATATACCTACAAAGTTTCTGATAGTCAGTATGTAGTATGTTGTGGATCCAGCAAAATAAAGTGTTTATTAAAGATATTAAGCAGTCTACCAATACTCTAATCACTGTTAGTTGACATGTAGTTGCAAAGTTATTTACTGTTAGTAGATTGTCTAAAGTGGACTATCGAAATAAAGTGTTACCGAAATTAACACTAGAGGCGGTGAAACTCTGACACCTTTTATTCCTTTTTAAACAAATGTACAGAGTTTTGATTCATAAAATGTAATTTTCACACAAATACTTGTAGTATTATCATGTTATGACTTAAAAAAATTTCTTAAATCAGTTTTAACTGATATAACACTATCAATAGGTTTAGGGTTGGATTTATTGTAGGGCTTATTTCCAACATGACAAAGCATTAACTTTTAGCGACAGTCCACAGATATTTCACTGAACCCCTGCAATACTATATTAACATTATAAAAATGCGACAGGGTTCACGTATTAAAGCTGTGTTTTAGCACCAGTCAGTAGACACTTCTCTTTTAAACTGCGGCAGAACATGCAGTAAGGCAAGTAAAAATAATGTTGCAAAAAATGTGTACAGTACATATTTTTATGAGACCAGGTTGAATTTTTCAGTGCAAGCAAATTTTTAATTGGATCCAAAGATTCAGCAAGCATATATGACCCCATACTGCTGTCCTTGAAATGAATGACTTCCAGTTTGTTTACCAGCTGTATTGCTATGTTAGCTAACATTGGCAAGAATAGCCTCAATCTAACATAAAGTACATGGCAAAACTTGCATTTTGATTTAATGGGTCTTTAAGAGTCTCTCCCTTTTTCCGTTGTCTTCTGATGCATAATCTCTGTGTGTGAGCACATTACATACACTGTTTGTCCTGCTTTGTAGAAAGTTCTAGAAAATGAAATGATGAGCTGAAAGAGAAGAGCAGACTGATGAGGAAGATGAGTATGTGCAAGCCCATTGCAGGCTGTGTGAATCCTACTGTGTAGAATGTGCTAGAAGCTCAGCCTGTGCACTGCAAGCGCTGTCTCAGTCAGTCTGCTCAATCAGAAACCAGCTGGAGAAAATCAATACAACAGGGGATTGCTCACTCACTCACTCACACACACACACAAACATTGAACTGTGACAGGCCCTCACCTCACACACTAATGACAGCAGAGAAAATGGCTGCTGCTTCATGACATGTCTGAGGCCCATTTAGTGCTGTCAGGAACAGAAATGATTTCTAAAAGCCTTTTAACGCAGCAAAATGCACTCATTATACAGCTAATTCTCATATCAGAAACGGTAATGAATTGCTTTATGATTTGTTAGTCAATGCGGTGCAATGAATGTTTAACTGTGCATATAACAACTGCTCCCACAAGGAGAGAAAAACAAGGTACAACCCTGATAGGCTGCAAAGGGACAGTGGGAGGTCAATCGTATATAAAAGAGTCTCCTGTTCTGCTTCACCTACTTAGTGCAGATCTTCACAGATCCCATTGCAAAGTGGGGCCCAGCTGTGCTGTACCCATTCAGGTGATACATTTGCTACAACATTATAGTCAGTTAAACCAAGCTAGAAAACTCAACACCTTGCCACGCTGTAGCTTGATGAAATCTATGGTATAAATATAAACTATACTGTTTAGCTTGATGGATATTGTACAACACTGTACAAAAAGTATTCTATGTCATGGATGTATATTGACCAAATAATGCACAAATCTTAAATGTTACAGACTCATTGCATGAACTGCAGGAATTTAAACATTCTTTGAAATATCTAATTTTGTGTTCCACAGAACAAATTGAGTCATACATGTTTAAAATGAGAAGAGGATGGTTAATTATATCTATTTGCTTAAAAAAAAAAAAAAAAACTTTTCTGAAACTGTATTTTGCATGTGTGCCAATCAGAAACATGCATGGCTACCATCCTAAGTGGTCACAACTCCTCTCGAGAATGAAACTGTGAATTGGGAACTACTGTAACACTGAAGGACTAGGCTCTTAGAATGAGGGGCCGGGTGGCGAGTCTAAAGTGGTTGAGGATTTGACGTTGTCTGCCAAATTGCACTCTTCAATCTTTCAAAGACTTCACCTGCTTCTTTGTGTCTTCAAAGCATGCCTAGAATGCAACCAGAGCATCTTGAAACAACCTGGCAGGAATGACAGAAGCACTCCAAGCGCCTTACATTTTCCATTCTTCTCCTCTAACATCAGCAGTGCCAAATATATACTTCCACTTGATTTTAATATATAGTATAAGTAACGGTCATTCTCTTCGATGCAAAAACAACGCTTTTCTATGAATATTATTTCAAAGAGATTTACACATTCTAGCGATCTTGGAAACAACTATTCATCAAATAATGGAGAAGAGCATTATTACTAGATCTTTGTAGTAAAATGCATTTTTGGCTATTATAAGAGACAATACAGGTGCCTGGACTGCAGTGATGATTATACGGTTCCAGAAAAGTGTGCCAAATCGAGCAGCATTCTACACATCCTAGCATTAGGATCGACTCTCAAAATGACAAACCACACTACGCAGATTGTGTTCAACCCTGATTTTTGACTATATATTAATCATTACCTGGTTTGCATAATTATTTATAGTGAATAAAGTGCTAAAACAACAAATAAACAACACTCTCAGTATCTGTTATTCATTCTTAGTGGATTCCTTAATGAACTGAAAGTCACTTTTTACATCGGCTGTTACATATGAAAATCATAGTTTCCGAGACTGTAGGTGCCAGATGTTAACCATTAAGAACGAGAAGGAGTAGCTTATTAGCGGGAGTAATTGATTAAAAGAAGGTTGTGCTGGGTGGCGCTGGCTGGAATCACAAACAGGTGTGTTTGTATGTGAATGTGACAAAGAAGGAAAGATGACTGTTGATCTAAATGTGTGTGCAACTCCTCCCATTAGTGCAGAAGTGGATTGCACCTGTTGTACAACAACAGCTGGATGCTGATCCCACAGCACACCCCAGTGGCAGGTGGAGGAACTTCACAAGGGTAAAATTAGATCATGCAGGCATACATATTCACGCTTTCAAGACACATATCTCAAAATAAAATCACTTTTAGACTATATTCAAAGTACACCGGGAGAAAAACAGTTTTAACTCAAAATATGTTAGAAATTTCACTGAACATGAAATTTTGAAGTAGAAATTTAAAATCATACTCCAATAGTTGGCCCAAAGATACATACGTCATTTATACATTACTCAGAAAGAAATGGAAGTAAAGAATGACAGGCATGCGTGTGAATGTTAGGGTGGTAAGAATTAAACAGAGATGGCAGAGATGAGCAGAGAGTTTGGGAGAGAAGGTAGGATCAGGTGAAGGAGGCAGAGAGATGAAAGATACTGAGGAAGAAATATTGCAACAGAGGGAGAGAAAAATAAGTTAATGAGTAGAGATGGGGAAAAGACCGAATAGGAGAGGAGGCAGAATAAGGGAGGAGAGATGAGGAGATTGGAGCATGATCTCGCAGCCGGCTGATTTGCCGCCCCCGTGTTTTCACGGCGATGGGACGGGTGGAGGCAGTGTGCTGTGAAATGTAATCAGTCCATCTCCCTCAGTGCTGTGTCTAATAAATCACACATACACAAATACACACACACTGTCTAATACATATACGCACATGCTCGGTCTCTGAAATATGTGAGCGGACATGCAATTCATGACTCTGCAAATCCACCGGCTACAAAACAAGAGAAAACCAGGGGTAAACATGGCCTGCATTTAAAAATTCTCTATAGTTACCACAAATAGAGTGAGTCAGCATGGAACGTCAGTATTGCGTCATTATAAAACCTCAGGGGCCAACATAGTTGTTTACATTTTTTAAATAAATGTTCAAAAAAAGAGTTTCTGCATTAATGCCATAGAAGAAACTAAAGAACTTATTACTAAAGAAATTATTAATTAATTATCTATTAAGAATCTAAAAGAAGTTTCTCTTACTAATGATAGATGAAAAAAATAAAAAATGTTGTGCAATGGAAAGGTTTCAAGGATGTTAAATGCTCTTCATGGAACCTTCAAGCTTCTTACCATGGATGCCAATTAAGAGCTTTTGTTTTTGTTTTGAGAGAGTATGTACAGCACACTCTACAATAAAAATGTTTGCAAAAAATAGCGCGGTACTGTACTTTTACCGTATATGTATTCCATGGTGTGTGTCCAATATGGTACTTTTTTGTTAAAGGTACTGTATGTAAGAAATGTATTGTAATAATCATAAAATGTCTCTGTTATGTTCAACAGGCATTAAGAAAACATGTTAATTAAAAGTACTTGCTGACAGTAGTAGTACAGCCTGGATATTCTCGTTTAAAAAGCACAGTTGCAGCCTTCAACTGATGTTTATGTTGTCACCCTCCATCTATCTCCCAATCATGAAGTCAGTAGTGTTTCGGAATCCCGGTTGCCTGCTTGGCAGAAAATACAGTGCATTTCATTTCATTTATTGTCATGTGCGTTCGTTCCTGTTGGTGTCATCAATTGTGGCAACCTGAGTGTGTGTCAATTCTTAGAAGGAGGGGCCGGGTGAAAAACCCCTCTCCAGTATTTTGAATTTGGACTGCAATACCTACTTCAACCACTCTGTATCAATCCTACATACAGTACCTTTAAGTTAAAACAGAAAAATAATAGAAAAGGTTAGGTACAGAGCAAGATCAGAGTACAAGAATTAGACCATTATAGCTTGGCTCCCTGTCAAATGAAATGGCTTTTGTGGCAGTTCTATGACCATTTCTGTCACAAGATACTATTCAGACTATGAGCATCATTTCAAACACAGCAGCTCTGATTGGCTGCATCGAGATTTTTTTTTTTTCTTTTTACCATCGGATCTCGGTTGCTTTATGGATACAGAGTCTAATTAAAATCTGTTATTTATGCAGTGCACTCCTCTTCCTACACTTGTCATTCATGAATATTTGACAATGAATTTTAATCAGTTTTGTAGTCAAGAAAGCATTGATGACTCCTAAACGCATAATATAAAGTTTTTGTTTAGCAAAACTTTATATTAAGCACCTCTCTTTATTAATATAAGAGTGGATACCGACACATTAACAGTTATAGCACAGACACTGTTAAACACATTTACAATATAATCATGTCAGCCTAGATGTAACAAAGGGCTGGACTCAGGCAAGCGTAGAAGATCCAAATGCGAGCTTTATTAAATTACAGCATGGTCAAAACAGTCTAAACAACAGTAAACAGGTATATCCAAGGTCAGAATCGTAAACAGTATCCAAGCAATGGTCAGGGCAGGCAGCAAAACGTTCACAAAACAGAATACAGTGCGAGGTCAAAAATTCAAGAGGGCAATCCAAAGTAACAACTGAAACAGACAAAACCAAGGCAAGGCTATAACAATGGCTGTCACGGAGGCAGACGAGAGATGAATGGTCGAGGATTGTCCCCGTGTAGCGTGATGGAAGACTCAAACGCGGAA
>JAUYWG010000031.1:11721860-11732983 GCA_034779775.1 Enteromius afrohamiltoni | reverse complement strand
CTCAGTAAGTGCAGGTTAGAGCGTAAAGAAGAGACAAGACAGTCAGTACGTCAGCGAATTCATAAAAATTCATAAAAATTCATAAAAATTCATAAAATTTGCTTTTGTTGATCACAAAGAGCTCAATCCTCTAATAGTGCAGTAACAGCCTCATACAATTGCTACACATAGTTGATCTCACCCAGTCTGAAAAAAACATTTACAGTGAGCTCAGTCACACACATGACATGGTATGTCTCTGTATTGCTCTGCCTGTAGTTGAAGTAATACCGTCTAATATGTATTGAATGTGAATCCTAGTTCACATGCTGTTGTTCATACAAGTTATTGCAAAGCTTCAACACTAGTCTATTTTTTTTCCTTGGTCTCGAATTGGTGTTGGTCTTGACATGGTCTGTCTTGGTCTTGTCTTGGTCTTGATATCGTCTGGTCTTGGTCTTGGTTTAGGCGGTCTTGACTACAAGTCTAATGTCTTGTTAAAAACAATTCACTTCTGTACTACTTGTTGATGTTTAATGGCCACAGATGATGGCCTGGAAGGCACAGGACCAATTAACAGAGAGAACTGCTGTCCCATGACAACCTGCAGTTCAATTTAATTAGCTGGATCAATAAGGGGCATGAGAAGGCAGTAACAGAAGACATTTCTGCTTTTTTCTGCTCATGTGAAGAGCTGTTTCCCAGGACGCCGTTTAAGCCTAGTCTACAGCGACAGCAACAACAAGCACTTGGCGAATCATCACTGACAGTTTAATTTAGGCTTTGTCGTAATCCAAGTTTAGGTAACATTGCAAAGTGGTGTTTTGTTTTTCATTTTGCTTTTTTACAATGCAGAGTAGTAGCTTTGGAAAAGGACAAAAATCTGAATACACCAAAATGTTGATTTTGTGGCATTAAGCAGATATAACCTACATGATTAAGGCATATTGAATTATTAAAAAAAAATAACAAATCTGGAAATGCCACAGACATGATTGAGTTTGATGGAACAATTTCATTGGAGAGTTGAGCTTTAAATGTAAACCCTAACATGGATAAATGTTATTGTTGATTTAGGAAGACCTTTTTTCACCAAATCTCTCCTTTTTATTTTTCCTTTAAAATAGGGCTGCTACTGGCAAAGTTAGAAAAATGTTAGAACAGCAGTTTTCTAGGAAGTCGTTTTTTGCTCTTTCTTTCAGGATGAAAAAAAGCCCATGGCCAAATCCACAGGAAGTGCCCACTTATTCAGGAAATTTAACAATGTTGTATTCTGTTCCTGTCCTCACTCTAGGGTCTATCTTCAGCTACCGTGAGCGCGTCCAAGTCTGTGCGAGCGTTTATTGATGAATCACTTTCTTGGCAAGAATAAAAAGAGGCTAATGCACTCTTCGGTGGGTGTAAGAGAAAGAGCTAATGCGTGTAATTAAGCTATCGACGGCAGTTAGTGTGCTAGCGTCAGATCTCTGTGGACGTTATTGAATTCAGCGCCTATTGTGACAATAACGCTTCATTACTGAGACCTCCTTAGATGGATTGATTCGTGTAGTGCGAATCTTACAGGAGAGAATTTAGATTCTCAGACTATTTATGGATCAAAGTTTTCAGACTTCTTTTCTCACCAACAGCAGAATGCAGCTATTAAAACACGTCTTTAAAAAAAAGACAATAAAAAAAAAATTATCTAAGACATTTCCTCACGCAAAAACAGATGATAACAGAGCAATAACCAGTGGGGGAATAACTACAAAAATCGTGTGAATCAGTTCATTATTAATTCATCCCATACTGTATGTAAAGTATTGCTGCTCATGTTAAATATATTATTTTACTACTATTACAGAAAATATAACCCAACATAACCAACCAAGGTGATCATTCAGTTAGAACAAACCACTTTACAAAAAATCACGAATTTCCTTTCTGTTTTCCATTTCTGTGAAAATAACACCTTTGGCATAACTCTCACTATCATGGCTTTAAAGAAACCAGTCAGAGTTCTGGCTTTAAAACAACCCTTTAAACAGGAACACCACCTGTGGACATGATTTTTGTCATGCATTGTGTACATTTAAAATGAATGAGTGAAACAAATGCATTAAAAGCAACTGCAGCGCGTAAAATCTGTTTAAATTTGTTGTGTTAGAGGGTTCATAATTCTTACTCTCAACTTCTGACAACAAATCCAGAGTTTTATCTGTTGCTTGCATGTACACTGCTTTAGATTCAAAATAGTTGTAAAGTAGAGTATAGAGTAAAATAGAGTAAATACTGATGTAGCAGACTTTCAACTTTTAACAAACTGTACACCAAGTCCAGTCCATTTTGCAGCTTATTCTGACCAAGAACTGTCCACTAAGACAAAAACAGACTGTAAAGCACCCAGTTTTCACTTTTTCATTAAACTTTTAGGCTTGGGCAAATCTAAAATCATGTATATATATATTTTTTTTTCTTTTATTAACCCATTAATATAACTTGCACCAAAAGTAAAGTAACTTGAATTCAACAAGGAAATATATCCACATCACAGTTATTTGGTAGCTATATTTCCTGATTACTGGAAGAAAATTGTCCCAGGTCTCTTATTCAACCTTTACTGCCAATAGAAATAGCAGACAAAAGACTAATTAGAACATAGTTTAGACAGTTCTTTTTTTTTCCAGAAATGCTGATATAGTGGAATTTTCATGCACAACCATCATAGGGGTTACAGAGAATGGTCTGAAAAAGGAAAATATCCAGTGAGCGGCAGTCTGAGATTCTGTGTGTGAAAATGCTTTGTTGATGGCAGAGGTCAGAGGAGAATGGTCAAACTGGTTCTAGATGATAGAAAGGCAACAGTAATTTTAATCACCAATCGTTACAACCAAGGTATGCAAAAGAGCATCTCAAAACATGTTGAATCTTGAAACAGATGGGCTACAGCAACAGAAATGCCACTGCTGTCAGCTAATAACAGGAAACTGAGGCTATAATTCACACAAGCCCACTAAAATTGGAGAACAGAAGACTGAAAAAATGTTACCTGGTCTCGATTTCTGCTGCAAGACTTATAATTTGACATAAACAACATGAAAGAATGGATCAATCCTGCCTGATGAGATGGTGATGGTGGTGTAATGACGTGGGGCATATTAACACACATCTGGCCGCTTAGTATTTTATGAGCATTATTTAAATGCCACAGCCTGAGTATTGTTACTGATCATGTCCAGTGTACCCATCTTGTTATGCTACTTTCAGCAGCATAACGCACAATGACACAAAGCTCAAATAATCTCAAAATGGCTTCTTGGAAATGAAAATGAGTCACTAATGAGTCTTTAGCTTCACACCCATGACGTGAATTCCCCATTCCACCATGTCCTGAATTTGCTCAATTAGTTCATACAGGTTTGCTATCATTTTGAAGTTGACCAAAATATATTTTTTTCAGCACCTTTGTTAAAACTACAGTTCTGAAGGCATAAGGGATCCGACCTGGTATTAACACGGTTTAATGAAGTGTTCAGTAACTGCATATCATTTTTGGAATATGTTATTAAATAAAAATATATGAATTCAGGTCGTTGTAGTTTGACTTGTTTCTTATCACTACAGTAGCAATGCAAAGCAATGAGGATTTATGCTGGTTTATTCATGAAAACCTAGAGGGTTTCCAAACTTTTGGAGGACACTGCACTGCAGGAACAAAGAAAAATACATAGGTGTCATGAAGGATTTCACATTTACTTGCAACCAAGTAACTCAGAATATATTTCTAAGATTATTGCCATGAACCAACCAGTTCAATGAACTTTGATCTAGCAAATCTAATGCAATAGCCTTTTTTTTCTCAGAATCACTCATTGAATCATCCCAGAATCTTGTAAACATGACTTCTTGAACCAAAGATGTAACCCACAGCACCAGCCTGGCCTTGCCAAGTATGTGTGCAATCAACCATGTGTGTGCCGTCTAAGGCAAGTCCTGGAGTGACCTCAGAACCTACAAAAATAATAAGAATATTTTAAAAACACATCTACGTAAATGAGATGCAATGTTACCCCTTATTTGTTAGACACACCTATAACTTCCCCACCACTTTCTTTGGCAAAAAAAAAAGAATATGCCCTAAGGCCCCAAATGAAATTGGTTTCTAGAAGAAGCCAAAAATAATAGATTGCAACTTTAGGAGTCCAGAATAGGAACTCGTGAAAGCCAGCTGACGCCAGAGAGACCATATGTCACCAAGATATTAATGATTCTAATCTTTTCTCTGCATGATGCTAGTGGAAGAAAGTTTCAACACACCTTCTCCAAGGCCAATTTACATATGTGAAAACATGGCATATCAGATTCATTAATCTGGCCCAACCTAAAGAACCTATAGCTACAGCTTCACCTTCCAACAAATTCAACTCAAAACCCCCCTCAACTTTATTTTTGTCCATCCACTGAAAGTCAGTTGGAGCCAATGTGGTTTCAAAAGATCTTTTGTGTTGCAGAGAATGCCATACAAGTTAGTAACAACACAAGGGTGAGTAAATGATGACAAGTTTTTCATTTCAAGGTAAACCACACTATTTTGAAGATATTTGAAAAGGTTGCCTCAAGATAGAACAATTCCTACCTCTCAATATTAGTCTGAATCTGCAAATTGCAAGAAAAAGTGAATAAAAGTCAAAGATAAAAGTGAGATAGAAAAAGAAAATGAAATAAAACAGAAACAGAGAGGTAAAAGACAGAGTGAGCACAAAAGTGCGGGAAAGAGAGTCCAAGTTTACTTGATCTTATCGACTGGAACGCACATGCTGTCTGAATTCTGTTTACACACACACTCTCTCCTTTTGGGTGGAATTGATTTCCATTAACTCCACACGTCTTAATCAGGTCCTAATGCTCTCACTGACTGAAGGGAGCCCGAAAGCTCCAGTGTGTGTGGACTGGCAAAGGGTAAGAGGGCCGGAGAGTCTCTTCGGGGCCAGGTAGCTGTGTATGTCTATGCATTTATCTTTCAGCCAGTGTGTATGTGTCAGTTTGCCCAGCTGTCTCTCAGGTCCTGTTCTGATTAATTGAGAGTAAATGAGTATTGAGCTCCCAGCCACTGAACACCCATTACACTCCTACCAATTAATAACCCCTCTCTCTTACACACACAAATATGCACACACACACACACACACACACACACAGTCTCTCCAACTCTCACTTTGATATGTGGGGGCTTTGGTTTACTGGCACTTTGATATAATCCCTGTTCCCTACGGTCTTGAATGGTGTTAGTGCTTTTGAATGATTACTTTATGGAGTGAGAGAATTATATGAATGCCAGATTGCATCCGGTTGAAGCAGTACATTGATCAATTATTCACAAAAACAAAAATGACTGATGATGCATGATCTAAATCTAAATATTATAGAATAATTTTGGTATTTCTCACATTCATTGGTCCAAAGAAATATTTGGACACTTAAGTCATTGCATTGGTCTGCAAATTATAAAACCAAATCACTGTGGTTTAAAGAAAGCAAAAAGGACACTAAAAATCAAACAAAGAATGACTAGGAAAAGTGATTTTCTGATAAATGTGTTCGCAAATGTCATTTGGTTTGATATTTTGCTTTATAATCCAAATAAATCCACGCATTTTAAATAGCTTAAGCGTCCAAACACTTTTCGTGACCACTGAATGGGCAGACACAATGGGGAGTCGAGTAAATTAACACATTTTCTAGCTTTCTAGTTTAATTTGTTTAATA
The DNA here is from genome assembly GCA_034779775.1 of Enteromius afrohamiltoni. Taxonomy (NCBI): domain Eukaryota; kingdom Metazoa; phylum Chordata; class Actinopteri; order Cypriniformes; family Cyprinidae; genus Enteromius; species Enteromius afrohamiltoni. Next base: position 11,727,259 of record JAUYWG010000031.1, on the reverse strand, counting down.
ATATAAATGTTTCTGACAATTTTTGGCACAGCATGAAATTTGAAGCAATCTATCATGTTTGAAAACAAATGCATTATATAAGATACTAAGACACTTAAAGGCATGTCCAAATAAACCAACAAAATAATATAAACTCAATTTAACCATTGTTTCAGAATGAAATGGCACTACATCGTAAAAAAAGCATCACATGAAAGACAGAAGGTAAATGGGGGAGAAAATAAGCAATGATTGTCCCTTAAGTCCCTTAATTCCCCAAAAAATGGAGGAAGGGCCTGTTATACATAAATGTTGTTTGGTGTGGGAAAAGAAAGTGTACTAAATCACCTATTCAATTATTATTATTATATTATTTTGACTGATTATTAAATCATATGTGAATTAATCTTGTGTGTATAATAATTATATCTTCATGGCAGAAAAGTCTCTATGAAAAATTATGTCTTGAAACATGGAAAAAAAGAAGTGAAATGGAGAGGTTTACGTACACTTATGTTCAATTAAAACCATGACACAAACTGTGACAAGATTGTGATTTTTGCTTAAAACTGTGCAGAGTAGCTGCTCTTCCATGCAGTTCTCTCTTCATCTCATATCTCATGCACAGAAGGCTGTCAGGTGCTAAAGACAACTTTGACAAACCACATGCACACAGGGGAAAAGACAGAGAGACAGAATTACAAAGATAAACTCTCACAGATTACAATTCTGAATCAATAACCTGGGCTGCACATAATTTAGTTTCTAATAAACGTGTGTGGGTTTTGTAATAAGAACAATAAAAAGACATTAGGTGACTTTAATGCGATGGACATTACAAACCATCCATGCTTTCACAAATCAAAAAAGCACACAAAATCACTCACGTTAATAGAAAGCCTTCAGAAGGAGTTATAATAAAATAATAATTTAGAGACTTTGGGATTGTGATCTTTTTACGAAATCAATCAAAGTTATATTCATTTGTATAGGCTCTTTCAGATAGCTTTTTCCTGGCCTCTAATATTTTTGTGACCCAAAATATTCTCAGAACATTCCCAGATAAATATTGTTAAATAAATTCAATCAAGAATGTATTAAAATGTATTTGTATTTGGCACTTTGAAAGTTTGTATGACACACACTTATCCTTGAAAACCATTAAAATAAGATTTCAAGAGAATTCTTGTGTTTTGTGTGTGTGTTTTTACAGTAAACAAGTCTGGTACTGTCTTGGATTGCTTCTTAATGCCCAATGCTATGGTTCCTAAAGCTAAAACAGTTGGGAATCGCTGCTTTAAAGCAAAAAAAAAAACTACAGAATAAACTGTTCCTTGTGGAACTTTCCTCAAGTTTTAGGAGAGAAAAACCGTTTTGCCCATAATTGGAGCCTTTATTTTAGAGAGTGAAGGAGCAATGGGGAAAGAAAGTGTTTGAAAGAGGGAGAAAATGTCTGTCCTTTTAACAGGTTTGAAGAGCGTAATCCACAGCACAGACGTGGCCTCCATGCATTATGAATTTATTGTCAATTTCATCCTTTCATGATGCATGGCGTGCAACGACTGATCGCTAATGGTGTAATGAGAATTTTAATGCCTTATGAAAAGGACATGATATTTGTCACATAAACACCATCAAACATCCCCCACATGCACAACATGCTATGAATAATTCCTGGATTATCTCATTCCACCTCAGAGTAAAGTCCGTGTTTTATTGTAAGGCTAGTTGGCAGTGTATATATTTCATTATAATTTATAATATTATTAATATACATTTTCTTTCATAAAAGTTACATAATGTTACAAAAACAAAAAGACATAATGTTACTAAATATGTCTGTTTCACATAAATTGTTATTTTGAACTAAGAATAAAAACGTATCAACGCTTCAATAAAAACATTACTGTTATGTGCTGGTCAGGCACAGAGATTGCTGGAGACACAGAGTATATTCAATACACGTTTAATATAACTCTAAATCAACATAAATCAAGGTTCAAGCAAAAGCACATACAACAATAATCACGGACAAACTAGAACTGAAAAGGACATCATATTTATACACAAAGAGAAATGACTAGACTAGACACAGCTGGGAAAACACAGGTGGGAATGAATTAACTAATAATTACATGCAGACACAGGAAGGACCATATAAGGGCAAACAGGAACTAAGACAGGAAGACTAAACTGAAACCAACACATGAAAATGAAACTAAACCAAAAATACCAAAACACAGATAATCAACAGAACTAAACAGACAGTAAATGTGGCATTACCTCCCCCTCCCAGAAAGGCGCACACTGCAGGTAGCAACAAAAAAAAAAAAAAAAGGAAAAAGAGCAACAACCGGGGAGGGGGGGTGGGTACCCTGGAGGCCACATGGGGCATCATCACTGGTTGCCTCCAGGATGAATTAGGAGCCTTGGCAGGCCATGGTGGATCAGTAACCGGCTGTGGCCGTGGTGGATCAGGAGCCTTTGGCGGCCATGGTGGATCAGTAGCCCCGGGAGGCGGATCAAGAGCCTTGGGCGGCTGTGGTGGATCTACAGGTATCCAGCTCCAAACGCCCTTCCCGCCCACCCTTTCCAAGATAATGGCCTTACTGCCCCCCCTAAATTTTCATTGGGGAGGCTCACCTACATAGAAGACCCTGGTTCATGTGGTGTCTCTGTTGTGGTGGTGTTTGGTGGGTGTTCAGGTGGCACGGGCTCTGGAGGTCGCTCGGCAGGTGCAGGCTCTGGGGAGCGCACGGGAGGCGCAGCTGGCTCTGGAGAGCACTGTGGAGGCGTAGCCGGCTTTGGAGGGCGCAAACTCAGGGATGTGCTCTGGCGACACAGTCCCTAGGGGTAGAGCAGGTTCAAGGAGAGCAGGTTCAGGAGAACGCACGGAAGGCGCAGCAGGTTCTGGAGGACGCCCTGAGTGGCGCTCAAGATGTGCAGGCTCAGGCGGTCATTCAGGAGGCGTAGCCATTTTTACCAAAACATATAGCCTCAATGAGCAACTCAAATCTTCTTCATCAGTTAGGAAGCTAGGTGTGCTGTTTGATAGCAATCTTTCATTTGAAAGCCATGTTTCTCATATCTGTAAAACTGTGTTTTTCCATCTCAAGTACATATTTAAATTGCGACCTATGCTCTCAACCTCAAATGTAGAAATGTTAATTCATGCATTTATGACCTTGAGGCTAGATTATTGTATTGCATTATTGGGTGGTTGTTCTGTACGCTAAATAAATAGACTACAACTGGTTCAAAATGCAGCAGTCCTTACTAGAACCAGGAAGTATTAGCATATTAGCGCGGATCTGTCAACACTGCACTAGCTCCCTATCAAACATCGTACAGATTTAAAATCTTGTTAATTACTTATAAAGCCCTGAATGGCTTAGCTCCTCAGTACTTGAGCGAGCTCTTATCACATTATAGTCCATTATACGTCCACTGCGTTCTCAAAACTCCATTTGATAATACCTAGAATATCAAAATCTACTGCGGGTGGCAGATCTTTTTCCTATTTAGCACCCAAACTTTGGGGTAGAACTGGCCCCAACAAAGTCTGGTTTCTCCCAAGTTTTTTTTTCTTCTCCATTCTCTCATGGATGGGGTTTTGGTTCCTTGCCGCTGTCGCCTCTGGCTTGCTTAGTTGGGGGCACCTAATGTCTAGTGATTATTGTCGTTTTGATTACAGAGACCATCTCTGCATTTGATAAACAAACAGTTTAATCTCGTCATTATACATTACTATCACTCTGTTCTTCTATTTGATAATGTTCAGTGCTTTGTTACAATCTGTATTGTTAAAAGCCCTATATAAATTGATTGATTGAATGACATAGATAAGGCAGGTATTACAATTTGAAGGTGTAAAAAATACACAAAGTTTCCTTTAAGGGGTAGGTTTAGGTGTTTAGGTGTAGGGTTGGTGTAAGGGCAACAGAATATACGGTTTGTACAGTATAAAAAACATTACGCTTATAGAGTCCCCTTAAAACACAAAAAACAACATGCGTGTGTGTCTCCCAAAAAAAGCCTCTCTAATCAACTAATCAGTAGTTCTTTCAACTATCTAACGACTATCTGACTAGTTAACCTACATGTCCTAGTTTTATCTGTTTATCTCTATGTAAAGAAATTTTATACAGCCCTCATCTGATATTCACCCCTTCATACCTTCATCTAAATTTCTCATCAGTTCCATCAGCATCCATTCCTCCATTCATCCCTCACTCTGACACACCCATCCGTCTCATCTATCCATCCATCCTTGCATCCGACGTCTTAACATTCACAGGAGAAATAGAGAGATGGCATGAGAGATGGAGAGAGAGAGTAAATAGAAACACAATATGCTGGCAGTGTGCTTCAACCTGTGTGTAGGTCAGCCTGAGGATATGACTGCATGGTTAGTTCCTCAACATAAACAAAAGAAAAGACAATTTCCTGCCCAACACGTTAGAGAAGCTGCTGTTGTTTTAATTTATCAAGAGCAGGGCTTTGTAATAGAGAAAAAACAAAGAGCAACCTAGGGAAGTGTTTTCGCTGAAGCCAGAATTGTAATCAAGTTTGAGGTTGGAGTTCACAGGTGTTTGCATGTGCTGTCAGAATTACACCACGGCTACATTCCAATTTGCATACTATCTGTCATAAATATTGTGAGAGATTAGAATTAGTGCTTCCACAAACACTGTACTTTGAAAATAGTATGACAAAGGTGCATGGATGGTGCATTATTTTTCTGGAGTCTTTTTAAAGAGCTGTATATATTGCCCACACCCCTGTGCTACAGAAGACGTGGAATCTCTGACCTTTCTTAATTGACTTATTCAATGGTAAAATAGTAAAAAAAAATAAGCAATGAGTATTAAAACTAAGAGATAGTACACTGCTAAAAACACATCTTAAAGCAGCCAGGCTGATTTTTACTGCACTCTAAAATCCACTCTAACACCGAGGTTGCTTTGGTTCTTCTCGATAGGTGAGTGTCTACACCAGATGCCGCACCACGACAGGTGTAGTCTGGCTACACCAAACGCAATAAAGCAAATGTCGAAAATCATTTGAAATTAGTGTCAGCGCGTCATACATAGAACGTGGCAGCAGTTTCACGAGTTCATGCTTACTAATTACAGTTTTTTCCAGACGCTAGGACCCATTTCTCAATACTTAGTTCACTTTTGCAAAACTCTTCACACAGTGAGCACAACAGAAGTCTATGTGGGCTAAACTGAGGACCAATTATCATTGTTTTGGCACAAAATGCATTCAGTGACTACATCTTTCAAATTTCATGAATTCTTTTCTCACTCAGACACAACATCTGCCAAAAATCTTTGTACATACAGCACATTTTGCACATGCTTACATACTGTTTTCAAAACTGTTAAACTTATGTTCAAAACAATAACATAATGTGA
>JAUYWG010000031.1:11695330-11715544 GCA_034779775.1 Enteromius afrohamiltoni | reverse complement strand
TATATTATATATATTTTTTTAATTTAAAATATATACAATTTTTTATATTTTTTAAAAAATTCAATTATGCATACAAATTCATTCATATGACATATTGCATGTATAAAAAATATTAAAATATAATTTAAAATTGCATTATTATTTCACAATACTTCACAATATTTATGTATATAAAATACTGAAACCAAACTCCAGTGTACAGTATGTAACTGCTATTATAAATATATTTTTTTATAATTATGGCATATGTTTGGATAATTATGGATGCCCATTTTTAGTATTTTGTTTTACTGAGTAGGAGACCTTTAGTCAAGTCAAGTCGTTTTTATTTATATAGTGCTTTTAACAATATAGATTGTAGCAAAGCACTGAACATTATCAAGCAGGAGAACAGAGAGATGGTAATGTATAATGATGAGAATTAGACTTAGTTATTTATCAAATGCAGAGACAGTCTCTGTAGTCAAGATGACAATAATCAAAGAATGGGGAAAAAATCTTGGGAGAACCAAACTTAATTGGGGCCAGTTCTCCTCTGGCCAGATGCCCAGCATCTACTTTCCAGTTCAATTTTAAGCACAAGTTTGTGTTGACTGAGGAACAGAATAAGAGAGAGACAGACTAATATTAGCACAGGTGCTATTCTTTTTACAATGTAACAAGTAAATTGTGTGTTGAGGGGAGTGTTCCCGGTTCCGGCTGATCTAATTAATGCAGCCTAACAATCCTTTAACCGATTTGATTAATAAATGTGTATTGGTGTGTTAAGTGTAAGCCAGAGTAAAGAGATGTGTCTTTAATCTAGATTTAAACTGACAAAGTGTGCCTGCCTCCCGAACAGTATTAGGTAAATTGTTCCAGAGTTTGGGTGCTAAATAAGAAAAAGATCTGTCACCCGCAGTAGATTTTGATATTCTAGGTATTATCAAATGAAATTTGTACAACTGACAGATTTTTTTCTTTGCATCCACCAACATTTCAATAACCAATTAGATTTATTTATCCTCACACCAAAAGTCACTTCATCCCATCCACTGCAAACAACCTTTCTGCTTTGAAGAGCAAGGGATTTCACTTGCACATTATTGTATGAACATTTATAAATACTTAATGTAGGTATGACATATTCTATATGAGTGTTCAGTGGAGCTAATGCAAGTACTCTTCGATATAAATGTCAATTCAAACTGGAGGATCAACTCTGAGAGAGCGCTTTCCTTTACAGAGCTATTCTGTCTCCATCTATGCCAGATGAGGCTTAACACCAGAAGATGTTGATGTGATATGATGCCTCTTAGAAAACATCTTGTTTGGAGATGTTCTTTCTGGCTAATGGCACGCCAAGTTATGACACATGACAAATTTTTCTATTGCAGCCGAAAATGGCATCATATTTGCATCATTTATGATGGGAACTAGAGCATCAGACAACAGATGGTCATTATTGCATAGCCATATCTAGCCATTTAAAATAAAAATCTCTCAATTTAAAACTTGCTAGTTCATACACGGAATGAATGTGCGCATCTTAAAAAACATGCAAAAGCGCTTATATATAGGGTTAACAAATCTCAATATAACAAAAAAATAGTCTGTACTTTTTGTTATTAATGAGACAAAACGATAAAACATGCCCTCGTCTGTGCCATAACAGCTGCAGCCAACAAATGCTGGGAATATAATGGCAGTAACAAGATGTTATTTGCATGTCCGAAAATAATGTTCCTTATCATGACTGATCATATCCTAGGTCCATCTGAGCATTGTCATGTGGTCATTAGTCTGATGGTAAACACGGCGGAGGCTCCACAATGCTAAAGCAGAGAATTCTGGGAAAAGATGACAGCTTATTAGGGTGGCCAAACCTTTTCATGTCAGTGCATTCATTTCCAATGCCTTAGACAGGAAGAGGGAGAGAGAAAGAGAGACAGAAACAGATAATAGATGGACAGGTGTCTGGGTGAAGAGGGGGCATGTGTCCAACAGCTGTTGGGCTGTGAGGAGAGAACAGGAGAGGAGGAGCAGGAGGAAAGGAAAGAGAAGAGGAGGAGGAGGAGGAGGAGACTCAGGGCATCCGGGAGGAGGAGAGGAAGCAGAGAGAAGGAAGGATGATTTGCTGCTGGCGTGAGAAATACACATACAAATGAACACAATTAGCATGTCACAAACATACACACACACACTTAACATGAATTAACATACAAATATGTGTTCTGTCACAAACACGCGCACTAACTACCACTAATGAATACACAAATAACGCATTTAGGGGTCTCAATATCCTGTGCATGTCAGGGCTGTAGAGCTTTGAGAACTGAATGGAGGATGTTTTTAACACTGAGGTAGCGAACAGGATGCACACACACAGAAAAAGAAAAAAAAAAGTTTTTAATCTTTAAAGAAAAAGAAAAATACATACTTAAGAAAGCAAAAATTAGAAAGAAAGCAGAAAAGAAATAAACAATATAAAGAAAACAGATTCATAAATTGTACATGTTCTAATACTCGTTAACAATAATATGTAAATAGCAATATATAAAACATAAATACAGTATGAGAAATACTATGTTAGATATCCAATTATGTTTAGCAATCATGTCTTAAAAATATAGTTTACCCCAAATTAAGATATTTTAATGAAACATTTCATGTTAATGAAAAGCTTCTGTCTTTCCATTACAAGTCTAGGGAACCTAAAACTAGATCAAAAAGGATATAAAGGCATTGTTAAGCAAAATGGTATGAACTGAGTGGTTTAAACAAAATATTGTGAGGAGATGTTATCACTTTAAATGATAAACATGTATAATTTAAGAATTTATTCACATTTAAACACTAAGCCTTACATACATACATACTCTCAGAAAAAAAGGTACAAAAGCTGTTACTGGGGCAGTAACTTTTCAGAAAGCACTAATATGTGAAATTTAATTACTGGTAGTTATATCACAATGCAGCCTTTAGGGGTAAATAAGGTGCCTTTTGAAAGGTCACCATCCCAGCAACAGCTTTTGTGTATTTTGTTTAAAGTGTATAGATTGAGTCACGGTAAACATGGACGTTTGCACATGCACCACATGATACAAAAAACATAATCTCACACATATGAGAACCAGTGAAGTTTATTTTAGTGTGTGACACTAAAATTCTTTCACATTTCATTTGCTCAAGAAAATAAGATACAAAAGCTGTCACCGGGAATGTACCTTTTCAAAAGGAACACTTTTGTATTTTTGCATTATCCATAAAGAGTTCAGTGACAGCTGTTTTACTTTTACTTCTAAGAGTGTATGTGTGTGCTTCCAAATTAAATCAGCTCATCATGCAAAGCGATCGTATCAGGTGTCATTAAATATATCTTCACTTCAAAGATTACCTAACATCTTATGCGCCTGAAATTATATGATAGTAAACAGTCGATGACATTTTCCATTTTTTGAGTGAACTGCCCATGAAAATATAAAACAGAATGGGTTACAGTACAGATGTGCTGTATTAGTTGACAGATAATGTCAATATCTCAGTATAAGATTTGGTTTACATTTAAATTTTAGTAACAGCGGTTGCTAGTAAAAGCAGTTCTTCTACAACCAAAGCCAAAGACAGACAGACTGAAGGACTATAATCAAAGAAAGACAGAAAGAACGTGTGAAAGAGTGAAGGAGCTTTGGCAAGAGGAGAGGTAATCAGATGAATTCAGCGTGGCTCTGGGCCCTCAATGCTTTCATTCCAGCGGCAGCTGCAGTGGCTTGGGCTGACACCACTCTTGTAAAAGACCGTCCATTCAGAGTGTGTGTGTGTGTGTGTGTGAGCATGTGAATGAGTGTGAACTCGACTGTGCATTTTAAAATGAGGCAACAGTGCCATCAGCAGGCCAAAATGATATAATCATGTATTTTACTCTATCCTTATTCTCATTTAAATGAAAGGGCGTTGGTTTTGAGCATAAAAGTAAACCGCACAAGAACAAGGCATCAAGGGGTAATAATAAGTAATAAGACAGAAAAACATTAAGTCTTATTTAACCAGTTTAATCTTAGGAGCACACACTGAACTGGTTTAACACACACACACACACACGTTGTTTTATGAAAGACTAGTTTACAATAAAAAAAGAGTGTAAATAAGAGGATGCTTAACAATGAATGTGTGATAGTGTATCACACAGAAGAAAAAAAAGGGGAAATATTGTAATGCACAACAACGCAGCGTTTAAGTTTGCTTAACTTCTTTCCATCGTAATGAATAAAATACACATGCATGAGGGTGTTTGCAGGGATAGACCTGTACCATAATTACAAAAGCCATTATTATGCCACCAATTCAAGCAGCACACGTTCACAAATTACCTCTCTTGAGTCTTAACTTGCTCTCTCTAGCTCTCAATTCAGGTCATTTCATTTGTTCCCTTCACTGGCTCATATTTTCCATCTTTCTCATTTTCCTACTCATGTTGTCCCTGTTCTGTCTGTTCACCATCTTCTCTGTCCTTTTCCTATTGCTTTCTCTTTCTCTCCGCGTCTCTTTCAGTGATGGCATGCTGAGCAGAGCTGTTACAGGCTGAATACTAAAGCGTTGATCCATATCAGCGGTGTTCAGCATCTAGAAGACTTCAGTCAGAAGAGAGACAGAATCTAATACAGCACTATGGCATTTGCACACATGAATACTCTCGATCACCTCTACACATATAGCCGGCATATACTTTTATATGAGACTCACTCGAAAAACTGTTCAGCCCCGTGACCTGAGAAAACAGGTGTCTTGTCTTCGGTGGCACACGCCTTTTATAGTACATTTCACCTTTGAGTGCAAACTGTGTTGTGAAGCCGAACAGAACGGAATGCGTTTGAATCTATTGAGTCTCACCCTGTTGGAAAACGTTCCTGTAACCAGAGAAAACAGATGTCTTGTCTTTAGGGGTGGCTATTTCTGATAGCACATTCAGTGAAAATAGACTGGTGAAACCAAAATGTGTTTGCTTTCTCTGTTGGAAAAGATAGGTCATACTGTTTTAAGGTGGTCTATCTGGTTTTTAAAAACAGCAGGTTGTGCTGGCCCAAGGTGGTCTACTAGCATAAACCAGACTGAACAAGGTGGACAAAAACAATCACATAAACCTAATTGTAAAAAAAAAAAAAAAGTGTGTATATATATATACATAGTACAGGCCAAAAGTTTGGACAAACCTTCTCTTTCAATGTGTTTTCTTTATTTTCATGACCATTTACGTTGGTAGATTCTCACTAAAGGCATCACAATTATGAATGAACACATGTGGAGTTATGTACTTAACAAAAAAAGGTGAAATAACTGAAAACATCTTTTATATTCTAGTTTCTGATTACTGCTTTGCACACTCTTGGCATTCTCTTGATAAGCTTCATGACAGGTAGTCACCTGAAATGGTTTTCACTTCACAGGTGCCTTATCAGGGTTAATTAGTGGAATTTCTTGCTTTATCAATGGGGTTGGGACCATCAGTTGTGTTGTGCAGAAGTCAGGTTACTACACTATTGGACAACTGTTAAAATTCATATTATGGCAAGAACCAATCAGCTAACTAAAGAAAAACGAGTGGCCATTACTTCAAGAAATGAAGGTCAGTCAGTCCGAAAAATTGCAATAACTTTAATTGTGTCCCCAAGTGGAGTCGCAAAAACCATTAAGCGCTACAACGAAACTGGCACACATAAGGACCGACCCAGGAAAGGAATACCAAGAGTAACCTCTGCTTCTGAAGAGAAGTTCATCCCAGTCACCAGCCTCAGAAATGAAAAGTTTATAGCAGCTCAGATCAAAGACCAGATAAATGCCACAGAGTTTAGGAGCAGACCCATCTCTAGAACAACTGTTAAGAGGAAACTACGTGAATCAGGCCTTCATGGTCAAATAGCTGCCAGGAAACCACTGCTAAGGAGAGGCAACAAGCAGAAGAGATTTGTTTGGGCCAAAAACACAAGGAATTGACTTTAGACCAGTGGAAATCTGTGCTATGGTCCGATGAGTCCAAATTTGAAATCCTTGGTTCCAACCGCTTTGTCTTTGTGAGACACAGAAAAGATGAACAGATGGATTCCATATGCCTGGTTCCCACTGTGAAGCATGGAGGAGGAGTTTTGGGGGGGTTTTGCTGGTGACACTGTTTTTTTCAAAATTAAAGGCACACTGAACCAGCATGGCTACCACAACATCCTGCAGGGACATGCCATCCCATCCGGTTTGTGTTTAGTTTGACAATAATTTATTTTTCAACAGAACAATGACCCCAAACACACCTCCAGGCTGCGTAAGGGCTATTTGACCAAGAAGGAGAATAATGAAGTGCTGCGGCAGATGACCTATCCTCCACAGTCACCGGACCTGAACCCAATTGAGATGGTTTGGGGTGAGCTGGATCGCAGAGTGAAGGCAAAGGGGCCAACAAGTGCTAAACACCTCTGAGAACTCCTTCAAGACTGTTGGAAAAACATTTCAGGTGACTACCTCTTGAAGCTCATCGAGAGAATGGCAAGAGTGTGCAAAGAGTATTGTATCCCATGGAAGATCTCTCCTAGTGGGGTGTCAATGATGCTAAGAATGGTGAAGAATCAGCCCAGAACTACAGAGGAGGAGCTGGTCAATGCTGTGAAGAGAGCTGGGACCATCTTTTCCAAGGCTGCTTCAGTATCAGTAATACACTAAGACGTCATGGTTTAAAATCTTGCATCGCACGGAAGGTTTCCCTGCTTAAGTCAGCTCATGTCCAGGCCCATCTGAAGTTTGCCAGGGTAAATCTGGATGATCCAGAGGAGTAATGGGAGAAAGTCCAGTGGTCAGATGAGACCAAAGTAGACCTTTTTGGTCTTAACTCTGTTCGCGGTGTTTGGAGGAAGAAGAATGATGAGTCTCATCCCAATAACACCTACAGTGAAGCATGGGGCTGGAAGCATCATGCTCTGGGGGTCTTTTTCTGCACAGGGGACAGGACGACTGCACTGTATTAAGGAGAGGATGAACAGGGCCATGTATTGTGACATATTGGGCAAAAACCTTCTTTCAGTGAGAGCATTAAAGACGGGTCGTGGCTGGGTCTTCCAACATGACAATGACCCAAAGCACACAGCCAGGAAAACCAAGGAGTAGCTCCATAAAAAGCATATCAAGGTTCTGGAGTGGCCTAGCCAGTCTCCAGACCTAAATCCAATTGAACATTTTTGGAGGGAGCTGAAACTCTGTGTGGCTCAGCGACAGCCCCGAAAGCTGACAGATCTATAGAAGAATCTCTTTGTGGCCATGGACAGCTTTGGCTGTCTCTCCTCGTTCTTTTGCCACCATTCCAGTGGTCCTGTACTGCTTTTTGTAGTGTCCCTTAAATGAGCCTTCAACTCACTGTCCCCTGGCTGTTGCTCCTCTACATCACTGGACAACAGCATTGACATCACTTGGTCTTTCTCTTTTTCTTGTCTTGAAGGGCCTGCTGCAGTATCACGCTCCTCCATCAATTCACTGTCATCACCTACCTCCTGTACAGGCCTGGCAGCTAAACTCTCAGCCAGATTTCCCACCACAGTATATGCCTCATTCCTTTGCTCATCATCAGTGAAAAAAGAAAGCTTCTTAAAACGTGGGTCAAGAATTGCAGCCTTGATATAAAAACTCTCCAAAAGACAGCCTTTAAGCTCCCATCGTCTGTCAATCTCCTCGGTCAGGGTAATCTTGAGGGTCTTAGTAATAGTGCTCTCATCTTCGTGTACCACCAAGTGTCGTTTCTTAATGTTCATAAGCATCGGAACAGTGGCAGACAGAGATGTGTTCATATCTTGTGACAAAAGCTCTGTCAGTGAGTATATTTTAGCTCAATAAAACTGAGAGTCTGGTTTTGGGATTAGTTATTGTTTTGGATTTTTGATATTGGTCTTGATGGTCTGATCTTGACTACAATGTTGCTAGAAAACCTGTAAACCCTCTTTACAGTTTAAATTACCTTTTTATGGATTTTCCAGCATGGCACCGTTCAACAGCATCTCCAGTGGGCATTACTACCATTTAATAGGGAAAGCGTTTAATTCTAGTGCTGATACAATCACACACATCAGCCAATCACCTGGCCAGCCCACAGGCTCACACCTCTGAATTTCCAATATGCATTAACTACACTTAATAGAGGTGGTCTTCAATCTTAGCTTGATTAGCCGCCGGCCTCTAAGTGAAGTACGGATAAAGGTGGTAATTTAAGCACTAATGCGACACATTACTCGGTTGTGTTAAAATGGGTAATGCTGCTCCCTGGCACACAGACGCACATTCAAAAAACTGAGCCGTTTATGATGAATGCCACCTTAAATGTCTGCTCGCTTCAGTTTTTAATCAGCAGTCACACGCGCATACACAGACATTAACGGATGAGCTTTGCTAGTGTTATAAAACAACATGAAGGAACATGTTCTGAGGTTTTATGATACACGAGTGTATGTTCAGAAGCAACTAATGCTGCTATTATAGTTATCAAAGGCTGTGAGAGCTCACCATATGAGCCTTTTGAGATCAATACAAAGATCATCTCAGCCTTACAGAGGAATCTGAGGAGAAGGGGTCTCATCTAACAGCACACTTACAAACGGTCATAGGACACACGCAAGATACAATGGAAAATAAGCAGTGTGTGCAAAGTGTTTAAGATATTGTTTGTGTTAAAGGGATAAAAAATATATATAATAATTTATAGAAGGCCCGAGCAGCTCTATTCAAAACTTAATTATTTTTTGTACAATTGGTCATTCAAATTATCAGGCTCCAATCAATCAGTTAATCTATTTACATTTATATTTAGCAGATAGAGTCAACAATAAGCAATGTCACTAAGCTAAAGAAGAAGACTAAAGCAGAGAAGATTGTGTGTGTGTGTGTGTGTGTGTGTGTAAGTGAGTGTTTATGTTTTAGAGAGAGAAGAAACTTGCAGTAGAAGCGTGTCTTCAGCTGCTTTTTGATAGATTAGATGGTCTCAGTTTGGGTGGAGGTTGGTAGCGCTATCCACCAGAGAAGAACAGAGAAGGTTAAAGTGTTGGAGAGAGTTTTCAAAGTTTTGTTCATAGTTCATAAAACTGATGAATATATAAAAAAGACATTTTCTGATTCTAATATATATTTGTGAAGAAATTATGTCATCACACATGGAAAATCCCCTCAGCTGTAGCTCTTAAACCTCATTTACAATTGTGCACATTAACACTAGGCTTATCACCAAACCCATAATAAACATTGCACCAGCTGTGATGCACCACAACATCATAATAGTGGGTAGTGTAAAATATAATTTCTGGGGGTGAATTAAGGCATGGGACCTCGTTCAATAAAGACCTACATAGAATAATCCTAAATAGCAATGTACAAAATATATATTTTTGGCCTTTTTAAAATCCATTTTTTTCCATTTGGTGTAATATGAACAGCTAAATGTACATGCATTTTATAAATGAGGCCCCTGTTTTTTTTTCAAGGGGTTTTCTTCTGTGCATCTTAGCAAGATGTGCATCATTTTGAGCTACTGCTTTTCCTGACAAACTTGAAACACTCAGTAAATGTTCTACAACTTGACATGTGATCGATTGCTTTTCCTGGCAAATGGTACAGTGTGTCCAGGAAGTTGGCTCCTACATTTATAGCCCATTAATTTTCCCAAATGGCACTTTCCATTTTCCAGCCCTGCAGCATATTGTGAATAAGTTTTAAGACACTGGGCAACTTTTTTCTGGGCATCGGGCCTCGTCCAGTGCTGATTATGATGAAGTGTTGATAAGAGTGGTAGTTTTTTATTTTCTTTGGCTTCTCTTATGTTCCTCGTACCCAACTAATCAGATTGGCACTTATTGTGGCTCCATTGCTTTTCTTGGCTTGGTGAAACCTGAATAATCTGAGTGGCAGGCAGTGCCTTCAGTTCTATTACTTGGACATTCTGATCCTCATGTTGATCAGGCTGGCACCAAATTGGGTTCGTTAGGCTTTACCTTCCTGCTGTAGTTGTTAATCAGATTGGATCTGCTGGGAATTTCAGATCTCTTCTCTCAGGTTGAAGTGGATGGCATTGCTTCACCTTTCTGTGATTCTTCCATCAGATTTGGCTCTATAAGTAGAACAGGTTTCTGCCATTCGAGAATCAGTTTTAATCAGCAGAGCCACAGAATGTGTTACACTTTACTTGATATGTCTGATCCTCTTTATCCTCTATAACTGATTTATTTTTCTTACAGACTGGTTTGCAGTGTAACTCATGTTTAAAGATGGGCTTTTTTGTCTATTATGATTATTATTAGTAGTAGTAGTCGATGTTTAATAATAATAATAAATTATTATTATTATTGTCATTATTATTATTGTTGTTGAAATTTCCGATATTTAATAAGAATCCTTGAACAATAATAATCAATGGTAATGATGATGATAATGATGATTATTGTTATTATTAATGTTGTTGTTGTTTTATACTATTAAAAAATAACATTAATCATTATAATGGTCATTATAATTATCATAATGGTAAAAGTTAACTCATTAAAATATTTAAAATAAAATAATAGATAGTAATACTACAATTATTTTCAATAATAATAATAATAATAATAATAATTTATAATTTAATAACAATCATGGTCATTATATTGATAATCACCTTTATCATAATGGTAACAATAATAGTAAAATGAACAGTAATTATATATTTATTTTCAATAATAATATAACAATTATTATTATCATTATTGTAAATAATTGTATAATTACTGTTTATTATTATTATTATTATTATTAAAGTTGTTGCTGTTGTTTCCTAATATTAAACAATAATCTTGATCATTATAATGATAATCACCATTATCATCATCAAAACATTTTAATTAAAGGTCCAAATTTAAAACTGCTAGACAACTTTTTTTATTCAGAAAATATATGAATGGACAATTTCAAAAATAATTCTGTGGTGATTTAAATTTTTTTGTAATACATTAAGTTGAAAGACTCATATAATTGTTTTTAAAATTCTATTATGTACATATGTTATGAAGCGGACTACAACACAGGAGGTAAGTGAGTATATAGTATTTATTATAGACAGCAGAGCAGTAACAGAGGTCAGAATGTATATCTGAGGTGAGTATCTTTGCAGATGATAGTTTGAGTACACTGGAATGTTGTAGTAATCACAATGCCTTTTTCTTGTAGGTTAGAGAGATCGCTGGAGAACACACAGACAAGGAGAACGAGAGACCACAACCCTACACCACAATGCTGGAGACACAGAGGTAGATCCAAGGAGCCTGGGGATGAAACAGAGATGGAGGAGAATACAGGGGATATCACAAGGTAGGTATTCAGGTAAGTAAGTAGCGATAGAGCTTCCCAAAGTTTAAGTTTACTTATCGAATACAAGCTCGGTCAAAAAGTGCTCTGTGGTGTGTGGATTTATGTGGTGGCTTGATCGGTGCACTGATTCAGTTCAGGTGGTGGTGGTTAGAACTCTGGTGAGAGTGAGCGTTGTGAGGGTGGAGCCTGGCGTGGATGTAACAACATATATATTTTTGTATATTTGTACTTGTTTGTTTATTTATATAATGGCCAAAACCATAAACAAATCATGCATCATTATCATAATGGTAACAATAATACTAAAATGAACAGTAATTCTAAAATTATTTTCAATAATAATAGTAGTTATTATTATTATTATTATTATTAATTTTATTTATTTATTGCATCATAAAAGTACACAAGAATCCTTTTTGAATCCGCAGAGTGTCAATGTGCTTCCCTTTATTTATATGCCTCCCCTACAAGGGAGAGTTCTGTGATTGACTGCTTTGGTCTGTCTGATTTGCAGCGTTACTCATGTTTAAAGATGTGCACTCTTGTCTATTAAGAGATCCTTTAATCTAAATAGCTGGCCTTGCCTTTGCCTGTCTTTATAGCCTGAGGCCTCATAGTGGCCTCCCTACAGTGCTAGCTAATGTAGCCAATAACACACTCACTGCAGGGGAAAGGACGCTTATACACACACATGAAGACACACTCTCTCACACACACACATATGCACTGCAGGAGCCTGAGCTCGGAACAATACATCAAAGACAAAACCATCAGAGGCACAAGCACATGATGGATTTATCCAGGATAGTAGGAGGAGGGAGGAATGGAGACGGTCCAGTCTCCTGGTGTTGAAAAAAGAAGTCCTGAAGAGCTCTTACATTTTTATGAAGCAAGGATTTGTGGTATTGTCGCAGACCCACATTAGATGAAGTCACATGTCTTAGATCACTCAAAGGGTCGAATAGTGTGATAAATGACATTAAACATGAAAATGTTTGTTACTTTTAGCCAGCGTTAGCGTTTAAAATTCAAAGTTTGCGGTCAGAATAGCCGCCCTGAGCCAAACCAGAGCTAGGAGTACGTTTTTTAGTGTCCTCCAAACTGCTGAGCGTCCTTCAACCCCTTCTGTTTCTCATTTGCTGGCAAGAAATAATAGAGCCATTAAAATATCTATTATAAGTGTACACGTCAAGGAAGTAGCAGAAGGAAATAGGATGGAGGAACGCTGACTCCTGATATAAATATGACAAGTGTGATTTAACAGCTGCTTCTTGGGTTTTGAGAAACACTGGGGCACCTCTGCATGTAAAGCACGGCGGGTAAGAAACTGTAAACTAAATTGGATTTAAATTGAAGGTATTTGTAAAAAGATTTCACAATGCATTACCTGACCAGATGATTTTCTTTTTCTTTCCCTTTTTTTATATAGAGGCAGATAATTCATTTGGAGTGAGGGTGCCCTTTTGCTTTCATATTAGAAATGTATGAAATTTATTTAATCTATTAATGTGTATTAACATTTCAATAACTGACTAATTTTGACTGGCCATATTCAAGGAATTATGAAGTGTTGTTTTTAGTTAACTGTTTGGCTGTGAAGCAATCACATTCAAACTTCCAGCATAATTTGTGAAAAGAAAATTATAATCTTCTGCAAATACTACTGTTATAATAGTATAACAGTTATAACAGCTACATATTATTATTGTTATTATTATAAGAGTTACAAAGATAAATGGTGGTATCATTTCTAAACATGCTTTATCACCAATGAAAGGACTGCTCTTGTGAAATGCAAGTTATACCACCAACAAGTGTTTATCTAACTAACAAGTGGTGAGCAGCCTCTATTTTTGGTTTGACCTCATAACTGTGGCCTTTATATAGTGCAGTTCTGTCCTCATTAAAAGCCTGAGCGCATAAACTCAATTCATTTCTGACAGCTTTTGTGTTCTCACACCATTGCAGCCAAATAATCAGTCTCTGACTGCATTCTGAATTTACCAGCAAATGTCACTGCAGCAACAAAATCCTATTTGAATATGCATCTATCTAGGGCATAGGAAAATGAGATTGAAAACAACTGTGATTTTATGAAGGGTAACAAAAACATTTCTCTGCCTTGTTTGCTAATAAGCTAAACTCTGAGCAGGGTGATGAATATATCATCGGCTGTAGTCACAAGAGTCTTGGTCTCATAAAACACGTCTTTGGTGTGTGCAACCCATATAACAACCTGTTAACATTTTAAAATGAAATAATAAAGAAAAATAATGTTTTCAGCCTCTTTCATTCTCTGTATCATTACATCCCAGGTCCTGATTGGGGTTCGAGTTGCTATAGCAACCTCACTGTGAGAGGTGCAGAACATGTTCGGTTTGGAAATTGATAAGCCAAAGGTGGAGGATAAAATCCCTTCTTTAAAACATAAGTACTTTTCACAATGTGTTATTTTATTTTTTTTTACTTTCATTTTTACTTACAGTATTTATAGGCTAAAAAGTCTTCTTTAATAAAACAGTTTATCCAGTCAGCTTTACTCACTGCATGTGCTGGTAAAAACAGTAATATTGTAAAATATTTCTGCAAATTAAATAGAATGTATTTTAAAAAGCAATTTATTCATGAACTGGTAAAGAATAATTTTCATCAGTCATTCCTTCACTCATCAGTGTCACATGATCCTTTAGAAATCATATGCTGTTCGAGTACCTATAAATTAATAACTGTTTTTAATAATCAGTGTTATAAAAACTGTGTTGAACGTCTATTGTTATTTCCTGATACCCACATCATCAGTGTTACCTTGCGCTCGTATTATCTTTACTGAATTACTGCTTTCACAAAACAGTTGATATCAAACACACTTGCTTAAAATTCAGCTTTTATGCCTTGAGGCACAAATCAAATCTTTGTGTCTGCAAACATGGAGAAGTAGTTAAGTCAATGTAGAAGTATGTGGAAATGTTTGAGCGCGTTTATTGTTGCACTTCCATTGAAGTCTTGCCAACTGCAGGAATTGAAAAAAGCTCACATTACAACACCACTTTGTCTCTTCTTTATTTTATGTTTTAATGATGCTTGAAAATCTGAAGAAAGCTGCGCTATTTGTTTTGCTTATGCATTCACCTTATCTCTAATTTAGTCTACTTTTCATTCCAGTAATTTCCCACGTGGATACACTATCTGCTTTAAAGGTAAAGTGCATTAATGGCTGCTGGTTGATATAAAATCTGTTGAGTAATGCAAGATGCTGGGGTTTCTTTGTGATGTCACAAGGGAGAATATAAGGCAACGGTGGCATCACATTGTCAACCTTTGGTAGTGTACCAAAGCAAAAGGTCAAACAATTACTTTCTATTCCTAGTCATTCTTTTGTGCCTTATTGGTTAAACATATACACTCTCCTCATTCTAAATCGTAACAAGCCTGTATGCATACGTGCAAATTGTGCTGACACATTTACTCAGTTCAAAACAATTATGTTGGTGGATTTTGTTGTGAGAGTACAACAGGGGATGGACTTCTTCCCTGGATGAAGTATTATAATGGATTATAGTCTCATTTTTGGCCAGATGCCATGATTTAAAGTTAAAACGCCTGAATGATGGAACTAATTTTTTAGTTCCATCACTAGTACTAAGCTTTTCACTTCACAAGGCTTTAACTGGCTTATGACTGGAGCTGTTTGCATTACTTGTGGATTATTGTGATGCGTTTTACTTATTTTGATGGCACCCATTCACTGCAAAGGATACATTGGTGAGCATGGTGATGTATTGCTTAATTTTACATCTCTGTATCTTGACTGGCCTGAGGGTGAGTATATGTTCTGCAAATGCTTATTTTTTGGTGAACTATTCCTTTAAGGCATCAGCATTTTGGGCATGAATGGGCTCTAATGGAAAGTGCGTGTCCCACTGGGACCTATCATTCATCCAACTGAGAGAGCTGCTTGTATTTGACCAGATATCTCCACACCAGCTGCCATGACCTAAAGAGGGGGTGAAGTCCCCCAATGTTATGTGGAAAATATGCTGTTTAGTTCAAGGAGAAGCTTTATTTTCCATTTTGCAGTTGAATGGCTTTAAATTGCCACAGTTTTCCCTATTCACAAAGTGAAAATAAATTGCCTGGCAAAAATGTCATAAGACAGCTGGGCCGCACTCCCCATATATTGTTTGGTGTTGTGCTTCAAAAACAGGAAAATCATATTTAAGCATCACTTGTAAAGAGTGCATCCAGACTCATGCTCTCAGTCCTTAAAATGATGATAGCAATGCCTCAATGAAGAAACCCTGTAACTCTGTCTATATCCGTGTACCTCATACCGCATATTATTTATAAGAGAGCGAGTGAGAGCGAAGTACAACTAGACAAAAAGTGAGTCGGCTGCCTCTACTTGGCAACAAAAGAAGAAAGCAGAAAGCATGAGAAAAGAAAAAGTATGCAGTAAAAAGAAGCGAGAAGGTGCAGATGGAAGCAGAGAGGAAAGGCAATAGCATTCACACTGTAATGTGAAAAACAGGAGGGGGTGTTTGATATTATCAGTTCTGAGGCACCGTAGATCATCTCCAAAATCGAATTATCCCCTAAAGGAAAACACGACACGAGAATATAGAGGGGGCAGGATGTTGAACTGCAGGGCGGGAGAGAAAAGGAGGGAGACGCTAAATCAGACTCCATTTTCCACTTTTTCATTTTAGTAATCGCACACGCTCTCCCGGAACGGCTTCATCCCACATCTCACAACTCCATTACCGCGGCAACGGAGAGCTTTTGTGTACCGGTAACAGAAAACGGCTGGGACAGATAAGGAGGGGTTTGGAAGCAAAGGTATTCAGGGGTTTTAGTACGGCCAGTAGAACGTGTGCATGAGAGAGAAGGAGGGAATAAAATAATAGACGAAAGAACACTGAAAATGGTGGAAAAAAGAGAGAGATGGGAATTCTTTCCATGCAACTAGCTCTCTAGCTTTACGACAGCTTCAAAGTACAAAGGAAGATGAAAGAAAGCCGAAGATACAACATGGCAACTTCACTTTAGCGATGTCTTAGCTTGTCAGAAAAAAATATAACGGGTAAATAAAAATAAACTAAATTTTAGAAAACATTTTCAACAAATTCAACAAATTTTCACAATTTACACATTTAGAACAACTAACAAAGAGCTTCGAATTATATTAATGGCCAAACTCCACTGGTCTGATAAGACCACCTTTTATTTCTTCAGACATCTAAAATGCAGAAAATGGAACAGTTAGAAAGAGCCTTGGGTAAATATACAGACATAAGCCAGGACAAAGATAAATGCTTATACACACATACTAAAATATGTTAAAGGTTGTGTGCTGGGCAACAATCCTACAGTGGGCTCTTGCTTTAGCCAAGCTATGTATAAAGACAGTGAGGATTTCAGCACCATGGATAGCGCAATCACCACTAAAGCAATTTAAGATTTCAGTACCTTGGACAGTGCACTTTCCAGAGGATTTCAGTATCTTGGACAGTGCATGTGCCAAAAGAAAGCTGATGACATTATAGAAGCCCTCTGAGATTTCAGAACCATGGACGGTACAGCCACCACACAAACTGTCAGAGTTTTTGCAATCACTAA
This sequence comes from Enteromius afrohamiltoni, assembly GCA_034779775.1. NCBI lineage: Eukaryota > Metazoa > Chordata > Actinopteri > Cypriniformes > Cyprinidae > Enteromius > Enteromius afrohamiltoni. The sequence goes on along the minus strand of JAUYWG010000031.1, from coordinate 11,698,591 downwards.
AGCAAGTCAGAATATCAGTATTTTGGACAGTGCAGTTGCCTGAATAAAGCTGATGATTTCAGCACCATGCAGAGCACAGTCACCACTGAAAAACATAAGCTGTTTTCACTGATTTCAGCTTTCAGAAGCATGCACTGCATAGACTAAAGTACTAGTACTAAAGTACCAAAATGAGTTATAGACAGTGCTTCTCTGAACATAAAACCTTTTGACTTTTGCCTTTGTGTAAATGCAAGAAAAAGTAAATAGAAGATCAGAAGAAGTAATCATATGCTCCAGAAAATGTTGTATAAAAAACCTGAAATGAGCTCTAGGAGGTACCATACAAACCTACAATCTCTCTCACTTCAATTTTAAAGTCAGTAATACTAGTTGAGTTTCTCACAAAGAAATTCACTTGTTAGTCACAACCCCCCTTTTCAAAAAGGAGTATTTTGTATCTGAAGGCCTACAGAGCTGCTGATAGTGACTGAGGCCTGCTGTGTGAGGTATTTGCAATTTTGGGGCTGCTCATTGTCACTCCATCTGTAGTGCAGTGGGGGTTAACTGCGGTCCACTGAATAGCCAATTTGTATGTTTCAAGTTGCAATTCCTATGTTCAAAAAAAAAGAAAGAAAAAAAAGAACAGAAAATGACAGTAACCTATGGTTTTCTGTGTTTTTTCTCTTGTGTTCTGTTTTCTTAGGGGGGGTTAAGATTGTCATCCTGCTGGGTGAAGATCTCAGCCAGGACTGGCATCGTTTCCCATCTCTTCTGAGCCACTGACGGTTTGTCACTTCCTAACTTCCTCACTTTGGTTTTTCCGCTTTAGTTTATGTCCATTACCACCTACGTTTGTTACCAACTGTTGTATAAAAAAATGTAAATTCAATTTAGTAGATACATTACTATTAGGCAGAACTTCTAATGTTATTTTGTCTGAGTGCATTAAATGCCTTTCATGCATTCTAAAACTATTTAGATTGTTACATTTTGAAAAAATAAAATCTGATTGATGCAACAGTGGAGAGTTTAATCCAATGACTATTTTTCAAATGGCAACATCCGTAAAGTAACAGCTCCCATGGCAACCAGGTTTCTTGCATCCATTCCTTTCAGATGTCAAGGCTGTGTTAAGTTTTATACTTCCTTGATTCAGTATGTTTATTTATCAAATGTTTTTGTTGTTGAATAGAAAATATTTGTTTATGAGAAGATGTACAGTATATACAGATAATAACTATATTATACATACACTACCGTTAAAAAATTTGGGGTCAGTAAGATATTTAATGGTTTGTAAAGATGTTTCTTATGCTCTTCAAGGCTGCATTTATTAGATTAAAAAGTTTTGGATACATTATCTATTACTTCATCAAGTTCTTCCAGAAATCTTGGAGCTATCTTCGATGACCGCCTCGTCTTCAAAGACCATATTGCTAAAACTGCCCAATCTTGCAGGTTTGCCATACACAACATTAGAAAGATCAGGCCATTTCTTACAGATCAAGCCACACAACTCCTGATCCAGGCCCTGGTCATCTCCAGGCTGGACTGCTCTTCTAGCCGGTCTTCCACAATCAAACCTCTACAAAAGATCCAGAACGTAGCAGCATGACTGGTCTTCAACGAGCCCAAAAGGGCCCATGTCACACCTCTCTTCATCTCCCTGCACTGGCTCCCAATTGCAGCGTGCATCAAATTCAAGACATTGATGCTTGCATATGGAACAGCCACAGGCGCGACGCCTGCTTACCTCCACTCACTGCTACCAATCTACACTCCCTCCAGAACTCTGAGATCCCTCAGAGCGATGCCTCATTGTACCATCACAAAGAGGCACAAAATATCTTTACAGAACATTTAAAAGTTTGGGATCAGTAAACTTGTATTCTTTCTTTGAAAGAAATGAATACTTTTATTAACCAAGGATGAACAAAAAAATCATAGCATTAGATTTACATTTTAGAAATGTTTTATATTTGGTTAAAATTATGTTGTTTTTACTTGTTATTCCTCAAAGAATCTAAGAAGAAAAAGAAAAAAATCACAGGTTCCAAAAAATATATTTGGCTGCAATTCTAGTAATAAATCAGCATATTAGAATGATTTCTGAAAGGATCATGAGACACTGAAGACTGGAGCAATGATGCTTTGTATCACAGGAATAAATTACACTTTAAAATATACTCACACAGAAAACAGTTATTTTAAATTGAAATAATATTTCACAATATTACAGTCTTTTCTAGATTTTTAATTAATAAATGCAGCCTTGATGAGCATAAAAAACATCTCTAAAAACCTTTAAATATCTTACTGATCCCAAATTTTTGAATGGTAGTGTATGTGTGTATATAATATATATGTTACAAAGACGGGGACGTGAAACGTGCAAATTCGTATGCAAGTAAGTATAATAAATAGTATAAAATAAATAGTTTAATAAAAGCTCAGGGTCAGGACAAGCAGAGATTGTGCACCGGCAAACAGAGTCAAACGAGACAAAGGCAATAGAGTGAATGATAAACAAACCGAGAGTCCGAAATACCATGAATCAGTCTGTGAGGCGAGACAGAGAGGAGATCCAGATACAGGCAGAAGTTCGGCAACAAGAAAATCCAAATAACAGAACACAATGAAAACAGGAACACGAATGAACTTGGCTAGGATAAACGGTAACACATAGAAACAATGATCCGTGAACAACACTCAAACACGGGGGGGCTGATCGTCACATAGCCTCCCCTTTAAGGAACGGATTCCAGACACTCCAAACCTAGGAGAAGGCTGGAACACCCACCAGGGCGGAGCATGTGGCGGAGGCATCTCTCTGGGCGTAGCAGGCGGTAGAGAAGCCCAACGGGGCGGAACAGACCACTGAGACCTCTCTCTGGGTGGTGCTGACGGCGAGAACGATTTCTTGGTTTCTCTAATTTTTATCGTAGGTTTATTGATAATTTTCGCATCCTTGCCAGTCCTTTAACCAGTCTCTTAAAGGGAAAGCCTAAGACCCTGCCATGGAACCCCGAATCAACACAAGCCTTTCAGAAGTTGAAGGAAGCCTTCACCACAGCACCTATACTGTCCTTCCCTGACCCACAGGTCTACACATCCATTCCAGGTACTTACAGATCACAAAAACCTACAATATCTCCGTGATGCCTCCCAATACCTAACCGCCCCTGGTCACACCTAGGAGTTAATTTCATCTCAGATCTACCTGCCTCAGAAGGTAACACCTGTATTTTGGTTATAGTTGACCGATTCTCAAAGTTTTGT
>JAUYWG010000031.1:11659822-11692232 GCA_034779775.1 Enteromius afrohamiltoni | reverse complement strand
GGGGGGAAACTAGAACTCGGGGGAAGGTTCCCGCTGCTGCCGTTCAGAGAGCGCCACAGAAGCGCTATCAGTGACAGTTTATGAATGCATACATGTATGTATGTATGGGTTTATATGTTTATATTTATATTTATTTTTTATTTTGATTAATATAAAGTTTAGAACACATTTATTTGATTGAATAACAAACACTTACAAATTTTGTACAATAAAACAAAAATATGTATTAGCAACTTCCTTACAGACCAGATGAGAGAGCTAATAGAGACGGCACTATAGAATCCAGAAAACATCGTTGTTGAGTGCAAAGTCACAAAGCCCAATCTGCAGGGCATCTTCATTCATAATTACACAGACAAACAATTTTTTAGGGAAGAAACCAATTACAATCAATCAAAGCACAGCTATGATCTGAACAACATCAGCATGAACTCTAAACACAGCTGAAGAAGCGCTTGGAACAGTCCAAGAAAATACAACTGTGTGTTGGCAACAAGGCCAATCAAAGACGACAACAAGACACAGCATAATATCATCAAGGTCAAAGGTTACAGACAGTGGGGTATAAATAATAAATAAAGAGACAGGAATGTAAACGTCAGCCGTCTTGTGTCCCCGCTGGCTATGCGTGTTTGTGTATGAGCGTGTGATTTTTGCAATGTAGGCAAGTTTGAGGTGCTCATATGGTGAATATAAAAATGTTATACTGAAGGCACACTGCCCAGGGCTTATGCCAACAACCACTGTGGTCACTTAATGCAAATACTAAGCTACAGTATGGTACATTAACTTCAATGCCTTTGCGCCATTGTAAATTAAGAATCTTCGACATCCACTTTCCACAACTGATCAAATTCAATCAAGTGAAAATGGGCTTGCTTATAAGAGGATTCACCTTTATCATCCAAGCATTGTTGTTCGTGTTCTGGTAAGGCAACCTTAGAGGCCTAGGACTCTATGAAATCCATTTTTTTCCCCAAATCGCGATCGCATTTGCATTTTTAATTACTATTTTTTTTGCCTTTTCTTTTTTAATGATTAAATTAAATATTACTTAACATCTGTTATGTGTTTTAATGTTCTTGTTGTCATTTTCCCCATGTGCCATTTCTCCCCTGTGACCCAGTTTCAGTTCATTAACAATTTATGTCAGGTGTGTCCAGTCTATTATCAGTGATTGTCTACCCTTTATAAGCTGGTTCCTGTCTTTCAGTTGTTGTCCATGATCGTCAGTGTATAACTGTGTGTAGCCTCATTCTCTGTGTTTCTCCGATATTAAAATATGTTAAATTACTACGACAACTCTCTCTGTGTCTTACCGTTACACCAGCGTGACAACATCATTTTATTACAAAGTTTTTTTTTCCATTTATATTTTTCTATTTTATTGTTTTGTCTTTAGAGATCATAAAACCATACGTTTAAATGTATGCATTCAAAATTGGCCAAAAATTGCATGACATTCTGTATAATACTGTAAATATTTATGACTAGATTAAAAACAGTAAAATATTTGTAAACTCACAACTTTATGAATACCAATAGCTTTAATAGTATATATTTAATATTATAATATTCTATGAAGCACTTGGCTGAGTGCCTTGAGCTAGTTCTTTTTAAAGTCAGCTATTCTAAAGACACAGTTAAGCCTATATACTGTGTGTGTGTGTGTGTACACACACACATATCAGCTGTTTGACCACTCATTCCAATGGTACCCATTTACTGCAAGAGTATTCATTGGTAAGACTCATCTACATCTTGGATACCTGACGGTAATTTTTTTTATCAAATTTTCATTCTTGTATAAACTATTACTATGCATTACTATACAACATTTAAATGAACCTAATTGAATCTGCAAACCAGTCTCAATGCCTAGCCCTGTTGCTCAATGCACAAAATGCTCAAACAATGCTCAAGTCTCAACACAATAGCCAAATTTATCTGTCTGCATGTGTATGGCTCTTACAAAGGCTATTTAAAAGGATAAATTTAAAGCATAGCTTCTTCACTGTGCATGGCACAGGATGCTGTCAGCCCACTAATTAATGTGTCACCACTACAAATGTCAAAACCAACTAAATAAAGAAAGAAAGGGGGAAATACAAAATAACAGATCATTGACTATCTGCTAATAAAACAAGAGTCAGAAGGACGTGAGAAGAGTGAGAAGGAAAAAGCGCAAATAAGTTTGATACTACCGGATATTTATTTGCAGCCAACACTGTGCCACCACGGTCACATCTCACTCCAAATATATATTCATACTACACAAAATAAAGAAACAAACACATAAAACAAGTTAATGTCAAGTGAATGACTTAAACCTTCTCTTTGCTCTGTCATTTCGTGTCTCTCTCTCCATTTTTCTCCTACAGGCGTCCTCCTGTCTTTCAACACTTTGATCTGTCTGCCAGTAACACAGGCAAAACTTCAAATAGCTTCAGCTCTGTCAGGTGGGCCCTCTCTCTCTTCCCTCCTCTCCAGCTGACACTTTCCAGTTGCGTGTGATTTCTGACAGCTGAACATGTCCAAAGACCTCTATCAGACAAGTAAAGTGAAGGTTATGCAATACAAAGCTTCAAGGCAGGTTAAACGTTTGGTTTGCCAGGCTGTGCACTACAGGCAAAGCTGCTGCTGACCCTTTGCCTTTCTTCAAATAGAAGATTTTTTTTTCTTTATTGAGACTTCAGATTCACAAAAATGTCTATATCATACTGTCATGTTCAGGGGCGTCACGAGGGCTTCACCGATTTCTAGGTTTAAAGCACTTCAGAAAACCTAGCAATGCTACTAGGTGCTCTATAAAAAATAAATAATAATAATAAAATTGTTCCAGCCTAATGAGTCATCTACATAATATTTAATATTCTACTGGATTCAGCTGGAGTCAAGGCTGCACTTAATTAAAATAAAGGTATATCAGCTTATCAATCTTTAAATTTTAAAATAAATAATGAAAAACAATTAAGCGGGACTTGGCAATAGATACAAAGAAATTAAATATCTATTTATTTTTTATTTTGAAATTATTTATTATTCTGTTAAGCATTAATTTAATAAACTGCTGTAAATATCTACTTACTTTTAATAAGTGAGACTTTTAATAATGTTATTTATTTTATTTGTTCCGTTGTTTTATTTTAAACACACTGTCAGGAATTTTAAATGCTTACAGTTACCATGTCACTGTACTGCTGGTTTCTAGTCTGCCACTGTTTCAGGAGGCATATCCCATACTCTTAATGGTAGCTAGTTACCACATCATGTCACTGCTCATTTGGATAATGTTGAGCTCTGCCAACCTTCATTACAACAAATGATTTCCAATCACTTCAGAAGCAGGGCCAATTCTATGGAACATGGGCCTCAGGAGAGTAAAAACACACAAAAACCTGAAGTAAAATAATAATCAACAAATATAAATAAATTTCAGAGTCATTAAGCACTCATTACACAGTAGAATAATCTGCCCTGTGTGTCTGTGTGGGAGAAAACATCCCACATGCAGATGGTGATATAGCATGTTATGGCATTAAAGTTTCTAAAAATCATAATAAACAAAAACACAATAACTGGTTGCAAATGTCACTTTTGGTTCATTTCCCCAATTTAATTGTACAGGTTACATGTGGTAATAATGGTTTAAAATGAGTTGCTGGTGTATTTTACAAATAACTATAAATAAAGTGCTAACTGTCTTGAGATCACGTTATCTTATTTTTTTTTACTTGGCCAAAGTAAATCACCTAAACCAATGTTATTTATTTCCTGTTGGCCTCTTTGAAGAATGTTAATGTTTCAAAGCTATTTGGTGCACATAATAAATATCTGAGGCACAGAAGCAGTTAGGGGATTTCACCTTGAGCAGCATAAACACTAATCTACATATTTCTAAATCCCACGATTGCGCATATGTGGCAGCATAGCTGCATACTTACTGGCCATAAGTATGCAGTACAAGTAACTGCTAATCAACTGTGCACATTATAAGAATCTATCAGGAATGAATTTAACAAGATCGGCTCTCGCTTTCTCTCTCCCGCTCTGACAGGACTCAATTCCATTTCATATGCTTTCATTTATATGTCATTTTGTCGCACATGTTTCAGAAACCCTCATCTGCTTTTCAGAGCGTGAATGAAATACAGCGACCACTCAAAACTTTGAAACAAGAGCCGCAAGGCGATTCAAGCAATTTGGGTGCTGAAGTGTCTTTATAGAGATGCAGAAAGAGAGAGGATAAAATGATGAAACCAAAGAAAGACAATGGAAAGAAACAGGTTTACAGTGGCAAGGCAAGAATGCAGAGTTCAGCGATAGTGATAAATGTTAGAAAAAGGCTAAATATAAATAGAGCGAGAAAGATGGAATGAGAGAATAATAATTGAAAGGAGAGAAGAGGTGGAGAGGTTAAATGAGAGCGTGATAGACAGATAAAATTAAGTCGGAGGATGGAGAGAGACAGTGATGCAGAGAATGAGAGAGAGAATGCGTGAATCAGTATGCATAGGCATTCTTCGCATGAAGCACAGCGACTGACAGGGGACCAGCACAAAGTCTGATTGCTAAAGAACCCTGCTGACGTGTCTCACACAGACACGCATGCAAAAACACACACATTCACGCATACCTTTCCCCAGGCATCTCCTAGGGCGATGTGTAACAAACTCTTTGCTTCCAAGTCAGGAAACAAACACACACATCCATGGAGCTGGTACAGCGGTGTTGTGTCACCCTGAAACATGTGGAGAAAGAGAAAACTTATTCACACCCTCACCGCGACGGTGTCTCTGGTATATTCGACAATAATGGGGCTCAGAGGGCAAAGAAGACTTAGGACAACCAAAGACAGAGAGTGATCAATGAAGACACCCAACAAGGACAACTATTGCATGCACATTTCTCTGGGTTTAAAACCCACAGAATGCACATTCATATGGCAGGTTTACACCCTATCCATAGTTTTTAGTCACGTGACCTGGAGGGCAAAACTTCCACTTCAGCACAAGCCACACTTTAACGCAGATGCTGTCCATTTCTTCTGATCATCCTTGAGATGGTTCTACACCTTCATTTAAGCCCAGCTGTGTTTGATAATACTGACTTGATTAGGTAAGCTGCACACCTGTCTGTATAAGAGCTTATAGCTCACAATGCATGTCAGAGCACGAATGAAAATCATGAGGTCAAAAGAACTGCCTGAAGAGCTCAGAGACAGAATTGTGGCAAGGCACAGATCAGGCCAAGGTTACAAAACAATTTCTGCTGCACTTAAATTTCCTAAGAGCACAGTGACCTCCATAATCCTTAAATGGAAGATGTTTGAGCTATTGGGGAAGAAGAACCTTGGTGAGAGGTAAAGAAGAACCCAAAGATCACTGTGGCCGAGCTCCAGAGATGCAGTATGAAGATGGGAGAAAGTTGTAGAAAGTCAACCATCACTGCAGCCCCCCACAAGTCAGGGCTTTAGGACAGAGTGACCCAATTGAAGCCTCTCCTCAGTGCTAGACACATGAAAACCTGCATGGAATTTGCTAAAAAACACTTGAAGGACTCCAAGATGGTAAGAAATAAGATTCTCTGGTCTAACGAGACCAAGTTTTTGACCTTAATTTTTAAGCGGTATGTGTGGAGAAAACCAGGCACTGCTCATCACCTTTCCAATACATTCCCAACAGTAAAGCAAGGTGGTGGCGGCATCATGCTGTGAGAGTATTTTTCAGCTGCAGGGACAGGACGACTGGTTGCATTTGAGGGAAAGATAAATAGTACAAAGATATCCTGGACGAAAACCTTCTCCAGAGTTCTCAGGGCCGAAGGTTTACCTTCCAACAAGACAATGACCCTAAGCACACAGCTAAAATAACAAAGGAGTGGCTTCACAACAACTCTGTGACCTTTCTTGACTGGCCCAGCCAGACTTAAACCCAATTGAACATCTCTGAAGAGACCTAAAAATGGCTGTCCACCAACGTTTACTATCAAACCCTACAGAACTGAAAAGGAGCTGCGAGGAGGAGTAGCAGATGATCCCCAAATCCAGGTGTGAAAAAAATTGCTGCATCTTTCCTAAAAACACTCATGGCTGTATTAGAACAAAAGGGTGCTTCTACTAAATACTGAGAAAAATGTCTGAATACTTAGAACCATGTGATATTCAATGCAAAAATGTCAACAATTCTGTGTTTTTCTGTCAATATGTGGTGCTGTGTGTACATGAGAAAAAAATTAACTTAAATAATTTTGCAAATGGTGGCAATATAACAAAGAGTGAAATATTTAAGGAGGTCTGAATACCTTGCATACCCATTATAAATGTAGAAGAAATCCAAAGTATATGCTACACACATTTATTGAGTAATGCATTATTTTAGTGTGTCTGGGAGGGAGAATATTTTTTACACAAAGATTGGTGGGTCTGTTAAAAATATATAAAAAGAAAAATTGTCATTTTGATGCCATTCATCCGTGACATTTAATATTTTGGCTTGTATTAATATTTGACACCCAGCTGGCTTTTTAACTCATTGTGTTGAACTGGCTATACAATATTAAATTGGAATAACAGGAAAGAAAAGGAATTTAACTAAAAATCAACAATCAGAACTATCTAAAAATAAACTAAACTAAATAAATAAAAGTTTTGCAGCTAAACATAAGTTACTAAATTAACTTGGATTAACTGATAAATATTACCTGATATAAAGATGTTATTTGATATATACTTAAAAAATAAATAAATAAATTTAGCAAGGATGTGGTAAACCATAACCAAATACTTTATTTTGATAAAATGTTTTACAGTTACCACATATTATGTAATAGCTTATATATATCATACTGTACTCATCTGCCAGTATATAATATGATCCCATATAAGTTTCTAATATATATATTATATACTCATGTGGGATCATCATTTCCACAAACAATACATACATTGTCTTACCATTTGTTAAAATAAGTGAAGCTTTGGAGAGCATCAGGGACTTCATTCAAAAATATACAAACCTATATATAGCAAATTAATACATAAATATATAATCTATGAGTGTATATATGACAGAAAAAAAACTGAGAACCACACTAAGGCAGCATATCCTTAATTCAAATTCTGCTTCCTTTCTGTTACATCATTTTAGGAATTGAACTGGAACGGGGGTATTTGCATTTCAATTCTGAATGGCGCACAACCCTTCTAGTTACAGTGGAAAGAAGGAGAACTGTCATGTATCAGTCACTGGAATTGAATAAGAACGTACTGTATCTCTTCAAAATCCTATGACACAGAGTGAATCTGACACATGTAGACGGCATCTCCACCAGCACTCTCACAGTTTCATGTGACTATAACCAGCCCCTGTCACAAGTAAAGAGATATTAACCTCTAATGCAGACGAGTTATTCAAGTTCAGTGCCTGCTACTGCCACCCCATGACTGAAGCCATGCACATTTGCCATCGTAATGAGAGGACAAATTGGAAATATGGCTCACTGCTCCCCATTGAACAATAAAACCTCGCATGCAGCTCATCTCATTAAACAAGGGAGTTATTGCTCAGGATACCACCACTAGATTAATTAACACAATGTATGGAGGAAAAGGGCAGGCGAATGAGCGAGAGAGAGAGAATCCAGAGTGAAGGTGGCAACTGTACCTTATTTTACTTAAAATAATATGTGTTTAATTTCCTCATCACAAGGACAGTAGCCGCAAAAGGAAATTGAGAGTTCAGTCGGCCTTAGCTTTAAAGATCACGTCAGTACGGAACGGACCAGCGGACCAAAGCAACATGACTCCAATAATACGTCATTCCTTGAGCCCAGTGGTAATGTCCTCATTAAATGCATGAGCAAAATTTTGTCAAGTCATTGCTGGAAGTGGACAGAACTCATGAATAACTCCAGATCATTGGATACTATTGAAAATGTTAACATATAACTAATTTAAGCTAATTTTTATATTAAAGGAATAGTTCACACAAAAATTAAATGTAATAGATCCTCTGTCATCCAGCCCATCAATCAGTGTCTTGAAAACTGAAAAGCTGCATGCCTGTAAGAACCAAATATTTTATTAATATGTTTTAACTTGAAACAGTCACTTCTGGCCAAGATAAGAATCCATAATAATGATTCCACTCCATTTCCTGTCCTGTTTTCCTTTCAGATAAAATATATAATTTGCTTTGGACTGTTTTTACTTGTAGACTGTGCTTTATCTGTGCACACTCCTGATTTAGACAAGATGTTTTTGGTTTTTTTTAACCGAATAAAGCAATATTATGGATAGAGGACTTCAAGCTTGAAAAAGTTGGAGTTAAACTTTAAAACACCGTAATGATTTTTGCTTCACAAAACATTAACTGATGGACTGGAGCTGGATTAATTGTGGATTACTGCAATGTTTTTATCAGCTGTTCCAAACTCTCGTTCTGACAGTACCCATTCACTGCAGATGATACATTTGTAAGAAAGTGATGGAATGCTTGATTTATGAAGAAAAAAACTTATGTAAACTATTCCTTTAAATCTCTCACAAAACTAGTCGAGTGCTGAGGCAGTTAAGATCATTGACAAATTGTCACACAATCAAATAGTGACACCTTCTTCTCGTCCCGCACAGTTTAGTTGGTTAATTGGCCATTAGGCGGGAAGCATGTGCACCTGTAAAATAATCCGTTAGCGGACTCAGAAATTAAAGACCCCGAGGCGCGGTTTATGAGTTACAGTGTCTTTACTGAAACACAGGATTTAATGATGTCTGTTATGACCGTATCAGAGGACCTATTTAGTATTTAGACAGCATGAAAGACCTCAATTATAAAAAGTCAAGCTGATAGACATTTATAATTGAGACGGTGTAAAATTATATACTGAATAAATGTGTACAGTTGTGAGACTACATATGGGCAGAAAAAGCGCATACTGTCTGAATAAAAATACTGTCATCAGTCTGAAATTCAAAATAGTTCAAAAATACTTTTCAAAATACTTTTTGGCAGATGTACTCTTTTACGTAACACTGTTACGTTTGTAAATTGTGTGAAGTTTTGTGGATGTGCGTGAAGCTGTGTGTTTCAGATTTCTATTGGCACATCAGTCTGTCACTCTTTATTCCGGATGATGACATTCTGGTTTGCATCATCCAATAAATGACCAGTTTAAAAACCTGTAACTGTTCGGCGGCCGGCAGCTTTTTGCTCATCTGTACCCTTTTCTTTTGGTTACGTTCTCTGTTGCTCTCTCTTTGATGTTTTTATTAACGCCAGAGAGAGTGCTTTGTATACTGTGTTTAATATGTCTTGAAAAGTTGTTGATGCAGTGTAAAGATTGTAATTTTGTACTCCATTCCTACGGTTTTCCCATTGTAAAATCAAGTGGGAAGGACGAGCAGGTGAGCAGGTAAGCAAGTTGTGCGATATACACTGTAAAACACGCAGAAATCCAGATGTATTAAATACATTAGCTTAGAAGAGATTGCCACTTATTGTATGTTTTCTTTTACTCCCTTTATTAGTTAGGACAGTTTGATTAGGGCGTTGTTACGCCAAAGATTTTTTTCTTTCTACATTTTCTGCTTGGTAGCTTAGATGAACAACCTCAGCTAGCTGTGTTGGCATCTCTTGTGCTCTCTCCTCCCACCTTCTTTCGTTGTTTTTATTTTTTATTTTTCTCTTCTCTTTTGTAAATACTGTGAATGTGATAAATATCTTGTTACCAACTTTTCACTGAGCACCGAGTATAATAAATGGTTATCCAATTTCAAAATCTAACCTGTTATTTGCCTGTGAGCCTCGACGCATACGCATACACAGAAAAGTGTTATTTCCCTGGTTACTCCTAGACCTGTAAAAATTAAACATCTAATGGGGACGTAACATACTCCAAGACAGTATCCATTTAAAAGTTGACTCAAAAGTTAAAAAGCATGATCAAGGTCAAACACACTTTCAAAATAATCTTTTACACAAATGTGTACTTCCCTACTACATGCAAACAACAATACTTTCAATGAACAGGATTTTCAAACATGCAGTATTCATGAGACAGTAGGAGAACAATACCCGGATGGCCTACTCCATCAGCGAAGACTCTATAATGCACAACCATATACGCCATAAGACAAGTGCTATAAGCAACAAGAATGCTGTTTCTTTCCTGCAACACACCAGTCAACAGTCATTATACTGGTCACAATGCAAACAGAGCAGACACATTCCCATTCTGGATATGCCTTCCATTTTTTCATATAATTTATTAATTAATTCAGTGTAAAAAAAAAAAAAAAACCTAAATCACTCTGCTTTCCTGCATAAATATTCTAAATGCATGAGCAAATGAATAAATTAGACTGTCACGGGGTTATTTGTTTATTTATTGTGTGTTTGCTTGTTGTTGTTTATTTATATCTGTAAAATGTATCCTTATGTTCCACATCATTTATTTTGATAAACTCACTCAATAACATGTTTCTTATCACAGGGGATTTTATTTTTGTACAGAGCAAGTAGCTAGGCCTATATGTGAACTGTATGAGATTAATTAATTAATCAATCAATTAATGATTTTAACCTTAGTTATACCATGTAACATATGTATTATGCACAAATGAAATAAGACTAAATGCATTATAGCTATTTCAAATTAAAATAATTGGGATATATTCATATTTAAAATCCGAAATTAGTTTACTCGTGCAGTACCTGGCCCTAATTATGACATAACATCAAGTGAAGTTTGGATGTTGATTTTGCGTGCCAGTCAAAGAGATATTTGTATTGTAATCGGTTCTTGCAAAGAATAAACCATAGGCTTATGCACCAAGATTTGCCAAAAAGAGCAATTTTTAATTACTTTTCAATTAAACTGAATGTATGCATTAGTATGCAGTTATTATCTTAACACACTATCATGTATTAACATTTTTATTTGATTGGACCAGGTAGCCTAGAGTACATCATGTCACAAGCACACAGCTTGTTTTATTAACTGCTCGTCCATTTGTGGAAACATCACTATGCAAAATCATTCTGATTGTCTTCTGAAATATTGAAATAAAGAATAAAACAATATGAAAATAAAATGAAAATACAGGCACCTTTTTTTATAAACAGTGAAAACAAAGTTCCTGTTGCTAAAGAACAGCATTACAGTAAAGCATTTTTTAAAGTGCACGGCTACTCTGAAACCAATCTTCAATAATATCCATCTGTTGATTTTTAATTAGTTCAGAGGAAACAATTTAATACATTTTAAGAAAAATATAATTGCTTCGCTTTGAAATTAATCTAGAAGCAAACAGCTAGGATGCAGAACATGGGGTTAAATTAAACAATAAGACATAATAATTTACTTTATACTTTAGTAATTATGTATATATGTATTATGGATATCTCAATGGAAATGAGAATGTGTGCCTTGTAAGAATGCCAAGCACTGAGATTAAAAATAAAAATGCAGCTCTAACAACTCACTGATTTGATGACACCTATGCACTGAACATTGCTGTTAAACATTACCACACTGACAAAGCAAATAATACTAAAAAGCTTCTTATGAGCATTGTTTGTTGATTATCCAATTTTACCCGAAAAAGTCAATGATCATCTGTGTCATTAAACTTCATTGTCACTTTATCACAAATTGCTTGTCAAGGTCTGTTTTTGCCCTTAAACAACCATTAAAATCCACTCATCCTTAAAGAGCGGTCAATTGTAAACTTAACACTCCATTAGCAGCTTTGAATTAAACACCATGTGCCGTTGATTTGTATCTTAACACACCAAACGAAGATGATCAACATTGTAAATGTGCTTATAATTACACATTTCTCAGCACATGCTTTAAATGATCATTTATGTCCTGCCCTTCGAGCCATAATGACAGTCATCGTGTTTTAAGCGAGACCTTTGGAGCATAATAGTCTTCACAGTGAATACACTTATTTGTCCAAATGTGATGCTGCAGGAAAACAAACGGAACAGTAACCAGTAAACAAAACAGTGTTCCTTGCAATTACCCATGAACGTGTGGAAAGCAAGTTATTAACCTCATAAGAGTTTGTTCACATCATACTGGACATCATCCTGATACTGTTTTTTTAAATGTTTAGTATGTAATTTCTGTAGCAGTACCAACACACAAAAAATTAATATAAAAAATCTGAAAGCAAGCAAGCAAATTAATAAATAAATAAAAGGTACATTTAATTTTACAGTTTAATGATTTCATTTTGCTTTTTGACACAGCAATGGCTAAATGATTTGCAAAATTAAACATGCATTATTAATAATAATACTAAGCAGTAGTGGTAGTAGTAGATTAATAATATATAAAGTAGTGTTTCCTACTGCATGTGGATAAGTGCTTTGGAGAATGGATGAATTTTTGTTATAAAAATAATAAAGCACATCAGTGGATGGCCACTTTTTCAGTGGACTTGGTTCCAGAAATAGTTTTTACATTTATTTACCCCATAGATACAGTAGGTTACATGCCATGAACCAAATCAACAATCTATAAGTTGAATCGCAACAGCAAACTTTGATTTGAAGCAAAAAAGAATTTAAAAATGGAAAGAAAGAATGAAGTACTTAACAACTCGAACGAAGGAAATAACTACAATCCCTGTTTGTTTTGAAAATAAGTATACAATTACTGATATAAAGATGCTGGTTATATACAGAATCAATATATTTTTTTTGTTTACAGTAAAATATATATGTATATGTATATGTATATGCATACAAAAGTATCACAATGGTCTGATTGATGGAATTTACATTTTTTGATAGAATCATGGGTAATGTAGTTTTTCATCATGAGTTGCACTGTTAAAAACAAAAACTGTTAAGCAATAGTGCCTGCTTCAACAAAAGGGCATACCATCGATTAACAACCTCGTGGCTCATAGTAGAGCTGTCTTTTACCCTTTAGAATTAAATTGTATTCCAGCAAAAATGAAAGAGATATAGTAACTTGCTTTAGCAGGCACCACAAATGACCTAAACATAAAAAGAAATTAATAAATCTCACCCGAACTTACACTATTGGCTGAGACAGTGTTGCTATGTGGAGCTAGTCAGTATAAACATTTCATTGAGTAAACAAAAATATAGTGCTGCAGTATTTTTCCTTTCAGGGGGGAGACCTACAAACGGCTTTCTTACAGATGTCTCTACACATTAAGCTGTGTTAGATGTATTTTAATGTTGAAAACATTCACCTTTAAAGTCAAGAAAGATATCCTAAACATCTAAGTGCTATTCCGAAAGCCTTTGGAAAGTTTAACCTTCCAAATTGTGACCTAGTGAGATAAAATTTAACATTTCTTGAATGTGAAATCCCTCTATTCCATACTGTCTGATGGTTGTTTGATATCAGCCTTATCTGAGGTTGATGAAAAGGGACTTCCAGAAAAGTCGAATCATCTGATATCTCCTCTACTCCTACACAAGGTTGAGATGTCTGCACAGTATGATGAAACCTCAGAACTTCACAGAAACTCTGATTTCACAGCTTTCAAAGAAGAGATGAGTGAACTTCTGCATTTCAACCACCACTGTGTGTTGTTCCCTTTCAGTCGGTCACTACGAGTCGTGTCAGTGACCGACGAATCGGGATCTCGCCAGAGAGACCAATCTACTTTGAGCGTAACAAAAAAAGCCAATGGGCATTGGCATGCACTAATTGCATCCATCTGCAACTGAGCACTGTGAGTATAAGTGAGCAGCTGTGAGCAGTGCATGGATAATTTATCCTTTCACTACGGAGCCGAATAGTGGTGCATTACTACTGTTCATTCTCTTCGAGTAAGCTGATGGAATGAGTGCGGGTGTTACAGCATTGCAGCAGTGGTCACAGTTTCACGAGGATCATCTTGACCTGTGTCTCCCCTCACAGGTTTGTAAGTATTCGTCAGGTTTAAGTGGCAGTGCTTATAGACCTTGTGGGGAGGCAGCCTCTGCCCTGGGATTGCTGCAGGTTTATCAGGTCAAAGCCTTGAGAGACCTGCACGAGGGTGGCCACGACCTGGAAGTTCTATATGAACTTTGTGCTCTGACAGACCTTGAGCTTCGAGCAACGAAGGTGACTGCACAGTCTCTAGGTTGTGCGATGTCCGCATTTGTGGCCCAGGACCGCCATCTATGGCTGTGTCTAGCCAATATGAAGGAGCATGAGAAGGTAAAGTTCCTGAATGCTCCTCTTTCGCAGGCCGGCCTTTTTGCCAACGAAGTCAAGAGCTTTGCCCAGCAGTTCTCAGCAGCTCAGGAGCAGACTGAGGAGATTAAACACATCATACGCTGGAGGAAACCTGCTGCTTCCACCCCGAGTGCAGTCCCTCAGCCTGTTTGTCGCCCACTCCCACTTCCACCAGGCTGTGCCATGGAGCCAGTCGCAGACGGGATGCTCAGCCCATCCAGGCTAAATGCGCAAGTAAAAGAGACCCTGAGACTGGTGACCCAGTGATGGAGGAGACTGCTCAGCAGGAGATGGTGACTGCACCACTCCCTCCCATGGAGGGGTGCCGGATGCAGAATCTTTTGTTTCATTTTGTTTCTGTTCCCCCACTGACCCAGCATTTATTGAAAGAGTAGATTCCTTGATCCTTGGTTCTCAAGAGGGAGAAGGTTGTGAACCATGCATCAGGAATCCACCTTTCTCCTCCTCTTTCACCAGCGGGCAGCAGTGGGTTGGCCAAGAGCCACTCGTGGAACCAAGTAAGGCTGGTAACATGCAGCTCCCCACCTCAACGCATCATACGTCTGGATGTCACAAACCTCAGGCTAGGTCCCTGCGCTTCCCCTTGCACATGGAGGAAATAGGTGAGTCTTACACTTCACACCCAGACCTCGCACCCTGCTGAGGTCCCTTCGAGGTCCCTTCGAGCCATCCACATTCCAGGAGTGTTCAATAGAACAGCACATCCAGGAGAGTGGAGACACCATCCCCATGTGGTCCAGCTGATGAGACGGTTCAGAGCTGCACAGGTAGACCTGTTTGCATCTCCAGAAAACACCCATTGCAACGCTCGGCACACAGCTAGCCCCGGGGCCTACGCAAGTATGTAATTCCCCCAGTAAGCCTTCTAGCACAGACACTATGCAAGATTAGGGAGGATGAGGAGCAGGTCCTGTTAGTGGCTCCATATTGGCCCAGCAGGACCTGGTTTCCGGAACTAATGCTCCTAGCAACAGCCCCTCCCTGGCCAATTCCTCAGAGGAAGGAACTGCTTTCTGATGGGGCACCCTTAGGAACCTGTGTCCAGACCTGTGGAAACCTGTGGACCTGTGTTGTCCCTTGATGGGACGTGGAGCTTTTAGGTGACCTACCCCAGGAGGTAGCCCTTACTATTGCTTCAGCACCAACACTGTCCACCAGACGGGCATATACGTTGAAGTGGAACCTGTTCTTCGAATGGTATTCCTCTCACACTGAGACCCCGACCCGAAAATCAAAATCAGATCAAAATCAGAATCATTTAAAATTCTATAGGGAATTTGAACAAAATTACTGTTTTTCAGCGGATCACTGAGTCGGTCTGTGATTCACTGAATGAGCTGAGCTGGATATTAAAATCCAGATAAAAGTGTAAGTCTATTAATAAGCACAGAAGCAAGATCGGCAATTTAAGAAATTAACTTGTAAGCACAAAACACAAGATACTTCTCTTTTCAATTATAAATATGGCTTTATTGGATAAACCTAAGACATACAAACTAAACTAACACAAACACACACATTCATACGAGTTGCAAGAAGAGAGAAAGTAAGGAAAGAGTGAGTTTAAAAGAATGAAAATGTGAAATCCCAATTGTACAGGTTCTATTGCATCGACTTGAACATCCATCAATCAAAAGATTAACTCTCGCATTGAGTTCACCAGTTCAGCTTGAATCTGTATGTTTGTACTTGCGTTGCGCACGACATTGTCTCTGTGGTCCTTGTTGCCGAAAGGGGTTTGCCCGAGGTTGCTGATTGGCTGGAAGTCAGTCGTTGTGGAAGCCTTGGGAAGTGGGCAGTGGCTCAAAAAAAGTCGTGGTCCACATTGAGCTGATGCGGTGCGGTTTGGGAAGCACGGCAGGCAAAACTTAACTTCAACTTGAGTTGATATATGGCTTCCTGTTGTCTCATTCTCATTGTGGAATTTGGCTCCTTACGTTTCCATGCTTTGATCAAATCTTACGTATTTGATTCACTCTGATGCCTTACAGCTGCCCCAGGAGGAGGCAGACCCAGTCCTAGCCTTGCTCTGTCCTGTATGTGCATTGTGACAATACGTGGATAGAACTCAGAGCTTCAGGACCTCAGAACAGCTTTGTCTGTTACGGAGGACAGCAGAAAGGGAAGGCTGTCTCAAAGCAGAGGATGGCACACTGGATAGTGGGTGCCATCAACCAGGCTTATGAAGCACAAGGTGTGCCCTGCCCACTCAGGTTATGTGCTCACTCTACTAGGGTTGTCGCATCGTCCTGGGCGTTGCCTAGCTTGCGTGTCTAACCGGTTTCCTCCTGTGGTCTCACCTCAAACGGGTAGTGGAACCGAGAGGCCTGGTTCAGAGTTGGCTTACGGCATCCTTATGTCTTTTCTCCAGAGAGTTCCCTGTCCGGGCAAACCCTGTTGAGCCCTCCAGCACTCTGGTAGCCAGATGTGGTGGAACATTTGGCGCCAGGCCTTTCAGCTAATGAATTCTTGAAAGCTACTATCAGCCTTGTGCCCATTTGAGAGACATCACGTCCCATCGCCACAGCTGCTGTACCTGTAGCCTAGATCATTTGCAGCTGGATGCAATCAGTACATGCCAATGCCCATTGGCATGTTTTGTTACATTCAGAGTACATTGGTCTCTCTAGTGAGATCCCGACTCATCATGTCTTCGTGTCCTCCTTTAGGGAACGAGGGTTACATACATAACCAAGATGTTTCTCTATCTCTCTCCCACTCTCAGTTTCTCTCATTCTCTCTCTCTCTCACTGTCACAAAGAGGAATGTCACTTTGTGTCTGGTTTCCTTTGTCTGCTCTCTCCGGAATGATGATTTAAACACTGGCACTGACGGTCTGAAAGATTTTCCTCCACCTGTTTACATTCTATTGACGCCCAAATGAAATTTAATGGTCAAAATGTGGCACCCTGTTACTGTGTTTGTTTTGGTGCCTTTTCTCATTTGTGATGGAAAAATGGTAGATTAATATGTTTGATTTGAAAGGAAAGTGATGGATAGGAGCAGAAAAAAACATGATAAACAGGATGGAGAATTCATCCTGGGTTTATCCGGCTCTGACCAGGATCCATCTGCCCTCTAAGCATCTAGTCAATCGCTCAATTACTCTACCGTTCGGGGTCCACACACACACACATACACACACAGATATCTAGGATTTTTTTTTTGGAGACCTAAACTGGATGCCTCATTTTATTCTACTGTGAAGTTTGTCCGTAGGACTTATCAATGTCAGAGGTTCCACATACACCCCATGAGGGAAAATCTCTGTGGTTAAAAACTGCCAAATCAGTAGCGCACTGCTTGGAAGCTTCTGCAAGCCGCCAGGCCCGGATTCTTTCATATTTATCTCATGTCAACCTGAACGGCATGTGGATGCATGTGTGTGTGCGAGGATATCCTCCCTCCCATACCAAGGTGAGGGCTGGTAAATGAAAGACTGCAGGTGTCACACTAAATAGAGGTTTCCTGGATGCAGTTTTACCTGTCTCTTTTCACACAGAGCTGCTTCTATTCAAGAAATTAATTACCAGGCAAGCGTTATCAGGCATACATTTTCGCACACACATTCATATGAGTACGGCATCATGCATACAGATTCAGATGTATGATGCTACAAAGAAAAAAAATATTTCAAAGCAGTCTCATTGTCAATTCAAGGCATGAATATAGAAGAGTGCACATATAGCTAACAAGTATACCAACTTGTTATTAATAGTTTATTATGTTTTTTGAATGTTAATGGACAATGTTCTTGAATTAATGTTTTTGAACATCCTTATGACATTATTTGGACTTAATGAATGTTGAGAGACAGCATTCTTAATATATGTGCTTATAGTGTTTATTTAATTTACTGGATGTTTTCATAATGTTTTAATAAAACATTCTCAGTACAACATTCATGGAACATCTTTACAATATAATTTGTACTTGAATGTCCTTGCAATGTAGAGAGAAAACAGTTTCAGGAAATCCTTATAATGTGAATATTATTTGGTGAATGATAACTAATAAACAATGATATCATCCTAACTAATAATTAATATAAAACAGAGTTTTGGCATTATAATGCTAACATTACCATTAATTTCTACACAGTTTAGTGCACTGCTATTATAAAATTTTTCCTAGCAAATAGTTTTCAGAACATTTTCAAAATGATAGAAATGTTTGCTTAAATCAATAAAAAAATTGATGTTTACAAAACATCCAGGAATTCACGTTTCATAACATCCAGGAATTCACGTTTCAAAGATTTTCAGGCGGTCCTCTGTGACGCTGTCCGACCGCTATTAGCGGGAACCTTCGCCTGAGTATTAGTTCCTTTTCCCCGAACACTTCAGGGAAGCCCGCGCCGCATTTACTTTGTATTGTTTTCCTATCTGATCTGCTCATTAAACAGCATGCATATGGATCTGCCAAATTACATCAGTTTCATTCTGTCTTGCCTTACCTGATCAATACCGTATCTCACCCATTTTTCATGTTTCCCTGTTAAAGCCCGTTGATGCGCCGAAAGGACAGAGGGGCCAGGACGAGGCCGCCACTCCAGAAGTACCCCCCCTCATCATCATCGGAGAGGTGGTTTACCAGGTACACAAAATCCTGGACTCCAGACGTCGGGGGGCCACGCTGCAATATCTCTGGATTGGGAGGGTTACGGCCCCGAGGAGAGGTCATGGGTCAACGCCAGCGACATCTTGGACCCGACTCTCACTGAGACCTTTCATCGGGAACATCCCAACAAACCAGCACCCAGACCACGAGGAAGACCCCGACGCCGCCGCTCTCACTTTTCGGAAGCCGTACGCGGGGGGGGGCATGCTCATTAAACA
Organism: Enteromius afrohamiltoni; assembly: GCA_034779775.1. Taxonomy (NCBI): domain Eukaryota; kingdom Metazoa; phylum Chordata; class Actinopteri; order Cypriniformes; family Cyprinidae; genus Enteromius; species Enteromius afrohamiltoni. The sequence continues at coordinate 11,673,162 of JAUYWG010000031.1, read as the reverse complement.
GCATGCACATGGTTCTACTGCCTAATGAGTCTCAGATGTCACAATAATCACAACAAAGCAAAATGTTCGGACGAATTTTGTTTTGTTGTTGTTCTTTGCAAAATAATTGTACAGTAACATGAATAATCAATTTAAAGAATCAATTAACCAAAAACATAAAACTTTCTTCTGTATAAGATTAGAAGAAATGTTCTGGTTTTTGTGCATTTACAATGAATATTGATTTTCCAAGCTTCAAAAATGTGCCAAAATGATCATATAATTGCCTATATGAGTTATAAGAAGTATTTTAAAGCCATATAATATGATTGTGTGAAGAAGAAAAAAAAACATTAACCACTGAAAATGGATTGAATCCATCAATCGTTGAGCTACAGAACAAGATCTAGCCTTAGTTGTTAACAAATTATTGATTCAACTGATTTATTCAAAAGCTCTTTAGTTCTTATTCAATTTATTATGCTAAAAAAAAGAATATTCTTGAAAAGACTTTACTTCTTGCAGGCAAGTTATATGGGTTAAGTAATAAGTGTGAGTAAATTTTGAATGAGCTACTCCTTAAAGTCGTTGTTATAATAGTAAACTCACACTAAACTAAAATGAGGTGAGAATAGCACATTGCTGTCATTGTTAACACAAATATCTACTCCAGGAAAGAACACAGTGCTATCATTAATTATTGTACCCAAAGTAAACTGGAGAAAGCTTACTTTTTGTGTGATCTCGCTTAGGAGGTAATTATATAGCACAAATTATTTGCATAAGAAATGGATTTGTTAAGGCTGATTTGGCCAAGAAGAGACAGGAAAGGATACAGGCTGGTGAACTCAGCAATCGTATCAAATTAAATGTGGCCTTTATTCACTTTTGAACGGAATAATTACTCAGAGCTACTAACTATTAAAGTTTTGATTTAGAACTCTTCTTGCATACTTTCACAAATAATTACTGTCTAAACTGGAATATCTGAAATCTATTGTGTTTCTGCGAGTGGTACAGAGTCTGCATGTTATAGTAAACCATCTAGGTGTGTCAGTGTCGCCTCGGCAACAGCTTGGTGACATAAGCAGGCGATCAGCAACATAAATGACAACACTTGTTTCCCAGTGCATTTAATCAAATGCGAAAAAGTGGTAGGTGTGTAATTGGTAACTGTGTTCTTTTCAAGAAGTTCACCTAATAAGCTAAACATATATAATTGCATTAAGATTTGGGTTTTTTTCAACCTTTAGACCAAGCAACAGCCTAAAAACAACCTGGCATCCACCCACAACACATTAGCATCGCATTTTCTTGCTGAATATCTTATTTTAGTCTAAAAGATCCCAGATTATGGAAGTATATGATTGTAAAAGCTGTTTAAGTCCAAAACATACTGGAGATTTTGATTACATAACATTTACAAATTTATAGAATCAATATTCCACTAACATAAAAGGACGTGTATATATACATAAAGTGTAATCTAGCTTTATGTCTAGAGATGAAAGATAGGGAAATAATAGAATAATAAGGTTTTTGTTTTTGCATTTACAATGAATGGACTTTTTATAAACCCTTCTTCAGTATAAATATTAAAAAACACAGCTGGCTGTGAAAAATAGTCCTTCTGCCATATGATGACAGGTCTTCACCCACCCATCCCTGCTCTCTCTGAGATTTGTGATGTTACAGTTGGTCCGTCTGAACAGATAAGAATTAATGACTGTGCCTTCACAGAAACAGCTGAGTGCCTGTGTAAATGCTGTGAAGTGTGTGTGTAAGAAAGAGAGAAAGAGAGAGAGCGAGAGAAGGCTGCAAAGAATCAGGCTAAACCTGGGCCTAGAGACTTCCTAAGATTCAATTAACATTTTTATTAAGGGCTGTTCACACTTGGGGGCTAGAACATCACCAGAACTGTGAGTGTGTGTTTGGGTACAGGCATTAAGAGAGTATGTGCATTCTTTAAAGAGTAAGCTGTAATAATTTGAATTCCTGACTCTTATGGGAGACCGCTAAGCGCCATATGTTTATCAGGAATGCGATTGGAGGAAACTGAGTGTTTACTTACCAGTGTGTTTGTGTGCTGAATGCCTCACTGAGACTGGTTTAAGAGCGATGCTCGTAATGAAAATGTCACGTTTTGCATGACATTATCGCCTGTGAGTCTGCTAATGAAATAACTGATGATCCCCACAAAATCTTCATGTATCTCCGTTTTGTTCTACGCTGAGATGCGACAGTAGTCAAATGATGATAGATAGATACGATATGACGGTTCTGCCACTAGATTTAGTAAGATAATAAATAAATAATAAGAGAGAAGAATATGATTATTTGCAATAAGGTAATTAACTAATCTTTAAACTGATTGTATATCTATGTTATTGTAATAAAAATATTCATTGTCATCTTAGTTCACGGAGCATTTATTAATGTTAACAGACAGTTAACTTTTAGGTATTCAAGTGTATTAGTAAACGTTACTGTAACAATGACTCAATGAATGTAGACGATAGATCCATTTGCATGCTGTTTTATTAACACTCGTAGTATCAATCAACAATAGTCCAGGCAGAGTTCGAGGCAACAGGTTAGAATCAACGTTGAGATAAACAATCCTGGTAGGCAACAAACTCCTTGGTGAAGGTCAGGGTGGTGAAGAATAGGTGCGGTAGTAAAACGGGCTTTGAGATCCTCAAAGGCCACCTTGCTTTGTGGATTCCAGTGAAGAATGGTGGGCCCCTTCTTTGTTATGGTGGTGGAGTGGAGAAGCCACGTGATTAAAGTTTCTGATGAAGCGACGGTAAAAATTGGCAAATCCCAGAAACCGCTGCAGGTCTTTGATGGTCCTGGGACGTGGCCATTCGAGGACTGACGTAACCTTGTTATCATCCATCGTGACTCCTTCATGGCCAGGCTTGTGCACAATACTCCTAAATTCCAATTCAATTCTTGTCAAAAGTCAAAAACAGGATCTAGAATTACAATTCGGAATTGAATTAAAGGAAGCAGAATTGCAATTCATTACAAATTCAAAGAAAATTATATACATAAGTGAAGTTTTTAACAATGAAGCTTTACAATATACAATGTAAAAAACTACCTATAGAATCTACTCAATAAAATTGAGGTAACAATTTGCACTCAGTTTGTGTGAGTAGATTATATCTGTGTATATTTGTGTAAAGAATACCTACATTTAACAGCTATGACAAACTAAAACAAAAAAGGTAAAGTCCGCCTAATATTTTTAATGCATTACACAATTAATTACCCATTAAAACTGTGTAACCTTTAAAATGGCATAATAGGGGCACTTTAACCCAGTTATATTTAGAGAAAAAAATATTTTTTGTGTAGCCTTTCCAGTGGTCAGCTCTTGACCTTTATATTAATACAATTAAATGTTGTTTTGGTGCTATACTTGAGTTATAGCAGATCAAAACTCATCAGGCTCATCATTTTTTTTCAGCCTCTGAACTGAATCAATATTGTATCTTCATTATAGACAATGAAAGCCATGTGATTACAACTAACACCACATGTTTCTTTTTCACATTTTCTTTTTGGCTGTTCTGATCCCAAAAATAAATCTTTCCATAAGTCACACACAGTCATCAAGAATCAGTGTATGAATCTCAACAACGGTGACAAACCACGTATTCAGAAAAACATATCAACTGCCTCACAGAAAACTTTTTTTTTGTTCAGAAGAGCCTAAACATTTTAAAATGTGTGGAAAATACAGGGTGTTTAGCTGTAAGCACAAAGCTTTTATTGTCAATAAAGGACATACAACAGAGATAATAGACCCCAAGTTCAGTTCAGAGACTCTGGAAAAAACATTTAATTGTATTAATATAAGGGTCAAGAACCCAACTAAAGCACACACTGAACACTGGAAAGGTGACACACAAATTGTGATTTTCTCCTTACACACACACAAAAAAAATCTTCACTAAAAGTAACTGGTTTAAAGTGTCCCTATTATGTCATTTTAAAGGTTACTCAGTTTTAATGGGTTATTAATTTTGTAATGTATTAAAAATATTAGGTATTCTGTTTTAGTTTGTCATAGCTGTTAAATGTAGGTATTCTTTACCCAAATACACAGGATATAATCTACTCACACAAACTGAGTGCAAATTGTTACCTCAGTTTTATTGAGTAGATTCTATAGGTAGTTTTTTACAGTGTTATGTGTAAGGAAATTTATTAAATTTATTAAATTACAAAATTTATGTAATTGTATGTGAGATTCAATGCATTCTTTCTGTTGTATGTGGAATGTCTTTGAATTGCCATGAATTTAATTCCACTTCCTGTCATTCAAATTCAACTTCCTGTGGGGCGGAGTCAATTCAATTCAAATTCCAACTCATGAATTGAATGGTGGCCAATTCTGAAATTCTGAATTGTGCTCAAGCCTGTTCGTGGCTGATGATATAGCTGAGGAAGGCGACTTTGGTCTGATGGAATTCACAGTTGGTCAACTTGGCATAGAGTTGGTGCTGGATTAGGTGTGGGTGTGGAGGCCGAATCGTGTAGTTGGACCGGATGTGTCCAGGTTGGCCGCAGTAAAGGCACAGGTTATCACGAAGCCTCTGGGTGCATTCATCGTCGGACAGGTGAGCTTGAGAAGGAACGTGCGGGCGGGGGTGTTGGACACGACGAGAGCGGATCAGATTATCCAATTGGATGGCTAGTTCTATGAACTGCTCGAGCAACTTCCCCTCATCGCGGCAAGCTAGTTCTGATTGAAGTTCCCTGCTCAGGGCTTTACGATACAGCGCCTTCAGGGGTTCGGAAGGCCAGCCTGTCCGTGCGGCGAGAGTGTGGAACTGCAGGGTGAATTCGGCAGTGGAACTGGTTCCTTGTTTGAGGGTAAGGATCTCATAACTGGGGTCACATCCATCAGTGACATGATCAAAGAATGCACAAAATTGTTGTGATGTTTTCTGTAACAATGACTCGGTAGAGGATAGATCCGTTTGCATGCTGTTTTATTAACACTCGTAGTCAAACAGGCAGAAGTCACATCGGGAGCAAACAAACACAATAAAGGCAGTTCAAAGACAGTACTGTGAGCAGGCAGAAGGTCGGGGTATTAGGCAAGTATCAATCAACAATAGTCCAGGCAGAGTTCGAGGCAACAGGCTAGAATCAACGTCAAGATAAACAATGCAGGTAGGTAACGGGTCAGTCCAATATAATCCACAGAAACACTTACAGTTGTTGGCAAGGAACAAAACTTAGTGTTGAACGAGTCTCCGCGAGTGCCTTATGTAGTGGTGTTGATTGCTAACACCTGTATGGGGATGGTTCCCACTGATGATGGTTGGACAGCGCCACAGAGGACCGCCTTGTAACAGTTATGATTAACATTAAGATTAATAATTGGCAAGAAATATTGTTAATTGTAAGTTTAAGTTAACTAATTTAGAAGACTAATATTCAAGAATAAAACCTTATTGTAAAGTGTTGCTGATAATTAGAATGTTTTGGAAAAAAAAATCATTAAAAACATTCAAAAACATAAAAAATAAAAAATCTGTTATGTTTAAGTATTCAATATACTTATAATATAAATATTTAGATAATATAAATTATATAAATATATGCATATTAATACATATAATTGCTTTTAAATATATACTGTACATCTGTGTGTGTTTGTATATATACACACACACACAAACTTTCATTTTGGTTGTGATTAATCACAATTAATTATTGCCCAGCACTAGAAATTATAATAATAATAATAATAATAACTATTATTATTATAATTATTGCTAGTAATTATTAGCTTTTAAAATAATTGTGTTCTAAAAATAATAAAATAAATAAAAATTATAAATGTTTATGTTAATATAAGATTAAATATTTCTGACCTTGCAAAAATGACTTAACAGTAATACTCTTAAATAAAAACATCACAGTGTGTTAGTGAAATAAGTTAACCAATTATTTTCCACCCCCCCACCAAAATCTTTATGTATTTCCAGCTTGTGTTGCACTGAGACACAACATAATTGTTGATCAATACATGTAGATACAAGTAAAATAAATATTGTCTGTTTGTTATGTTTATTAATTCTGATGTGGTGTTCATTAATTCTCATTTTTATCTCACATGAAGACAAAGCGCATTCTCCTCATGAAGAGCTTTATGGAGCCGCCCCTCTGGCAGCTTTGATTAGTGGTGGCTGTGGACAGGCAGATGGATGGTCTGCTGTGAGACGGGTGGAAGGACCTCAGGCTGAAAAACAGGGAGAGAGACAGATGATGGAGGAGATGAACTGCATCTCTCCATCAGCGTCTTCATCAAGAGTCACTCACTGAGAGCATGAGAGTGACCTCCGACCCTCGGCCATCATGTTGAGGGCCTGGAGGAGGTGGCTGATTGGAGGGTGGACAGGAAGAGCTCTCACTCATCTGCACCAGCTGTCAATCAAAACGACACCAATGACAAATGACTGCAGAGACAGAGAGAGAGAGAGTTGCTCCTTTTTCCCTCTTGCACCTTGTTGTAAATCATTACAAGTGTTTTTGATCTATTTTAAAGTGAATAAAGTGATACAAGCTTCTCAAACCGATGCCATACTGGCAATATGATTCATGCTGATGGTGTGTTGACAGAAAAAGAGTTTTACCAAAATAATTTTGAAGTGAATCTCTTAATTTGGTGGCCATCTTGGTAAAATCCCTGGGCAGATGGTTTCGTGTCTCACAAGTACAGCTTCCATCTATTCGAAAGAGAGAAAAAACAAATCTACAAGTATTAAATCTAACAGTAATGGTATCATCAGTGCTGCTTTTTTAGCTCATATCAGTTTTTCTGTTTGGTAGTGCAACTGTGCATAGATTTTTTATAGGCCATATAGGATTCTAAAGTTGAATACATTTACATTTAGTCATTTAGTGGATCCTTTTATTCAAAGCGGCTTGCAAATGAGGAACATCACAAGCAATTTATCATACAAGCGCCAACAATGCTTGCAGTACCGCAGTGCTGAGGTTCAGGAGGAAGCTATAGCAGAACCAAAACTGCAGAGAAGTAAAATAGAGAAGATGTGGAAGTGGTTTTTGTGTTCAGGAATTGTGGTTGTGGTTTGGTTTGCAGTGATTAGTTGGTTTGCACTTTTAAGATGATTTTTGCTGAAATCTTTTGTATCATTAAACATGTATTTTTGTTATCATGTTATCATGTGTTTTGATTTGTTAGTAAACTCAATTTAGCATGGATTTCAGGTTAATAAATAGTAAGGAGGGCACTTGACTGTGAAACTTGGGGCTGATTGTGATTTAAAGAGAATTACATTTCTTTCTATCCCTGCAAATGCAGCATCATTCACCATCAGCAGCACCATCTTTAGTTTTTTTCTTTGAAACTGAATTAAATCGACATGTCACATCAGTCACTTAAGCTCCCTTAAGTGTGGATGTGTAATCTTTCAAGGTTGCCAGTTATATTGCATTGTAAAACTTCCACAAAACTATTGAGGGATTTTAAAAGCCTGACTCATTCTTGATAGATCCGAACAAGCACACATTGTACCATTGTCTGGGCAGCCAACAAAACCAAAGATTTTAAATGATTAAGTTCTAAAGTTGATGTTATCAAGTATAATACATTTGAGACAAAAATAGCACAATGGGTAATTTCCAGGTGACTTTTGGTGGTCATCAAAGGGATAGATGTTATGTTATTAAGTACTCACTTAAGATATTTTGATGGTATTCAAAAAAGAGCTTTCTGACCCTTTATAGACAGTAGTACTACAACCATGTTCAAGGCCTAGAAAGGTATAGGACATTGTTAGAATATTCTGTGTGACATCCGTGGTTCAAACATAATGTTCAGAAGCTAGAAGAATAATCTTTATACACATTGTCCTTACCTTTCTGGGCCTTGAACATGGTAGTTTCTACCCAGGGTGTATTTTTTTTTAAATATCTAGAAGAGTGAAGGTTTTGTAGGTTTGTAATCACACGATGAGTGTTTTTACTTCATAACAACTATCCTTGTAAACATAAAAGGTCAATGACAAAGATTTTTGGTATGTTTGCTTGCTTTTATAAGTCCTCCTGTACAGTCTCTGCAGTTACACATTAAGAAACAGACTTTTCAAAATTGTCATCTTGTCCAGGATCATACCGTGAAAGCATGCGTTAGTGTCCATTTGACTGGCACCCAATTTGTCAGACATTTCGTACAGTAGAACCTCTCTGCTCCTTCAGTATTTTCAATATCTTTCAGTCATTCGTCATCCATTTCTTTCATCCCTTTCACGCTCTTACTCTGGTTTTCTTTCTGGTTAAAGGTCAAGCCGTTTAATTTCCCTCCAGAAAATCACTCGGGAATGTGCCACTTTGTTCAAGGCTGGCCAAATTACCATTTTTCTTCCTTTTTTGTTTTTGTGAACTCAACAGTAATAAAAAATATTTAAAAATATTTCAGAAAAAAAATAAACAGCAGTCATGCCCCATATAAACAATGACCATTGGATTAAATTTGTACAAATTAGCACAAATTTTCTGCTTCGTGTGAATATGTACAAATTGGTCATGAGACTGTGTTGCATCTTATGATCATCTCTCAAATATGCGTACGTTTAATTGATAGTATAAACGCACAAACGAAAAAAAAACCACGCCTACGCGTTTCTTTCAGATGAGAAATTTATGAATTGCAAATGATGGTGAACTTGCGTACAAATTAATGGTTTCAGCTCTCTGCCTTGTAAATGACTCCTAATTAATGGCATTAACATATAAAATATCACCAATCATCATAATTTCGAACAGAGAGCTGAAATAACAGCTTACTTTTTCAAAAACCTGCAATACAGCGACAATAAAAAGTGTGTACGTCTGCTAAGACCCTGATGTAACGCTAAGCATTTTCAACATTAAAGACAGTTTTTTTTAAATATGAACGCTGGCGTGGATTTAAGCGTACGCACACTTTCTCAAATCTGCGTGTACACATAAATGAAGCCCCTGGTTACTGTGGCAACAATCACAGAATTACCCTTAAATTCAAAGGACAGTGATTGGACCATTGGAATTGAGCACATGTAAATCTTAGTTAAAGTACACTGTGTTTCATACAAGACTGTTTCAGACTTTAATCACACAGTCGATATGAGACCATTGTCAATGATTATTCTCTGTTTCTTAGAATTGTTAATGATGAACAGTTTAAAATAGTCAATCCACTTTGCTGCACAATCAGTCAAAGATTGTCTCAAATTTCCAGGTTGTTGAAGATACTCTAGGCCTTGAAAAGAGAATTAAAAAAAGTGAAAGTAAAAGACAAGCTCACAGCAGATCTGTTTATCCATAAAGTAAATAGAGATGTTATATGCCCTGTTTGTTGCATTTATGTATATTTTAAACAGATGAAGTAAGCTGAGCTTTGCTGGAGATCATTAGGAGCCTTTAGTGTATGTATGTGTTTGAAGGCACACAAGTGTTTGTTACTTGGAGAGTGCTGGTGTTGTGAGCGCCAAAGTTTCAGCATATAAGCTGCAACCCAGTCCAGATCAGAACGCTGGACTCATTAAACTTTACGCTTGACTATATCAAGGCAAACATTGCACAGCTAGTGGTGCATTCGCAACGACAGGGGAAGCAGTTGTTAGAGTTTTTCAGATGTTTGGGGAGGACGATGCTCTGATAGTGACAGGCTATGATGAAGTCTTGTTTTAAAACTCTTTGAAAGTCACTTTGCAATGACTGTACAGTAATCTAAGCGAGCATTCTGTTGGCTAGAACAGGACTAACAAGGTAAAAAGGAAGTGTTTGAAATACAATATCTAGTCTGTGCATGCTCTATGGTTGTGATTTGTGTGAATAACCACAGCAATAATAAAAATGTTGTACATTTTTTTTTATACATCTGTGCACAGATTTATTTTTATCTGTTGCTCTTTTCTTTTCTCTACCTTGATCATTCACTTCTTCAAAGCCAACTCAGAAATACTCCCTGTGCTTGAGTTTTGTTCATGGATGAATGGGTCAGTTGGTACAATATTTTTACTTTACATCAATTTAAATTTGGATCTCATTAAAGGTTTGTTTTATGGATCATTTGATATCTACAGCACCACTCACATGGATTTATTGATGTGTTTAATTGATGCCTTTCCTATAAAAGCTCATTTACGAACATGGTAAACAATTATGAGATAATGGGCCGGTTTTACACTCTAGACAGGGCTTTCTTTCTTTTATCTTAAATGACAAGTCTACAGATTTTTACAAAGCTTTCTATTTATACACTGTCTGTAGTGTGTGTAAACACCTTCACTCCATTCTCATTGTGTATAACTCCACCAAATGACAAGACTGAATGCTTTAGACCTTTGGTTGAAACTACAGATCTGTTTTCTTCAATAATAAAGAACCAGTTTGAAATAAAAATGCCTTTCTGCTTGCTGCATAGACAGCCAAGTATTATTAAAAGTCTATCTTTCCAGCAGTGAATTACCTCTACAATGCCAGTATTCTGAGACCTAAAGACTTGTATTGTTCGTAAGACTCTAATTTGGAGTCTTGAGTCGGTTCTTAACACCTTATTCTTATACCATTAGTCATCAAATCCTCGGTAAACACAGCAGGTGCCATGATTCAGATGTGACTGAACATGGTAATGTCAGAATCGCTGGATTGTTTACTCCATAATTAGTCTGTCATTTCGATCTGTTCGGCTGTGAACCTGACTGACCCCAGCGACAGTGCATTCGACCAGTCTCATTAATGCGAGACCCTGAATCGCATGACTTTTTGCCTGTATTTCATCATTCGTTAACATCAAACTTTGGATGTCAGTGAGAGCTCAGTGAGCTCAAAGACGTCAGAGACCTCTCTCTTTCACTTTCTCCCAATGGTCTTGTTTTGGTGAACTGCTCCATTTGCCTGCCATGTTCTAGTTTATAAAAAGCTCACCTCAGGCTTGTCTTATGTCACCTAGTACGTTTTGTTCACTGAGTGGCCCCCTGCCAGGTCCCCCCGAGGAGTCTCTGTATGTGTTTGCGAGTATGAGTGTGTACCTTCCTCTCTCTCAGAGGAGAACAAGTGTGTCTCTCTTTTAACAAAGCACATCACTGTGTAACTCTATACCGCGTGACCGTGCTCCATTAGCAAGCAACAGGTCTTCCGTATCTAACCGCCTGCAGATTAAGAGTGTGTACATCGCCTTTACATAGAGTCTGTTACTCAGCCTCGCAGAGGTGCATAGAAGTTGCCTTTGTTTGAATACATGTGTTTAATTGGCCTCCTAAAGAAAACAGTGAGTCACACTCACAAAAAAATTGCACACTCATTCAGTGAATTTCATAAATATTTAGAAAATACGTACAAAAGATAAAGTAATCTGAAGCAATTTTTGTGTCATATTCACAGCAGAAAAAATTAATACATAAATAAACCCTAATCCTTACCAATATTTGGAGTTCGTACGTCTGCAGTCTGGAGGTATTATAAAGCTAATGACAACAACATTTAGGGCTCCACGATATTTATTACAACGGCTCTGCGTAGTGAATGCGGCTCAATATAAGACCACTCGTTCATATGCAAAAAAACCTGAATGGGACATCCCTAATTTTTAGTATAAAAATATTCACAATATTATAGTTGTTGCGTTCTTTTTGATCAAATAAATCTGTATAGATATGTAGGTATTGGTACTTTAATACAATAGTTTTATTGAGTAAAATTACACAATTTATTTATTTATTTATTTATTTGTAACAAAAAGTAAAATTTTACAGTTTGATTTGGTGGATAATGTAACTTTTTTCATCCTTTCTTTCTTTTTTCAACCACAGATGACAATAAAGATCCTTGAATATAAGTGCATTACCCAGATTTTCAGTGAATAACAGCTTTTTGGTTGCTAACATTAAATTTGGTGTGCCAAGTAAAAAATACGGCTTCAGAACTCTTAAAATAGTGAAATTCTAACGAACTGCTTTTATTGAACCATTTATATTATTTTTTATATTTACAGAGCTTATTTTGTCATTTTTAAGGTTTTGCAGCCATTCATTTCCCTGTGTGCATCCGGTTTAACGTTTCTGTTTTTGTTTTTGATTTAAATGTCCGGTCTTTAGATGCATGGCCCTGGCTTTTTAAATTAAAAAAAGACCCTGGCTCCATTTTTCCACTTTCAGCATGGACGTATAACAAATTTGGGTTACAAAATAAGCATATTCTTTTAATTGAATAATATATGAATTAAACTAATTAATTAAAATGAAATAAATAATAAGAAAATTCGTATCCCTTCAAAGACTTAAATTACCACTCTACTAAAGAAAACATTTAATTTTCTATCTCCACATCTGCATTCTTCAGAAGAAAGCAAAGCATACATTATACTCTTCAGAAAACTAATTACAATGCTTTTGATTCCTAAAACACTCTTTTTACTTATCACTAATCACTCCTGATTCTTTCTGTTGTCCTTGCTCTGTGATTTTTCTTGTAATTCGTTTAGTTGTAACATCTTACAAAGCGCAATATGAAAATGTCTCTTAGATTTATCTTCCACAGATGCAGGGAGTCAGCGCACAAAGAGTGATTTCATATGTGATGCGCAAGTGAAAGGCTTTTGATGGCAGTACATTAGAGAAAGTTAACGCTGATGAGAACAGCCTTTCAATCCACTCTCCACATGCTTGTCTTTAATCCATCTCTCCTCTTAACAGCTCTCTGCATGTACCGCCATTCACTTCATGAATCTGCTGGACTTATGAATTCCATTTAAAGCAGCTGTTATTGCTGTTCATACACACTTCAGGAGGTTACAAGCAAGGGTCCAGCACAATATGTGTGTATGTGTGAAAAAAGAGAGAGATTGTATAAATGTTAGATTAAATTTCTGTGTGTGTGTGTGTGTGTGTGTGTGAAAAAGATAATGGGTTTTCTGGAAATATCCCAAGTTATTTCTGTAAATCAAACCACTCTCTACTGCTGCTGGGAGTAATAGTTTCAAACTGGCCCCAAAATCCATATCTAGATTACACGAATACTGTACATAGCTGAAAACTTCCTCTGAAACATACACACACACTCACTCCCCGAGAGAGTTTTAAAACATCTGAATTCACCCTTGTGATTGCTTTTCTGACCCTGAATGAATCCATAAACCAACACAATATGATAATGCATTTTAAGGTCTTACTTTATAACTGTACATGTAATAGATATACAGGATATACAGGAATGTAACGTAACGGTCGACAAATACTTTCATTAATAAATTGCTAATTAAACATCTATAATAATATACTTTCATATAATAAACATGCTCATAAGTAATACATTTGTTTTAAAAATATTGT
>JAUYWG010000031.1:11630070-11653389 GCA_034779775.1 Enteromius afrohamiltoni | reverse complement strand
TTTTGAGTGTCTAATTTTCACCAGTAAGAAAAAGGTGTTTTGAAGCGTAGGCTATTGTTTTGCAGAACGTCACAGAAAGTTATATATGACATGAGAATAAGTTAAGAAAAACATTTGATGGAAAATATTATATTTTCTTTTTTTTTTCTCAAACTTTGTCTGTGTTGTAAACACTCCTGGACAAATGCCCCCAGAGGGCATTACTTTACCATTGTACACACAACTGTTAATTACTGTAGTTACTTGAATATCAAATCTTTTCTTTTTCTCAGATGTTATATATTATAAATATATACGCATCTTCAGTCGTGTGCGCCAGTTGTTCGGTGCACAGGAGACTCGCTCTGAACGGATCGTTTGAATCAGTGAGCTGTCGAATCGCGAACCACTGATTATGTTTTTTTTTTTTTTTTTTTTTACATTTTGTAGCACTCTCAAAAGGCAAAGTCCACTAAAAGTGCATTCAGTTTACTCTGAACCTCAAACCTAAAATTATAGAGTTAACAAAAGCAAGCATGAGATAGAGATGAATTTGCTAAAACAACAGCATTTTACATTCCTTCTACACGTCTTTGTGCTTTTTTATTGCCATTGTATGTAATGTTTTACAGAACTCATACAGTATATAAAGTGCCCTGCATTGGAAATTCAATGCTATACCAGGTGAGCTACCAAGCACGTTTACCTCATCAGAAAAGACATACTGACATACATAAAGACATACATAAGATATACATACTGAGCTGGTTATGTGATGCAAATTTCAAAATATATGAGTTATGATATTTGAATGTTTTGAACATACACTATTTTAAACAGTGAAAGAAAGAAAGTCTTTATTAATCAGTTATTTGCCTTTTAATCATAATTTGTGTGCATACACCGGTACATTTTTTACTGTTAAGCAATGAGTCTGGGCTTCAAATTGGGTAAAACAGTATTTCTATTTGATTAAACCATCTTTTATCAGTATACTTTATTGCATTTTTTTTTTACTTATTGCAGTGAATTATGTTATTGCACACAAACAATACATGAACTGCTTCCCTAGAGTTCATTCAAAAATGTATTGGAAAGAAGTAATGTTGTCGATGATGCATTCTTTTGCCTACTCTTGCTTGGGCTGAGAGGGAAAACACACAATTAGTGATTTTTTTTTAGCTTGCAGAGGCACCAAGTTATTAGCCATAACTTCTACCAGCGCCATTTCTCTCACTTTCTCTCCAAAAGCACTCCAGATCGAGTATTATACCATATTGAGTCATGGCTCTGGCAAATGCAATTAATGAACTCTGGATTAATTACCACAAATTTCATCACAGTCTGTCTGTTTAAATATGGATAAATACGGGCCAATTATTTTACTGGCCTCAGTGTTTGAAAAATAAAGTATGTTTGATAAATGGTTTTAACCTCTTAAAGAGGACACTGCACATGTACAAGAGAAGAGAAGAGATCCTGGAAGTCAATTTCACATTCAAGGAGCATCATGGCCATTGGGGTAAGACACAGGAAGAGAGTTGCTCATACGGGAACAGACTGGCTTGATTTGATGCTTGATTGAGCACTGTTTGAAGATGTAATCCATTACAATTGGGGGGAAAAAAAAGGAGAAAAAAAAAAACAGACATGGACGACAAGAGACGTACATTAAAAAGGGGGTGAAACAAAAGGGATTGCCCACATGTGGAAGTCCTGCTCTCTTTTTAAACTTCTGAAGCTGTTCAACCTTAGCAGATAAGAGGAAGGAAGGGATGAAAGTTAAAAGAGTGCCGGAAAAAGAAAGACCATAATGAGGGCCAAGGTGCAGAAAGACTTTTGAATGTTCAGGGGTGGAATATGCATCTCCTGTCAAAGAGGGAGAGAAGACTCTAGGGGGCTTGTGTCTTGACATTCTCCCATCGTCAGTGGTACTTTGGGTGGATTTAATTAATATAAGAACAAAGTCGAATGATTCTGCTTCCTCTCTCTCCTTCATACAGATTTGCATTTCTCTCTCCTCGCACACTCTCTAGCTCCTCAGAGAGTGGGCTTCTATTTTATAGCTTCTCTATACCCTCATTCCAACTCACCCAGTCAGATCAGAGTTGCACAACATTTCCACCGAATTATGATTTTTATTTTTTTTTGTGATATACTTCTGGATTTCCCTGCACCTATTTGAGCTGGCCTTTCCTGATACACAAAAAAAAGACACACAACATTTTGTTGAAGCGCCATTAGCTTTTTTTGCAGCAAGCATTCACTGCAGCATCATTTCGATAAGCTTTTGTAGTGTCACAACATTTATTCCCATCCACAGTCTAATTGAATTTCTTGTAAAGCTCTGTAAATCGGATATATCCAAAAGTACTATGTCGTAAAACTAAGCTATATGCATCCAGGGGTTATCACATTTCCTCTGAAGCAGACAGATGGGTTTTTGTAACAAAATTTGTTTTAGTTTTAAAATTATAACCTGAATAGCTGATGTCGCATTTGAACCAATCAGGCACAAACTATTTGTTACATTTAACTAATAATCTTTAATAACGCCCAAGGGATAGCTTAAACTGCTACTATGAGGATCTGTGGACCCTTCCCCTGAAAGGCAGCTAACACCTCAGGAAGGCAAAACAAGCCTCTGATTCCATGGCAACACTCTTTTATTATAGGAATGTGACCAAAGCAACTCTGACTAGTTCTAGTCCATTAAGACAATGGACTTTTCCCTAAATTAATGTATAGGAAAACTTTCTTTGAGTGAACACATATCCTTCAGGTCATTGTGTATATTGTTATTGTCATTATATATTGTCTTGTGTATGGTATACTGGTTTATGCAGTGATCTCAACATGTTTCAAAAGGTCCCACGGAGGTGACACACCTCGCTGTTTTTTCTTTTTCTGGATGCTGGACACCCACCATCTCTCTCGTCTCCTGGCTAAGCCCCTGGGACCGATGCGCCTAGATGCAGCGTATCCTGCAGTCTTGTGAGACACTAAGATGACCATTTAACTCCACGGAAGCACCTAAGTTTTATGCCAGGCCGAGGCCTTGACTTTCCATGTAACTCAAGATTCACAGATCACAACAGATCTCTCTCTCAGCTCTCCTTTCGTCTACCAATCATCAGACTCAGGACATCTTTGGAATTCATCACTCTTCGAACCAGGAAGAACATGACTGCTACTGGGGTTTAGAATTTGTATGAATTTGCATGAATTTTCCACCTTGTATGAATACATACCAATTGGTCGTGAAACTGTGTTGGTTACAATGCTTCCTCGTCAGAGACAAGTTTTTACGGCAATCCCGTTTCTAGGTGTATTACAGTAAAGCAAGCCCTAGTGCATGTCCTGAATGAGTTATGGGACTACTGTTATTTACAATGATAGTCATAAACAAAAGTATCAGAAACAATTTAGATAATAATCATATATCATATATACAATGATCATATATGTAGATCATGCATGTACATCGTGTTTTGATCATTTTGCATCTGATTGGGAGGAAGTAGGCTGGTCAGTGACGGAGATGCCTTTACAGACACAGAAACATCTCTAGTTTTGGATAGATCTATAGATCTAATCTATGTGGCACGTGACCTGGACATGTTTTCATGATATCCAGCCATATTCAACTTTTACAGTCAGGAGCAGAGTACTGACATTTTGTTATATGGAGTATTTGCAGGCAGAGTGGTGCATTTGTCATTTTAAGTTAGAGAGGAAGGCTTGTTGGCGCTGGTTCAGTGTCAGAGGAAAGGACCTAAAAATCTAAATATAACTTAGCAGGCTTTTAATTTATGATGCATCACATTTGTTACGATCCACAAGGTCAGGCCAAGTACTGACCAGACTCATAAAAAGAATTTGTTGTATCAATCGCAGAAGGATTTGTGGGCATCCATTTAAACCGCGCCACAGCACAGCCAGAGCGTACGTATGTGTGCGTATAATCACTGGAGCTCAGAGCACTTCTGGTTAGTAGATTAGTTTGTGTCACCAGGGGTCCCTGCTTTCCTGAGGTGCCTCTGTTATTTCTGTCTGCTTTGTTTAGTTGTGTATTTGTTTCCTTGTTTATTATAGATGCTCCAGATTGTAAAATTGTTTTGAATATAAATGCAGCACATACTCTTCAATATTCACCTCAGGTGAGGGGCGGTAAAATTTGTTTCATTCGGCAGAATCTCTGAGACGCAGGTTCTTAATCACCTAATATCATGCCACAATGAACAGATCGGAGAGTTGCGAGACCAGACCGCCCAAGATGAAAAAGAGAGAAGGAGAGAGAGAAAGCAAAAAGTGTTGCTAATTTATAGCTAAATATGATGGAAGTAATTGGGGAGGACTTCAGCGAGACAGGGAGAGCAAACATTGGATGCTGCTCAGATGGAGCCTGATGGAACTTTTGTTCTGCCATAAGAATTCCAATACGCTCCCTCATTTAGATTAGTTTTTCCAGCTATACACCAGCTATTCTGTCTCGCATTGGAAGCAATGTTGAAAGACACAAAATAAAGCCCCCTGCATTAGTCTAAAATGCCCAAACAAACACCTACACTAAAATGTTGGCACTCTCAAGCCAAATGAACTAGTTTAAAGAGAAAAGAAGGTTAGAAATCACCCCCACACATGCTAAGGTTCAACATTTTAACAATTGGACCTTAAGTGTGCTAGCAAATATTGGTGTAGGATGATTTTGATGGCCTACAGTACATTGAGTTGCAGAAAAACATGTTTCCGTCCTACTTAGGAACACATTCAGCTTAAGTTGAGAAGCTAAAACCATTCGGGACAGAGTGGGAAAGGAATCAGTGGCATTAGCTGGAACTAAAGACTTCAGCTGGCATTTTCATGCAAATTCAGTTGGCACATAATGCAAAACTGTCTACCAAAGGACATGAAAAGACTTGAAAAATTTAAAGGTTTTCAAGTTGCAATTCGATAAAGACATAGACCTATTTCTTCATGCATAAAAACCTTCAATTTCCAGCCATTCAAAGATTACAGTGAACACAAAAGGAACAACAGAGTGTTGTATACTAACCTGTAAACAAGAAAACCCTTTTGGACTATTGACCACCGCATGAATGGGGAGTAATCCCTAGAGCCAGAGTCTTTCTGTCAATAATGCGTCAAGACAGACTGTTGATAGATTTTAACGGAGGGGAAAAAGGAAGGTAAGGAGAACAAATCCACAAGCAGCATCATTTTGCAAAGGATTTATGGAAGACCTTGCCTTGAAACTTCACAAAGACACTCATTCATCCTGTGAACGCTGCCAGGTCCCCGAAGCACAATCCATCTACAGCTGCAGAAGTAAAGCCTCAGAACCACAACTGTGTCAGTTGACCCCCTCTGTAGAACTCTGGCCTTTTTTTGACAAACAAACAGCCATTTTGGCTCAAACAAAATGTTGAAGAACAGTACATGATCCTTACGTGTACAATCGATACAGAGCACCGGAGGGAAGATTCACATCCTTTTATTGTGGAAGGCAGACAGACACACACAGTAGTAGGACAACAAAGTTGCCAGATCTTATAAAAAAATGACCTCTGGTCTAATCAGAACTAGCCCGAAACCAGGCCAAAGTTGAAAACAATATGTTAGCTAAATGTTTACTTCAGGCTTTTTTAACAGAAATGCAGGTATGTAAAAAGGTTTCTTAGATTTCATCCATCAGGAATTGACTGGAATATGAAAACACAAACAATTAAGGAAAAACATTAAGAACTTGCATTTTTAATGTGCAACAGGCACTGATGAATAGTGTACATAAGAGCAGGAATATGTATTAACAAGCACAATAATCAAATTCTGTCTAATGCTGATATTTACATTTTGAAGTTAATACATTTATGCTATGGACGATAATCAATAAGATTATGAAAATTAGAAACTTTACTATTTTATGTTACATTAAAAACAATTGCATTGAATAATAACTTTAGGGAACATTATGATGGAGATTAATTTGGAAATATACACAATTAATCAATGGAATGCTAAATCAATCAGTCAATCAAATCATATATTGGCTGATAACACATTGTTCTGACATATGTATGAATAGTATAGTATAGTATGAATGAAATCAATTCATTAAACACATATGGCAATTAAACCTAAAAATAAATATTTGTATATTTACAAATAATTAAACTTCAACATTTTATGATAGAAAACAATGAGGCCAAAAAGAAAAAATAGCTATTAGTTATAAAATAGTGGATCAGCGGTGCACCTGCATTTCATGTGTTTACCTACCTTTCTTCTTCCCTTTACAACCTATTTTGGTAATCACTGTTATGTGCCTTTCAGAGTGCTTCTGTTGGAGTAACTCTTTATTATCAGACAAAAAGAAGCCATATAAATGGAGAGCTAGGCAGAAGCGCTCATTGCCAGGTCAAGACAATGAGGAGTGGAGATGTGCATCCATTTGGCCACAGCACTAACATACAAAAACAAGAAAAAAGAGGAGAGGGCTGAACTGATGAATAGGACACATGAATGATGAAACCAAAATCTGTGTAAATAATACACTCAGACTACGTTTTCTTGTTTACTTGGCATATTCTTATTAACAGATAGAAGTGAAATCATTTATGACAGTGTTTCTTTCTTCTTTTTTACTCCAAGGTTCCTCATTCTCCACAATAATATATGAAGTCCCTGTGATTTTTCAGGTTGTTCAGGTATTTTACACTCAGAATTTCCTCCTAAAAACATTGAATATTTTATAACTGCAAAATACATATTCATTTTAACAGTGTCCATGGCATTTCATGATTTATTTATATGTATAAGGTTTCTTAGACTTAAAAAAGTTAAAAGTAGTGATGATTGTGATTATGACTATCATTGTTAATTGCATTAGGTAGACCCGGGAAGTCCCATAACTCATTTAGGACATGCGCTAGGGCTTGCCTTACTGTAATACACCTAGAAAAAGGATTGCCATAAAAACTCTTCTTTGACGAGGAAGCATTGTATCCAACACAGTCTCACGACCAATTGGTATGTATTCATACGAGGTGGAAAATTCATGCTAATTCATACAAATTCTAAACCCCAGTTGCAGGTGGTTCCAAGATTTTGGATTGGCAATTGTTTTCTTCCTGGTTTGAAGAGTGATGAAATGATTGTTTTGTTATTTACAATCAATAATAAAAATTTAATCAATAAACACTATACGGCCAAAAGGTTGCAGAATCTGCAAGATCTTTACCATGCTATAATAAAACCATGACATTTAGATAACTAGAAGGTCAGATGAGAGCACCAAGCTCAGCTTGTTGAGCTTACACGTTCATCCAACATGTGGTTTATTGGGTTGGGGTCATGACTTCTATCAGTATAGTCAAGCGTTCCCTTGTTAATTTTAGCAAACCATGTTCTGTAAAGACTTGTGAACTTGATCGTTACCATGTAAAAAAAAAAAAACGAAAAAAACGAAACATCCAATTAAAAAAAAGGTTTCCATGATTCTGGAAACCTAGAATGAAGCTAAAAGCCCTATTCGACAACACTGAAAAAAAGTCCATTATTCATCATCAACAAAATCTGACAGTTGGCACACCACATTTGGGCAGGGAGCATCTACAGGTAATTGCCAAACCTTAATTTGCGTGCCAGAAAAGCATACTTTAGAGAATGGCGGTAAGCTTTACAAACACTACAGCCAAAACTTTCAATGGATTGTGGTGTTATTCCATCGGAAACCCATTTTGCAAACCTAAACCGTGATTGGTCCGTTACGTAAGCTAATGCGGCCTAACATTTCACAGCTGTCGCTGCTTGTAGATGTGTCCAATTCTTAATAACACCACTCATGGTTGACCCAGGCAGCTTTGGCAAGGCAGGAATTTAACAAAATTACTTGTTGGAAAAGTGGCACACTATGGAGGTGCCATGCTGAAAGTCATTTAGTTCTTCTGTATGGGTTATTGTCTTGGCAGTGGGATAGCCGACACCGCTAATTAGAAAGAGTGTCTATTTGGCATTAGCATTAAGAAACAGACAGATGAATATCCAATGGCATCCCAAAAGCTTGGCACATAAACAAGTCTTTCCCTGGATTTCCTACTACTACCTCAAATCCTAATTATGAATAAATTAAAATGAGAGCAGGACTCTTAAGGCCCTGAGCAAAGCTCTTTTTTGTTCTTTATTCAGGACTAAAAAGAAGTTTAAAATACCCAATGACGTCACGACAGTTCGTTCTTTGATTTCACTTGAGTTATTGGGGCCTTTACGTCTGCATTAACATACATCCTATTTTTAATCAGATATTTAAAGATGGTATCTCTCACATAACTTCAGTAGAGTGTACCAGAATATAAAAGCATAGAAGTTTTAATCAGTTGTACATGATTCGTCATCACAGATGGGTGTTAAAATTACTCCTGCTACTTTCTTTTGCATTGTTTAAAATGTACATGTCAATAGATCCAAAAGAGTGAGAGAAAAAAAAGGTTGCTGGAATTTCATTGAAAAGAGATGAAACACATTATGCCCCTGAGCTGCCTTAAAGAAACTCGGAGAGAGGAAACAGAGGGAGAAATTCATTTTTGACTTCGTTTACCGTTTCAATTAGCACCAGAAGAGCTGTGTGTATCAGTGTATGTGTTTGAGGTGGGAGGACAGATGCACTAACCTGAGGGCACTGACTTTACCTTTTGCAGACCTCACTTATAGTGTGACTGTTGTGCTGCAAAAAATCAAACTGCACTGTGAGATGAAAACAATCTCTAACATCCATGGTTCAGAAAGTTCCAGTTCTTTTTTTTGTAGTTAACGTCATTTTGTAAAACAGTACTTGAATTTTTACAAAATTGGTATATATGTTAGAGGTCATGCGGTACTATTTTTGTTTGGCCGTGAGATCACAACTTTGATGTCGACATAACAAAAGTTGTTTTTCTCACAATCTGGCCCTTATTTTCTCACAAGAAATGTGCATACGCATTAGAAAAGCACAACTTTTGTTATGTTGAGATCACAAAAAGGTTAAGCTGTGATCATGACAAAAAAGAAAAAAATTAATAATGCATGGCCTCTTAAAGAACTTGTGTAGCTGTCGGATCTTTTAAGGAAAGAAATGACTAAAATCCTCTTAATATCTCTGTTGTTTCTCCTAGACAGTGGAAGTCGTGGGTTTGAGTCTCAGGTCCCGCAGGGATTGTGGGTGGTGGGAGTGATTTCCCAGCGGTCACTCACCTCACCTTCAATACCACGACTGAGGTGAGACCCTTGAGCAAGGCACCGTTCCCCCAACTGCCCCCGGGCTGCAATGGCTGCCCACTGCTCAGGGTGTGTGTGTGGCTGTTTTTTCTCATGAAAAGTCAAATTATCTATAATTAATTTACAGCTTGCATATGAAAAAATATGTCTAATTTGCAGGCTTTATATAAAAGAGACAATTAAGTTCAACATTTATAGATTCATCATGACGTTCAGCAACGAATTGCGATTTTTCAACAAAAAAACTCCATCTTAAATAAAAACATCAACCCCCCCCCTTCCCAAAACTTTCATTTAATCTTTTGATACGCCGCACTGAGGTTTCTGTTTAAATGTCTGCCTTTTAACTTTTCTAACATAAAATTTGACTACATGTCTCCTTATCTTGAGAAAGGGTAGGCAGTTAATTTGATATACAGGATAGAATCCGTTCACATGTATATTTACTGTGTGTCACAAGGTGTCAGAATATATTGTCTCAAAATTCACTAGCAAAAGCTTTTTCATTGCACAGTGATACTGCGATAAGAAACACATTGTACCTCTCATAACCCTGAGGAAAAAAACAGCCTAGTTAGATGGTCAGGACTGGTTTTGGAGGCATTTTGGAAACTTTTCAAGATGTCAAAATGGGAGACCATTTAAATCACCTTAAACCAGTCCAGCAAAGCACCTTAGGCTGGAATAAAGTGTACCTTTCAGCTGGACCTTTCCCATCTGCTAAAATAACCGAGAAAAGGCATTTACACTATATATTTGTACTATTTAACTTTTTGATCCTAGAAAGTTAGATTGCAAATGTCTTCTAAAATGAACTGAAACTGGTTTGAAGTAGTGTAAATGGATTTAGTTTGTTAATATATAAATTAATGTTACCATACAAAAGTTTGTGAGCCCCACAATCCACACATGAGTGAGCAATGGATGAAACACATGGATGGAGCAACCAAAACTGGATCATTAATTTCCATATGGGAGAAGCAAGCAACAGACAACAGACAATTCCATTGGCCGCCATTAGCATCACCACAGAAAGGGAATGATTCCCCTATTCCCGGATCTAAAAAAAGAGAAAAACAAATAAAATCCACTTCAATATTTACTGTGTATAAAAAAAGTATTTACTTTTACTTTTATTTTCTTACTGCAATTGGGTTGGCATTTTTAAAGCAATGTTGATGAAAATTTCCAGGGAATTCTCCCCCCTAAAAGGTGATGTACTTGTTAGCCAAAGAAAAAGCAGTAAAGACTGCTTAAATATAAAGATATTTAATATATTATATTTTATTTTTTTACTGACTCAGATGCTCACTTTAAATGCAGCTTTGCTGACTGAAAATATTAAAGAAAAAAATAAATACAACTCTTACCACAGACATTTGATAAACTGCTAACAATGTCAATGTCAATGTCAATGTAATTTTCAACAAAGTTGAGATTCCAAATTACAGATATTCTCCAGATATATAAAGTATGCATACACTCAGTCAGTAGGACATTGTTAGCGGACAAATTAAACAAACTAGTGAGAGTGTGAAGAGATTTTTTTTAAAGGGTTCGTTTGCAGAAGTCCTCGGGGGGGCAAAAAAGCCCATAGTCGAAGAAACACCCACGTATGACTCAAAAACAACACTGGTGATTAAATACCATCCAAACAACAATTTCACTGTCAAACTATTACCTAAAGCCCACTCATTCCCCAGACATGATGAATGACACAGGTGGAGTGTCATTTGGCCGAGTGCAAAACCAACTGATATTCAGGTTTTAAACTTCACAGTGATTTACTAATCTTGTTAATTATGATAACACACACATAAGCAACACACTCACTCCCGGACAAATTAGAAATTTTAACTAGTTTGTATTACCCCCATGTGCAGTTATTTATAATGATCATTTGCCTGTTCACATTTTTAAAAGCGCCATCATTAAGCATGTCCGGCTTTTATTTGGGTTTGCTCTGAAGTGTTTTGTGCTCTAACAAACGATCAGCCAGAAACACTCAATAATTTTTCAGTTATTTATGAGTTCATTACAACTGCTTTCACCTGTTCCCAATAAACTCCTGCGCCTGCGTGTGCTTATAAACATGAAATATCATGTCACAGTCAATGGGTCAAGCGTAGATGAATTAATCAAAGCAAAGCAAATATAATCCCGTCAAATAATCACAGCAGAAAGTAGGGCGATCGAAGGAAAAAAGAGAAGAGAATCTAGATTCAGGGATATTATGCCTGTACTGAGCATATGCATACATATAAATATGCGTGTTAGTTTAAATCAAAGCTATATGCGGTCCATAATATGTAATATGTAAATGAGAGAGAGAGTGCAATTACATCTATATTGTGCTTTGATACAGCAAGCTGGTATTATATAGCAGTAATTGCCACCCACAGACATTCAATCAAAATGTAAAAAGCATGCCTCATCTATATATACACAGTAGAGCCTGACCAATCAGAATAAGCACCAAAGTTGCAAAAACTTGTATAAAAGTTAAAAGTTAAAAAGAACATTAACAGTTGGGAAAGTTATCAAATGCTTGTCAGAATATTAGACATATAAAATCTTAAAAAGTCTTAAAGTGACAGCAGCCTTAAACTAGGGATGGTAATTCGCAAATTTGCATTAGGTTGTGATTAGAGATGCATCATTTCTAGCAAATATGAATTTGTGAAAATTGACTTATTTATATGTAGAGTAATTGTTAGTAGATTCACTATATTATTATTATTTAAAAAGTCTGAAATCGGGTGGATCAAATCAGTAGCTGTATAGGTGTATTATATCATTGGCTATGCACTGAGATGCGTATCACATCAGCTTCAGTTATGGCAATGCACATACCTAACATATACACAAACAAACAAAGCATATTTGTCAAAATGTGAAACAAATTATTTAAATGTGGACCTGCATATCATGACGTTGTTCAAGCCTACTACCTATGTTTCGGCAAAACACCTCTATTATAAAAGCACTGCTGCTGAGATGGTCCTATAGATCAAGCTTTAAAATCATGGGGTGGGAGTGGGGGTTTATTTAGAGATGTTCAAAGTCTGTTATACTTTCTAATCTGACATCTTGACTTTACCCATCACTTCTCAACCCGGCAGCCAGAGATGCAAAGAAGATAGAGAAAGAAAGAGAGACAGAGAGTCTAAATCAAAGTCAGAAATCTCCTCCCACCTGTTATCACCCGTGTGGGTGGAGTACACACGTACACACACACACACACACACGCATGTGCTGAAGCTCTCAGTCTCCAGGGTTGGAGCTTGTAATTCTCTTTAATCAAATGCCAAAAAAGTCTGACTCAGAGAGAATGAGGAGGAGAGAGAGTGACTAGCAAGGGAAACAGAGGGAGAGACAGACGGTTAACATTCGTGTGGATGCCCATAAGGCAATAAACTTTGTGTTCTGAGGTCAATGCACTGAACAATGGGTAAATTTATTGTATATTTCCACTATAAACTACTTTATTTTTACATATTAATATGATTATTCACTCAAATCACATGTAATTTATCTACCAAGTGTTTGCCCCCTGACCTGTATTTAAATTCAGTATATATATATATATATATATGTGTGTGTGTGTGTGTGTGTGTGATTATTTGCAGACCTATTGTACCATTTACATTTTGGATAATTAACTTACATAGAATATAGAAAAATATAAAATTTATTTGATTAAGTAAGTAATAAATTATTTGTATTTATCATGACAATGATAAAAAAGATGAATCGCAAGTATATATACAGTGGACACAGAAAGTATTCAGACCCCCTTAAACTTTTCACTCTTTGTTATATTGCAGCCATTTGCTATAATCATTTAAGTTCATTTTTTCCCTTCATTTAATGTACACACAGCACCTCATATTAACAGAAAAACACAGATTTGTTGACATTTTTGCAGATTTTTTAAAAAAGAAAAAGAAATAAAAGCTCAGTCTGAGGTCCTGAGCACTCTGGAGAAGGTTTTATCTTTTCCTCGAATGCAACCAGTCGTCCTGTCCCTGCAGCTGAAAAACACTCTCACAGCATGATGCTGCCACCACCTTGCTTTACTGTTGGGACTGTATTGGACAGGTGATGAGCAGTGCCTGGTTTTCTCCACACATACCGCTTAGAATTAAGGTCAAAAACTTGGTCTCATTAGACCAGAGAATCTTATTTCTCACCATCTTGGAGTCCTTCAAGTGTTTTTTAGCAAATTCCATGCAGGCTTTCATGTGTCTAGCACTGAGGACAGGCTTCCGTTGGCCCACTCTGCCCTAAAGCCCTGACTGGTGGGGGGCTGCAGTGATGGTTGACTTTTTACAACTTTCTCCCATCTCCAGACTGCATCTCTGGAGCTCAGCTACAGTGATCTTTGGGTTCTTCTTTACCTTTCTCACCAAGGCTCTTCTCCCTCGTTAGCTCACGGAAGGATTCTGGTCATCCCAAACATCTTCCATTTAAGGATTATGGAGGGCATCTTAGGGACCTTAAGTGCATCAGACATTGTTTTGTAACCTTGGCCAGATCTGTGCCTTGCCACAATTCTGTCTCTGAGCTCTTCAGGCATGTCCTTTGACTTCATGATTTTCATTTGCTCTGACATGCATTGTGAGCTGTACGGTCTTATATAGACAGGTGTGTGGCTTTCCTAATCAAGTCAGTATTATCAAACACAGCTGGGCTTAAATGAAGGTGTAGAACCATCTCAAGGATGATCAGAAGAAATGGACAGCACCTGAGTTAAATATAATAGATCTGAATACATACATAGGACCATGAGTTTTTCTTTTTTTAATAAAACTGCAAAAATGTCACCAATTCTGTGTTTTTCTGTCAATATAGGGTGCTGTGTGTACATTAATGAGGAAAAAAATAACTTTAATGATTTTAGCAAATGGCTGCAATATAACAAAGAGTGAAAAGTTTAATGAGGTTGCAAACTAATTTTGGGAGGAAGGGCAAACGATTATTAGACACAGCTGGCACCACATTATTAATCAGTCCCGCCTTCATCATAAGACAATCCAATCCTGATCTTACCACTATAAATAATCTAGCTTCCTTCCCTTCCGCATCTCGTTCTTGCATTCCCTCCGCCTCCCCTTCTCCACCATTCGCTCCTTCCAGGGGGCACAAAGGGTTCGAGCTGGACTCCGAGCTACGCCCTTGTTAGGGTTCTAGCTACAAGTCCACCAAGCTGCCAGCTCACCCCCCAACAGCACGCCAAACATGCTTTATTATTATTACTATCAATGAGGAAGTGTGAACTTGTGAAAGGAGGTCTGAATATTTTCTGTACCTGCTGTATATATATAAATATATATATATATATATATATATATATATATACTGTATATAGATACTCATGTTTTGATCTTACATTGTACTTTAATTTAAATGAATATATTTTGCTTTATTTTTATTTAGTCCTAAAAAGTTTGTACAACACATTTTTCAGCCGCTGACCAAAAAAAAGTTGAATCCCAAAGCTGCTGGAAACAGGAAGGTTAAGTCAATGGAAAGTTTCTAATATCCAGTAAAATTCTGCTACATCACAGTTGTTTCCTTGAGCAAAGCAGAGGAAATGCCCTTCAACTGCCCTACCGCAAATCACTTTGGATAACAGTGTGTGCTAAATGACTAAATCCACAATGCACTCACTTATCAGTACAAATGGTATGGCTTCTTAGACAAGTGGCTTGACAGTGATCTCTACAGCCTCCAAGCAGTGTCACTGGAGCTGAGAGGTGCTTTCGGCTATCATTAAAAGAGCTAAATCATGAATATGTCAATTCTATGCTTATTAAGAAGTTTAAGGAGAAATGAGACATTAAAAAGAATCCATTTTCTTTAGGGTCAGTACCTTTTTGTTGAAGTTTTCTCTCCGGCATCTCAAAGTTCAGAGATTATATTATGCATGGAATAATTAGTGGAGCTTGATAATACAAACCATTCCTACAACCGTTCGTAGGATTAACGTTTAAACAAAAATCCATCCTTTGTGATTTTGTCAACATTGCCCTCAAATTGGGAGTTTTAGTTTACTAAAAAAAAAATATATATATTTGGCTGTAGTTATACATTGAGCATGAGTATTTTTTTTGCAAAATTTAAAACTTCAAGTTTTCTATTTGTGCCTAGTGATGGATGACACGTTTCTGTCAGATAACATGAGGAATGAAGACCTTTTGTAATGTAAATATGGAAATCTTCAGCGACAGGAATAAATGTATTAATTTTATTAATCTTATTTTCTTGTAGCCCCCTCCCCCCACCAAAAAAAAATGGTTTCTATTGCAAATGTCACCACCAGCTGCCAAAAGCTTTGCAAACCTGCCTTCCAGATTCTTTCATCTCGCCTTCCCTTTTCTCCCCCTTTCTGCTCGCTTCCCATCTCATCTCATCCTCTCTCCTCTGGTTTTGGCTGCTGTTTAATAAAGCTCTGATTCATTCTGCAAGCTCTCTGACGGCCCCAAAACACCTGCAGCACACCCCTTCCAAAGCAAAAGTGTGTGCATCTGAAAGAGGAATGGTGAGAGGCAGAGAAAAAGAGAGCGCTGATACAAATACCACTTAACATAATTACCACTGTCCATGGGAATTCCAAATTCGTGGCCAGAGCCAAATTCTGTGAATCTAAAAGTGGTTCTGCATTCAAAGAGAATACGTTCAGAGTGTCCAAACTACCGTTTCCCTCAGGGCTCCTGAAGGAACAGAGTAAGACACATCTACACACAAAATAAGATGTTTCAAATGAGTTTCACTCCCCTTTGTGGCATCCAGTGTTTTGTTGGCCAGCACCGAGAGGCTCTCGAGACTGCATAAATGTAACCAGTCTGTTTCTGTGGTGGTTTGAGACCACGGATGCATGTTTGGCAGTTGAGCACTCTAATTTTGAGCCTAAAAGCAGCAGTGCTTTCAGGCAGCAGAAGAGCATATTATCCAGTATCTGAGAGCACTCTTCTACCTTCACACACACACACACACACACACACACACAGCACAGAGCGGACAGTGTGGCTAACTGATGATAGACTTCAGCTCCGCAGCCTCAAATCCATATGTAGGGCCACAGCCGGTCAGCCAAGGCTGAAATTGCAATTAAACAGTAAATTGAAGGTAGAATTGCTGTGGTTTGTGTGAGGTTTTAACTTTACTGTAACTTTGAACTGAAACTTTGCAGTAACCTTCAAAAGCGACCTGTGGGACAATCCGGGGCAAACTTTAGTCCACAATTTCTGTGTTAATGCAAAGGGTACACAGACAGAAGATACCTTAATTTATCAATGAACATGAAAGCACAAAGCCTATTTGGAAAATGAAACAGGAAAAAATTGAAACCTTCAGCAAGAAATTCGGTTTCTCCTTGAGAAAACATATTGCGGCTGAATTATTCAAAGGGTTGAGGTACAAGCAGTCACCAGAGTGTCACTGTTGATAAAACATTGCATAAAGTGTATTTGCACAACTAATTTGCATGTGCATTGTTTATAAACTTTGAAGTGACAATCAGAAAGATAAAGGAAAAATTACATTTTGATAGCTTTCTAGCAAGCAAATGTGTATACTAAATTATCCTTTAATCGGTTTAAAGTCAATAAGTGCATGTTTGTCAGTAAGAATGTTTTGAGGGAGATTTGTATTGTTTATATTTATTGCCAGGTCTGTGGAAAATTAATCTAATGACTGCTATAGTTTTCTCCAGTCTTATACATTTTACAGTACTCTTAATATTAGGTAATCTGGATTAAAATATGAAAACACATTTTACTTAATACATGCATTTAATATTATTTTTAACACTCATACTACTAATAATACATTTGTTTTAAATTAATTGTTACTCTTGTAATTTTGTTGCTTAAAAAATGCTTAATTTATATTTACATATTTACTCTCGCATGGGGTCCATTGTGTAAAAAAATATGATGCCAAATGTGAAAATGAGTATTATTTTCATATTTGAAATATGTCAAATTCTGTGACTAAACTGTATGGCTGTCTGATTGAAAGTCATGTATTTCAAAATTTAAAAAATAACTGAAATAGCTATGCAGATTGTTTAACACTGTAGCCTCAGGCAACCCATAATACTTTACTACCATTTGTCCTATACTAGTACAATATTAGTGTATTATTCATTCATCCCACCATGATTAATAAATAGAGAGTTCCTTTTGAGCTCCTGTACCGGAGACACAAAGAAAAACATCAGGTCTCTTTATGGGTTCTTAATTACGACTGCTATTATGAGTGCAAATTTGGATATTAACATCAGATGTTACTGACAGTGAAAAAGCAGCTTAAAGACCCCATCGTGTTTGAAGTAGTACGAATACTAGCAAATGAAGTTAGTAGTTTGTAATAGAGTGTACATTTGATATATGTATGAAAATTAGAACATTATAATAATTTCATAATCGTGAGCATTTAGAGGTTCCCTCAAGAGATATGATACTAATGCACGCTGACTCAACCCGCTGTAATTATGCTACAAGTATCCGTATGATAAACCAAAGCTATGGATCAAATCTATGTAGGGAACAGCAAACAGTCACCATATTGGCCAGTGTCTAGGGACTTCAAAGTGGCGTGACTCAATAAGATATGCACACAGACACACGTCCACGCAGACGCATGCATATTAAGATATCACGTACATATTTCATGAGGAACATGCTGTATTTGTCCTTCCTGGGTTTGATAAATGTTACATGAGATCTCGGGGCTCCCTAATCAGAGCCTGGGCTGCATACATATTCATACCGGGAGAGAAATTTACATGACCTGGAATCACACGCAGAAAAACGTTATTGTGTTTGCGCACAAGCTCTCTGTTGTAAACAATTCCCTCACTGTGGTTCTACAGAATCGCAGATAAGATCCACATGCGTACTTTGGCAGTTAAAGCACTCTTGACGCAGTTGAGGGGATAATCTGATGCCGGAGACGTGGCTGATGAGAGGATCCATTAATCTGCTAGAGTTAGTTGTGAGATGCTGGAGGCGCTATCCCTCTATCAGGTTTTCTGCATTTTAACACACAACTATTTGACAGAAGTCTGGAAGTCAGGAAATCATTCTTCCAAGGAGAATTCTGCAGCAGCACAATGTGAAATCAAACAATGGAGAAAAACTGTTACTGTACTATATACTATAATTTCTATGCAACAACAAGTTATACTACCATACTGATAAAATACACTATGATACCATATTATTACATTATGTGACGATATTCTAAATTGAGACTGCTTTATGCCTCGCCAGCTGATCATCGCCTTCCCCGTACTTCAACGTCACCCTTCTCCAAGTTCCCGACAGGAGTGGGCGGATGAAAGGAGGGGCGCAGGACTGTGCATGTCTAGCGGTGTGTGATGAGGCGCACTGGAGTCTTTGGTGCCTCATCACCACCGCCGTTCAAATTAACTTTGCGCGCTCCTCCTTGGGAGACCGGTCTCTTCCCCTTGTGCATGCACGCTGGTGTCCTCGTGGGTCCGGGAAGGAGGCGGCAGAGCGACGCCAAGCTGACGCTGGAGGAGCAAGCCCTCCAGAAAGCGAGCCACTAGGAGAGTGGGCCACGAGAGGTGCAAGAGGCACCGGAGCCGCCCCAGTTGTACACTGCGAGAGAGGCGAGCCACCAAGACGCAAGCTGCCCCTTCCCTTTCTGCACTGCCTGACCCTCACCGCACACCAACAGCACAATGAGGACACCAGCTCCCCTTTTATTTTGGACACTTTATTTCCCCTTTTCACTTGTTTTATGTACTTTTGTTAATAAAAAGCCTCTCCGAGGCGTGACTTCACTCCCACTGTGTCTGTGTGTGGCTCCATCACGTGACACTGGTGCTCAAAGGTGCTCAAAGCAATTTACAGTATGTACTGTGCTACTACTACCTACTGTATAATGTACAGTAAGCTGTATGCTATATACTGTTGTTTATTACTCTAATATATACAGTTGTGTTTATAAATTTACACACCCCTTGCAGAATATGCAAAATGTAAATAATTCTCACAAAATAAGAGGGATCATCAAAATTGTGATTTATTGTTCATTTCTACTGTCCTGAATAAGCTAATGCACATAACAGATATTTATATAGTATATTCTCCACAAATTACCCTGTTTAAAAGTTTGAATCTTAATAATTTCTGTTGTTTCCTGGATGATCTATGACTGTGCTGTGATACTGTAGGTGTTCAGGAGTTCCTCATCAGTCCTGAGATTTTTGGTTTAAATTCCTGCTGTTCTTCAGAAAAATCCTCCAGCTCCTGCACATTCTTTGGTTTTTTAGAATCGTTTGCATATTTATCCAACAGTGACTGTATGATTTTTAGATCTTTCTTTTCACACTGAGGGCAGCTGAGGTACTGAGTACACAGCTATTACAAAAGGTGGAAACATTTACTAATGTTCAAGGAGAATCAATGCAAGAGCAGGGGTGTGTAAACTTTTGAAAAGAATGATGATGCAAATTTTTTCTTATTTTGTTGAAAGATTTTTTTTTTTCTGCACTTAAGAACCTATATAAATAAAATAAGTACCTATATCTCTTAATGCACTGTGATGCCTTCTTAAACATCAGTAAATGTTTTCATGTGGAAAACCAAAGAATGTGCAGGAGATTTTTCAAGGGACTCATGAACAACTATCACAAAACAGAAAGACAACCGTGGATCATCCAGGAAACAGTAATAAGATTCAAGGGTATGTACATTTTTGAACTGAATTGTATGTATATTATTCAAAATTTAATTTTGCTATACTTTACAGTGTACTTTAATGTTACATTATGTAATAATCAGCTAAGTAGGACAATATTCTTAAATTCTTTATTTTTTCTATATTATTATAGTTGACTATAAGTCAACTTTCCAGAATATTGGCTAAATCTTAAAATCTTAATTAAAGCTGCACTCATATGATGCTTACAGATTATGTCTATTCTGATTTACTAAAAAAAAAAAATGTAAGTAAACACGGTCTAAGCCAGGAGCTTTTTTTAGTACAAGCAGTGCAATGTGAGTTTTAGTTCTTCCTTTTTATTCTACTCTCGTAATGTAAATAAGACAACAAACATTAGCCTTGCAATCTGGTCACTTTGTTTTAATGAACAATATCTCATGAATTATTCCACTAGACTACAGTCCCATAATGCTCATTCACATCTCTGTTCCAGTCTGTTTTCACAATCATTCGAAAACTTTATTTTTTTTTCATGTTTCTTCATTTGTCATCCCTATGAGCATTCTTTACTGTCGATATGTTCCTAAAGTAGAGAAACACAACAGACCAGAGAACTCAAATATACCAAAGCCACTTTAAACTATCCACCATTTTTTTAAAGCAGTGGTCATCAAACTTGATCTTGGAGGGCTGGTGTCCAAGTTGCTTCAACACACATGCCTGGGAGTTTCAAATGTAACTAGTAAGACCTTGATTAGCAGCTTCAGGTGGGTTTGATTAGGGTTGGAGATAAACTTTGCAGGGACACCGGGTTCCAATAGATTAACAAGCTCATCTACATCTTATGCCGGTTTCACACTGCACGCGTCAGCAGGGAGTTAGCGGCGTGTATGCAAAGCAGGAGCAGCGCGCCGATTGTGCTTTTACACTGGCAGGGTATGTCGCACGCAGCTGAACCGTGGCTTGAAACACCAGTAGTCTACAAAGAGGCATCTTATTTCTGTGGTATTTTCCAGTGTTCTTCTCCGAACACTGTGTGCCATGTGCTTTGATTTACGTCATTGCCAACATACTTTGTTATGCGACTGCCTTACTATAGTTTAAACCCAGTGGTTCCCAACCTTTTTTAACTCACGGCCCACTGCAAAAGAATTTAAACGATCCCGCTTTTTGTGTCGGGTTAAATAAGTACTCGGAAACAAAGCTGTTAATTGTCTTAATTGAATAAACTGGTAATGTATTGAATAAACAGAAAATATACATAACGGATCAGCAAACTAGACATTTTTTATTATATTAACAATATTACAATTTCTATTAATGATAATTGGCGGCCCCCCTGCAATACCGTCCCACAGGTTGAAAAGCACTGGTTTACACAATAAACTTGAGCAAAGTTTTCAATATGTGTATATGAAAAAAATAGCAGAGCCTGTCAGCAAAAAGGATGTCTGACCCTTCTCACATTTTGTATAAAAAATATTGTATTTTGCCAATGCAAGGAAGGCTTGCATGCAAATGCTAGATTGAATAGGTTACACTTTGAGATCCAAGACAAATTTTGGAAAGAATTCCAACAATACAGTTTATTTGGATTGAATAATTGAATTGAAAAACTCATCTTAAAGCTAACAACTGCCTCTAGTTTTATTCATTTAACAGACCTTTGAAGTTTGGGCAAAAACTTTTTGTATTTTTGTTTTGTTGTGTACTTTTTGTTTTTGTACATTTATTTTTTTGTTAATGGGGTCAGTTTAGATCAAGAACAACGCACTGTCACTTTAATTCAGCGGCGCAGCACTGAATTACTCTGCTCCTGTTACGCGCTGCCACGCCGCCCCTGCGTGCTGTGTGAAAGCTCTCATCCGTTAACATAGGCGCTGAAAAAAATGCGCGCTGCTTACACGTGCAGTGTGAAACCGGCGTATGATGGCTAGATGTTGAGTAAATTTTCAGCAAACTAAATTTTTTTGGGGTGTACTATTCCTTTAAAGCAGAGGCATAAGGAAGATGAGAGAGATGTTTTATGACAATGTTTCGTTCTCTTTTTAAGACCAGTGCAGAATTACTACAAGAGAGAAAACTGAAATTAATAAACATCAAGTAAAAAACAGAAAATAAGGATACAGAGGGACAAGGAGAAAAAAAAAAACATATTTCATTAGCTGGGTCAGGGTGTAATGCTGCTCTCTCTATCTCTGTCTTGTCCACACCAGCTGCCTCAGGCAGAGGCACAATTGTACATTCATTTGATATCTCTGAGTCACCTCCTCGAAATCACTTTCTCCTCAGCAAGCCTTTGCCTGGTCCTTCCCCAATACAGCATCCCTCCATCCTGTCATCCTCCTGTGGCATCCATTACACATGCAGGCATACAAACATCCTTGCACATTGGGAGATTGCTTGCCACAGCGAAGAAGCGGGTTGCTTTTTCCCCAGAATGCGCTGGGGTCTCTTTAACTACAGCCACAATTTAATGTTTCATTTCCTTCGATCGCTACCTTTCCATTCCCTCCTCTCCCTGCATCTCTCATGCTTTTATTTTGCCCATGTCTTGCTATCTCCCTTGCCAATGTTTTGTTTTCTGTTTTGTGACATTTTTGCTTTCTCTAATATAGCTGGGCCTTATCATGGCATCATCCACACACATATATAGAAAAGCAAGAGAGAATGTGTGAGAGAATATGGGAAGGAAGCAAAGAGGGCGAAAAAAAAAATGAGGGGGAAAAACCTTGTCTGTCAAATAAATACTTCAAAGAGATGAAAACTCATCATCATCTATTATCATCTACTCAACTTTTTCTAGGCATGTATTACTTTATCTGGGGGTGGGGGTGGGGTAGATGTTTATCAGAATGTTCATGCTGATCTTCCATGCGATGCAAGTAAACAAATCCAATGGCATCAAAAAACACAGACACACACACACACACACACCAAACTGTCATAAATGTATTCTATACAACTAAAGTCTTCAGACAGCCCACACAAGCTTGTTTTCTTAACAGCCATTGTCACCATTTACTTTTAGAAAAGAGGAAAAAAAACTGCTTGCAAACAATGTCATGCAGTGTTTGAAAGACATGAAAGTAATAAACAATGACCTAATTTCATCTTTTATGTATATTAAATGTATATTAAAGTTAATGTACTTACTGTGTAGTGTATACAATGTAATGAAATTTAATGTATTATGGTTTCAATATTCAATAATATATATATACATTTATTACTATTAAAATTTATATTAGTTATTGCTATATGTTTGTGTGTGTGTGTGTGTGTGTGTGTATATATATATATATATATATATATATATATATATATATATATATACAGCAATACATAAATATATATCTAAAATAATCTAAGAAAATGTAAAGA
>JAUYWG010000031.1:11533860-11605123 GCA_034779775.1 Enteromius afrohamiltoni | reverse complement strand
TATCTAAATATATTTAATATATAAACATAACATATTTTCATTAAATATATACATGCATGTGTTTGTATTTTTATATAATTAATAAATATACACAGTACATACAAATATACTAGGTAAAGAAAAACTTTTATTTTGGATGCGATTAATCGCGATTAATCATTTGACAGCACTATTATATACAATTACAATAATCACTCTAATTACAAAGTTGTCCATATAATGTCCATATATTATTTTTTTTCACACAGTATAAAGAAGTCTTTGCATCATATCAGTATAGCTATTGCTAACTGAAATTAAGTTAAAAAATTTGTAAATAAAACAAGTTGCCTTGACAGTATATTCAAAATATTATTTAATTAATGACATATTAAAATAAACAATTTCTGGAAAAGCATAAGCATAAACATGAACAAGTATTAGCAATGGATTCTGTGATACTTTAGTTTGTTTCATACTTTGTGATGTTAGATAAAATCTAATAACCTATGTAATAACCTATTTTACAACATGGTATAAAAAATACTAAAATTACATTGACATGCCCTGTACACTAGATTGTACAAATATTTTCAGTGGTATATTAAAACTTACTTTACAGGAGTAAATTTTACATTCGACTTCAAAATTTCATGCTAAACTAAGAGGGTTTTTTTGTTGTTGTTTCTTTGTAATTATTTATGAAATAGTTTATGAAACAGGCTATTAGTAAATACAACTTTTAGGTTTTCTGCTTCAAAATTTCACACTTAATTATTCAATGTCACTTGCTGTTTCTTTGTGATAGTGAAATTAAATATCAATTTCTACACCCTTTTCAGTGTAGCTGTTAATGTCACAAAGCAGTATCAACATTGTAAACGAGTAAGATTTAATTAACCCATCATAATAACTAAAGTATTTTTTTAATAGAAGTTCTTCCTTAATTACAAAACAGTTATTTGTTTCTGCAGGAATAACCCAATTTGAATCCCAGAAATTACCCAAGCACAACTGTTCAAACCGGTTGGAATATCATACGACTAGCTCAGAAACTATAAAGTTGACTACTCTATGAATGCATGTTGAAAGATGCATAAAAAATAATTAAATCTTAAGTTACGGTAGGATTAAAGCGTAAAGAGATTTTAGCGCATCTTCAACTGTCCAACCACTCATGACCACCTGTGCTCTTTGAACACTGCCAAAACCCTCAGCCCTTAAATTGACCGTGGTCACTTCAAATTTGAATGAAGTCACATCAATTTACTTCAGCGCCTGTAATTATAATGCTTGTTACTGATATGTATAAACACTTGTACTTACACAGATGTGCTATTAAGGGCTTCTCATTTACACTTGCTAAATTTGCATTTTAACTTCAAACTGTCAGTGGTTTTAATCAACTTGTCCAGCCACCTGTTCTACATCTCTATCCCTCTTACAGTCTCTTTCATCCTGACAAACATACACAGAGACATGCACACACACACACACACTCAAATATAAACAGATGGAGTCACAGTATTAGCTTTTATGAATAAGTTTCTATGCATGTTCGTAAATAAGGCTTATGAACTGCCATACAAAAATTACCGTGAGGCAAAATCATTGCGCTATTTTGTGTAGGGCTGTTAGAACGCTTTCTAATACACCTGTTACCCTGTTAATTATTAGTGACTTAAATTATGTCTCACACAAATAATGAGCTGATAATTGGCTGAATGCCATTACAAGCCGATATTCAAACGGTCTCATTTATTGCATAACACACAGCTGCTGTTCAGTGGCTACATGCGTCGTGTGTAAGTTAGGTTGAATAACACACAGCCTTTGTGGCTGTAAGCGGGACAAAAAATATTTTGTTTGCTGAAATACATAATACACAGAACAGTTTTAATGCTGTATTATTGATTGTTTATGTTGCTAATGGTGGTATCTGAGGATGTTGCTCAGGGATACGCAGAACCGTTGGGTGAAATGGTCATAGGTGTGCTGTATCTGTGCTGAATAAAACAGCTGCCGGCCAATCAGAATCCAGGAATATCCAGGAATTAAACTAGCCATTTTAGAAATATGTATATATATATATAAATAGACACATGCATGACACACACACACACACATATATAAAGTTATAAACTGTTTGCCTTAGTCCCTTAGCTGTTTTTGTAAATAAAACTGATTATTTAAGCACAGTGAACAAGAAAGCACTATGCTAAATTACTACCTCATATTTTCATATTTAATTCAGTGTGCCAATTGTTTATAAATTGTTAAATATTTTTGCAATTTTTAAGTAAAAATTACTTCAAAGTACATGAAAGTGAGGCAGAAGAACCAGGAGATGAAGGTGCTTATGGACCAGATGAGGAACTTCCTGTGGGACAATGGCATGCTCACCATGCGAAAATGACAGCAGTACACTTCCTAGTAAACATCTGACCATCTTCCGTCAGCTTTCACCTACAGTCTTCTCATTCTCACGCATTGATATGCTTTCACACAGATTGCATCGGATGGCAGACTGCCTTTCATTCACTGCTCGTGCAATTGCCACATATTTCATCTTGACAAATTTACCATGTTTTACTGCAGGATATTCTGTAAATAATAAAAAACGTAATAATTAACATAGCAACATTAACAAAACTTAATAATATACATATTCCTGTTTTCGAAAAAGAAAAGTGACTAACACAACACAACATGCTTTTCAATGGCAAAATATATAAGACATACTATTACGAAAGAAAAATATTATGGCAAAATAAAGTTATAAGGTATACAAATTCGATTGGATGAAAGCAACTTCTAAATGAAATACAAATTTAATTGTATATTTTAATGCAGTATTATTTTTCATTTTGAAGATGGCTGAATAATGTAACTTTTTTGACAGATATGAATAAATTTAAATTCTCAAAAACAATGTGGG
Source organism: Enteromius afrohamiltoni (assembly GCA_034779775.1). Lineage (NCBI taxonomy): Eukaryota > Metazoa > Chordata > Actinopteri > Cypriniformes > Cyprinidae > Enteromius > Enteromius afrohamiltoni. The sequence goes on along the minus strand of JAUYWG010000031.1, from coordinate 11,602,206 downwards.
GGCAGAACAAAACAATCTGAACTCCAAAATAATGTATTTTAGCCACAGCATGAATCACCATTAAAAATAAAAAAATCATGATGAAGATCAAAAACAAATGTCAGCATATCATATGAAGTGGGACACTACATGTTAAAATTGTCTATGCTAATTTTGCAAAGACGCAGAAAACCTGTCAAAACTAAAAATTCAAAAACGCATTGTAACATGTAAATAAGTTTTTGCTGTTCGCACCCTGTCTTTGAGCAAACCAATATGATTTTTAAAGAAGAGACGCTGGGGATCTGACCTATAGAGCATGTCACATTATGAAAGCATTAAAGTGAAAGTGTGTGTGTACTGCATGAAGTAAAAGATCGGAAGAGAGAGAAAGAGAGAGAGAGAAAGTGCACATTATCGCTCCCTCATGGCCTGAAAGAACAAATCCATCCATTAAAGGAAAGAGACAGCCAAGGTCAACACCCATATAAGGGCAATCATAGCACAACACGGCAAAGAGTAAAGGTTCACTCTATCAATGAGGACTAATGGCTGTTCGACAAACTCACATACACGAGTGAGTGAGAGTGTATGTGCCTTGGTCTGGTTTTAACGCTCTGCCAAAGCTGAACTAATAAATGCTGATATTGTCTATCAGAAGCACCGTACTTTACGCATTTGTTGGTTTATTTTCTGTAATATAACTAATAATTACAGTATTTCCATGCTATTGCCAATAAGGAACAAATAAAAGCAATCTGTTTTTTAGTGCCTTACTGCACGTTTCGCCACAGAAGAGTGGTCCTAAAACACAGGTTCAATACATGAACCCTGGAACATTTTTATTACTTTTATATAGATATGTATCGTGGCGGTTCATGCTCTCATGTTGGAAATATTCCTTACACCAAATCCAACCCTGCACATTAATATTGTTCTGAAGTCATAACATGATATTCCTCAAGTAATTGTGAGAAAGTTACTTTATTAATCGAAACAATATAAATCTGTGTGAAAAGGAATAAAGGGTGTCAGAGTTTTACAGAGGAAACTATAGTGATATGTACTTGTTGGCACGTATTTCGTGTCTCGCTAAAAAGTGCACCAAGGCACGTTTACAGTATGTTGATGCAGAATGAAAGATATTTCGTAAAAGTATTGTCAAGTATCATGCACATGTTTGTGGGTGTTAACATTTTTTCATGCTTCTGAAAGACGTCTCACCAAGGCTGCATTTATATGATCAAAATACAGCAAAACAATTACATTTAAATGCAAAGTTTGTTGGGTTTTTTTTTTACCTCTTCAATATTCCAAACAACAACAACAGAAACAAAACTGTTCATCACACCATTACGTTTGCTCTTTAAATGCACAAAATAACAGTTTTATCCACCCGATGAAAAACATTAATAGCTTGTACAAAAGCTGAATCATAAACTCTCCATTTATTTTAGAACATTTCACCACTGACAGCCTCATCAGTTGAATGATGGTAGGGATAAACTAGCATTTAACCAGTATACACTGTCATTAGACTCACTCATTCTCCCATCAGTGTTTTCTTTCAAAGAGGCAGTACAAAAAATGCAAAATAAATAAAAAATAAGATCAAATAAATGCCTCTAACACATCATTTTATCAACAGATGAAGTTTCAGGGGGAGTTTTCATCCATGTCGCCATGATTGGCTGATCATGCTGTCAACAGCATAAAGTGCAAATCGGACTGAATATGTCAAACTGATGAAAACGGACAGAATAATTACAAAGTAAACAACTCACCCACTCAGACATCACCACTTTTAAGTCAATGATTTTCACATGATCAGAAGGTGAAATGATCTCCAAATTGAACATTTTTTAGTGAATATCTTCAAGATGCCACCCTCCAACTACTTGCAATATTTATGAAGGATCTAATGACTAACGACCTGAAAAGAAGGTGAATATTAATAATGGTTGACAAGCAACACTCTGTGGTAAAAACATTTGCAGAAATAAACTATGGTTCAAAAGTTTCAGATTTTGTGTTTAAGAAATTATTGATTATTGACGTTTGACGCAAAAATATATTTGTGGATACAGTAAAACATGTTATTCAGTATTCTATGATAATCTGTTTATTTGTGTTTGTAACTTGTCTTTTCTGTCACTTTTGATCGATGTAATATATCCTTGCTGAAAGAAAAAAAAAAAAAAAAAAGTCAATAATAACCAAAGCGGTCTCAGTTCAGAAGTCCACCACATGCCACTGTTGCTCAGTGTCATTTCTTTTCCTGGAACTATTTGTGCTATTCACATTCTTCTCGCTCAAGCAACTGCTGCATTGCCTATAATTATTTTGTCTTCATATAGGAATGAAGGTCCTGTTCATCACTGCATAAAAGTCATGTCCTTGCCACACTGTCAATCATGGACCAACTGAGGACCAAAAAACAATGTGTCTAACTAAAAAAATAATGTGTTGTAGCAATGAAAAGTTTGTATTTTTCAGATCACGATGACTACGTACCAACCTGGTCTCATAAAATTTGTACCTCTGTGCACTTTTTTTGCAACACCGTTTTCGCATACCTTACTGAACGTTTTACCGCAGTTTCAAAGAGAAATGTCCTTTGATATGAATGGGGCTAAATTCTGGCACATTATTATTATTACGTTGAAATAGGTATGTATTGCGGCGGTGTAGAATTGAAATATCCATGGACTGTTGCTAAAGGTTAATGCTCTGTTATGTTGGAAATATGGCCTATTTCTTTCATAAAGGCACGTTTATGTAATTACTAGTTAGCTGCATACAATGTTAGAACTGGCAATGCTTGGGACTAGGAACATTTTTGTGTAATGTCTACTATGCATACTATACAGTGTTGTGCAAAACTGTAATACATTAAATATTACTTGTTACTGTTATTTAAAAGTAATTCCTTAGATTACAATATTACTGATTCATAATTGTAATGCGCTACATGACTCCTGTATTTTTAAGTTACTTTTATTTAAAGCTTTTTGTTTTAATGTCTTTTTTCGCTTCGTTTCGGGCCAATTTTTGTGAAGTGCTTCGGTTCATGCTTGAAATGTTTTTATTGTATTTTAGGCAAGTTGTGATGATTTGAAAAGGTTAAATTAATCAAACATAGTTTATGATCAGCACTGTCTGCCACTGGCCACTTTGTCATTACTTACAAAAAAATGTAAACTTATATTTAATCAACAAAAATGCTCCAAGCATTTTTCTAAATTAACTTAATAAAAAAAAAACGAAACTAAATATAATATTTTGCCACACAAAACTTAACTGTTTTATTAGATGAAACCGTATAAGCTGTTTTGGTAGAAGGAAAAAAAAAGTGGCTTGGGCCACTGGCTAGTACGAGCCAGGCAAAGCTAATAGCCTCAGACCTGGAAAACAGGGGACAAAATCCACAAAAATGTTTCCACTGTTGGGACAGTAGCCTCACGACACTCCTGGCACATTTACAAAAACGGTTTTATTTTTTGAATGTATTCTGTGGTCAAACATTACTTTAATACCTTATATGGCAACAATCCAAAGTTTAAAGGGATGGCTCAGCCCAAAATGAAAACTTTGCCGTAAATGAATCCCTAAGACCTTTTTTCACCTTCAGAAAACAAATTAACACCTGTAAAATAGTCCATGTGCCATCGGTGGCTGAACTTTATCTGTAAAGCAGTCTATGAGACATCAGTGTCTTAACCTCTGCCACATGGACTCTTTTTTACCGATGCCCTTGCTACGTCTGGAAACATTTCCGTTGTGTTGCTGTCTATGCAGGGTCAGAGAGCACTCAGATGTAATCAAAAATATCTTACATCCGAAGATAGTGAAGGTCTTATAGCTTTGGAATGACATGAGGTTAAGCAATTAATGAAAGATTTTCCATTATTCATTTTAACCATACATGTTGTCAAATTTCTTTAACTTCTGGCCATCTGATGACATAGTGGGTTGTGAGGGACATCATTTTTGGTCCATTCACATCAACTGCATTGTTACTGTATAACAGTTTGGCATTATGTCATCCAGGTAGATGCATACAGATATGTAGAGCTTTCATTCTGCAAAACTTGTATCAATCGAATCAAACCATACTATCCCATTTCAAAAATATCCCCCATTCGGAGATTGAGGTTTAATTGGAAGGTAGAGCAGTTCAACTAAAGCTAAGACATGTTAGGTTCAGATGTGGAGTGCAGGGTTAACACTGCTGATGGCCTTCTTCAGTGATCTCAAGTGCAGCACAATAACGCCTTTAACAACCTGCTGAAAAACATTAATGGCTTCAGCAAGAGCTGTGACTGTTACACCGACTCGCCCAGTCTTTTTCACTCTTGTATCTTTCTGTCCTCCTCCTCCTCATTACTTCTTTCATTCCCTTTTCTCATTCCCAGTACCTTCTGTGCCATTTCTTTCATGAAGAATGAATTGGAGAGACGGGAATGGGAGTAATTTCTCTCTCTAAACCTTGCATGCTGTGTTTCCATGGTTTCTTAATGCACTCTTTTACTCCCAATTCCATAACTCCTTACTTTTTTATAGTCCGTCACAAAAGACTACACGAGGTTTCACTTTTTCATTTCCGATCTGTCTTTATTTCTTTCCAGATTCCTTAATTTTCTGGTTAATCAGACAATCAATTTTTCTTTCTGCTTCCTGCTAGCATTTTAAGATATTTCATATTGAATATGATGAATAGCTTTCCATGAACAAGTGAATGTGCAAGCATTTTAAAGTTATTACCGCATTTACCACTTTTATATTAATTGCAAAAATGTCCAATAATATATAAATCAATCCATTGGAAATGCATCACATGTAAAACCACCAGTGACCCACAATACAAAGAGTGTCACATATTGTTTAAATGATTATAGCTGAAGAAACAACCTTCAGTAGTCAATTGGACTACTTTCATGGTGGAGACCGATTGATTTAGTTATTGATTCATTCATTCATTCATTGCTTGATTGACTGATCAATCGATTATCTATTATTTGACTGCAACTGTTACTACTTCTGCTTTGTGGAAAAGCAGCTTGTATTCTGCACAATATCTCCTTTTTTGTCCCATGAAAGAGGAAAAAGTAAGTTTTCATATGACCATCTCGCTTCTACAGACAGAAAGCGGAAACAAATACGCAAACTCCCAAAAGCCACTGTGCTTGAGCTGCTCCTTTTGTCACTGTGAAATAATTATTACTCTCTCCATCTCGTAATTACACTTCACGTGACTCGTTACGTTATGCAATACCATCAGAGGAGCATTATGGGATACAATGAACATCTGCTTGTCTTGCTGGCACATATTTTAACGCAACACCTGTAATTATGCAAATGATACAGCATGTGATTACCCTGTGTAACAATGACATGGGCTAATGATTACAGTATGTTTAATCACCAACACACTGGCACGTATAGACAAAATATATTTACACAAACACTGTACAGACCATTACACACACAACTAACTATGCAAATGCATACTAATAAGTCAGTGCTTATTAGAACAACCTCTTTTTCTTTAAGCTTTGAAGTGTTTATCTTACATTTTGTCCCTTAAAGGGAAATGTCACTTACTTCTTTATGGGATTTTGCCTTGATTTGACAGCATATCAGAGAGATAGGGGAATGTGGCGCAGACCAAACTTAAACGTACATCTCTGGGAATACTGGGACTCTTATGTGTCACCATCACAAGCGCCACTGCTGCTCCACAGCTATCTAAAGAGAAACAGCCTTTTTGGATGAATTGTGACACTATATTATTCTGTATATAAAAAAATAAATAGTTAAACCCATTATTATTGTTTTGCATTGTGAAATATGAAATAAAAAATATTATTTATCATTTTAAGTTATGTTAATCTAGCCCCAAAGTAATAAAATTACCCTCTTCCTGTGAAAATGATTTTATGTATTAACCTCCATCCACAAAAAAACACTGCTGGGCAGATCAACACTCTCTTACTGATTTGAGAGTGAGATTCAGAAAGACACTGGGTTGGGATTGAGAATCTGGAATGATGGATGACAACAGGAAGAGGCAGATAGAAAGACAGAGACATAGAGACAGAAGGTTGAAACTGACAAGTGTTTGTGGGACATTGAAAAAGAACTAGGCACCAAGAAGACAAGCAAAGATGAGGAAGGATGGGTCAGGACGAGAATGCAAAAATGAACAGGACCCAAGTAGAAGGAAGCCAGTGACATAGCAAGTGAGAGAGAGAGAATGAGCGAGAGAGGAGTCCAGGAAGACAGCGAGAGCAGGCGTCAGGCTTCTGGGTAATCTGCGTTATGAAGAGAGACAGCGCAGACAGCGGAATCAATGGACCTGTCTGTGTAAGAGAGAATGGAGCCCTGGTTCTATGCCTAGCTAGCCCCAGTCGTCCTGGAGCTCAGTAAACCAGACAGAGCACGCAAACTCATCTCCTCCCCGAGACCAGGGCTACTCACAGGGGGCATCAGAAAGTGGAGAGGAGGTCCCACGGAACAGTAAATCAGCCAGAGCTGTCGCTAACGCTTAGCATGGCAATATGTTCCAATACATCCCAGTCAAGGGCACGGAGGCGAGCTGACCCGTTGAAGTGGGGTGGAGAAAGAGAGAGCTCTGACAAACGGGAGCAATTGAACCAGGAGGGGGAAAATGCAAGAATAAGAATCACAGTGCAAGAGAGTGAGCGAACATTGGTATTAAAGGAGAAAACAATGCAAAATGGAGCAGGATAGCCAGAATTATCCATACTGCAGCCACAACTTTTATGGCACAAATAGGAAACGCTTTGGGTTTTTTTTTAAAGCATTAAAAACACTATAAACTGTACAAATAAATTATGTTACATAATATTGCATAACTAGCTTAGGGAGCAGCTTTACACTGTAGTTGGTACAAGACAAGCATGATTTAAATACAACATCAGAGTGAACTGTGTGAATTATAATGATTTAATCTTTTAAAAGAATTGTAAAAAGTAATATTTATTCTGAGCTAAATGGCTTAAGAACCTCTTCTCCTCAGATACAAAATAATCTAGATTAAAAAACACATGTTGCAAGTTTAATACTAGAAAAAAAAAATGTTTTTTTTAATGAAATGAACTTTTATTCAGCAGGGATGAATTTGATTGATAGTCAATACATTTATAACGTTACAAAATATTTCTAGATTGAATAAATGATTTTCTTTTGAAAGAAAAGAACATTGAAAAAGAAAAAGGTGTCACCAAATATTAAGCAGCACAACTGTTTTCAACATTGACAATAGAATGATTTCTGAAGTATCATGTAACGCTGAAGAGTAATTTGGAGTAATGAAGTAAAAATGCATTTTAAAACGTATTGAAATAGACTAGAAAATAGTTATTTTAAATTGCAATCATATTTTAACTCCTTTTACTGAATTGTTGCAGAATTATAAAAAAAAAAAAAAAAAAAAAAAACACTGAAAAAAACATTCTGAAAAAAGCACTTTTTAATTTTGCGAAGTCTCAAATGCTCAAAATGTGGCGCACTGTACCCTGTTGGTCACAGAATCTCCAATTAGGTTGTAGTTATTAACGTAACTAGAGTATTCATGTCAAACATTTTTAAACATTTGTTTCAAAAGTTAGCAGCTTTTCTGCCCATCTGAACGTTTTGAAGAATGTTCTCCCTTTGCAAGCTCAAGATATTTCAGATTTTAAAACAATATGTCTGTTAAAAACCAAATGACACAACAGGGAGACAATGACAAATGACAAAGGCAATAAGTATCACTACATATAATACCATAAGGGGAGCAACTTATAAGCCAACAACCTGCGGCGCCAAGAACTCATTCAGGGGAGCCCATCAACCCGTCCTCCATAAGATACAATACGCCAGCTAATTCTCTCTCAAATCGCCCGTCATCATCTGTCAGAGATTCAAATGTGTCAACAGAATCATCAAGAGCCGATTCAGTTCTCTAATTGGACACAGGAGACTAGCGCTTTTGTGCGAGAGCTTAACACTTCAAACTTAACACCTAAAGCGTTTCCTCTCTCACACACACATAAAACACCCCAATGTATTTCATACCTAAGCCCAGTGCCTGGCTCTCTCCTCAAACATATTGGAATAATTTCGAAACTCTCTGGTGGGAGAGAGATTGTGAAAAGTGGATTGCTCAGCTGTGTTAGGTGGAAGTGTGACATTTTTATATAAGCAGAAAGAATATGTTATGAGTGGAAATGAGACAGAAATAGATGAATGTGCCTGTAGAGAACGGTGGGTAAAGCGTATACGTCTGTGTTGACTTGCCTCACGTTTAACTCAATCTATACAGCCACTAAAGCCCAAAAGAAAACACAAAAGCTCAGATGACATGCACATTCACAAATCATAAAGCTGCTGAATCTGTGAGGCTTAGAGGCAAAGCAAAGAGGTCAACTTTATGGGATTGAAGCATCCTGACATACCCGAACTATCCACATACACGTGGTCTTTAAGCTCTCTAAGAGCAAGAGACAAACAGCGGAAAAAAAAAAGAAAAAAAAAGTGGTAGCGAAATCCCACCACCCTTGTTAATAAAGCCCCAGAGCTCTGAATATGTATGAATTATGTATATGTGTCTTCAGGCATGTCTTACTTTACAACTCATAAACACTCACACATACACAAACCCACTCACACAGATAAGATAAGTCAAGTGTCTCTAGAGCCTTCGCTAAGTGTGAGAATATGTTCTGCTGTTCATCTGATTAATCCAAAATAACTTCATAAATTGGTCATATGCTCATACACACACAAACACTAACTGTAGGCTGGGTATTTACATTTTCTTTAATGTTCTCAGCTCTGAAACACAACACAAAACTGAGCTACATTACTTACAAGTGCTAACAAGAACACTATTCGCAGTGTTAAATTTATTCAAGTAGAAATCATTAAGGATGAAATGTAGTTTTTATGTAGTACAGAAGATTAAAAAATAAATAAATAAATAAATAACACTCTGGCTTTGAAATCTGATTGGGTGAGCCAAGTCTGAAGTCACTTTTATTGTGAAAGCACACCTATGACTTTACATCAATAATTCTATTTTATTGTGCCAAATATTTGTTTCATAGAATAATCTTTGATAGTTACTGCGCTTGGCAACTGTACACAGCCCACAGTTACAGTAGGCACATGGTCTGTATTGGCAGAAGAACTGTTTATTTATCATTATTAATGAATGTAATTATTTATTGAACATTGGTGTCTTTTATCATTTTGCTGTTGGCACCGTTTAAAGGAATGTTCTGGGTTCAATACTAATTAAGCTCTTGATTTGTTCCTCAGTAAAACAAAAACAAAGGGGAAATGAAAAGTCTATGAGGCAAGGTGCTGTATTGGAGTCTTAAAAGTAAAATATTACTAATATTATGGAATAGTATGGGCCAGATTTATTAAACAGGGAAAATTAGCAAATTAGCGCAATTCTATAAAAGCGCCAATGGGAGGGGGGAAATCCTTTTGAGTGTGAGTTGCACATTCCTTACAAAACGCCTTACCATGAACTTCCATTAAAAGTAAATTTAAAGGAATAGTTCACCCAAAATTACATTTGTGTCATTATTTAATCACCCTCATGTCAAATAAACCACAAAAATAGAATTTTGGACAATCTTTATATAGAACTTTTCTACATGCCAAGCAGCACGTCCTGATTTTCTTGAGTTAGGCGTGTTCCTGGGTCAACATATTTTGTTGACCCCGGAACATTTTATTCCAAAATTTTAGTTTTGACCAGATCTCCACACCTAAACCTAACCCTACCCATGAGTAATGCCTACAGTCAGAGGAAATGATAGATGACTGACACTGATGTACAAGCACCAAACACTGATTGTAAGCCTAAACTTCACAAAAACTATAGACTGGTTCCTCAAATCTGATTGGCTAATCACAATGTTGTTCCAGAGTCAACACAGATGTTGACCCAGGGACACGCCTAACTCAGCAAAATCAGGTTCTTCATACCGCGCACACAAAAAAGTTGTTTCAAGTAGAAATATCTTGTTACCCCGCGGCCGAAAAAAAAAATTGTTTAGTCAACTAAAAACGTTTAGTTGCTTAATGTTAAATTAAGTGACAACTAAAATATTTTAGTTAACTAAACAAAATTGTTTCAGACAGCAGGGTAACGATATTTCTAGTTGAAACAACTTTCTTTTTTTTTACAGTGCAATAGAGTGGGTATAAAAACACTTTCACGCTTTTAAGAAACTTCCAGAAAGAAATGGTCACTGGTAAAACATGTACTGTAAGATTAAATGAAATTTGAAAGAAATTTTTGAAACTCATTGAAAATACATTCCATCAAAATATTGGGCATCAATGGAGCAAAGATGCTCTTTACTGCCAGATGGAGTAGTTACAACTTCCAGCGCCAGAGGCTAACAGGGTCACGCTAACCAGCCAAACCCTGCCCTCTCAGTTCAGACTACAAAGAATGAAATAGATTTAAGTGGGATAAGCCAAAAAACGGATTTCTGCTGCCTGTCTGAACAAAGCCTGTGTGACCTTTCTTCCTCTGGGGATATTAATGTGAACGGAGTCCTCCTCCATCTTTTAGACTTCAACTTTTGGATTTAGTAGCTGCATGAGGACCTACACTTTTTCTGTCCATGGGTGTCCAACTGTTTTACACATTTGTAAAGTTTCTTGGTGCTGCGGCAGCACTTTGCCTTCAGCAGCTGGAACACCTCTGCTTCAGTTTCTCCAGGGATTTCCACCCTCTTTAATTATTTTAAACCTCTCCAGTCCTTTTCCTCTCCCTTCACGCTCTATCTCCCTCTCTTTCTTTTCTCTCCCTTGTCGAAACATCTGTTGTTTATCAGTTCTCCTCATCTCTATCGCTCCATCCCGATGTGAGGGATGGGGGGTCTCATCCTGGGGGGCTCCTGTCACTCACTGATCACCTGCTCCAGGGTCTGGGAGACAGTAGTCTGTCCCTACGGCAAGCGCACATCGGTCAGCACCATGACAACAGAGCTAATGTATGCAGGGGAGATGAAAGATGACGATGGGTTGTCCCAGTGGACCTAAGACCCAGTCAGCAGCAAAAAGAGAGAGAGGCCCTCAAGACAAAAGTAGAGAGGGTGAATCTGGGAAAGGCACACAGAAGATATGTTCAAAACCTGGCTATCTGCCTCACATGGGTAACTGCTTTTCTAAAACAGCAGGGAAATTTCACAATCAAAAAAGGAACACTGTCAATGGAGTTGAGATACTTGATGACCACTGACACAGAATTCACTTTCAAACCATGCAGGTTTTCATTGATAAATGTGGTGAATTCATTTGTCCAACTTTTTCCAACAAGTTTTTCACCCTCATGGAAAACTGTTTGCATGGATTCCTATTGGAATGACTGAAGTTTGCATGCAAACCTTTGCAGAGCATCAGTAAATGTGATCGCAGCAAGTTTAATGCACTTTAAAAAATAAAAGCTGTTACTGTGGCGTTACATTTTCTTTTAGGTACAAATACACTGCCCTCAAAAAGTTTGGAAACGCCCTAGAAAAGTGGTGTTTTGGTAGCCTGGGCCCGTCCATACTTCCTTTGACGCTACATTCTTTTCGCGAGCAAAGTTAGTCTGGCCAAGCTGCTGTTTTAGGGCATTTCAGTTCCCAAAAAAAGGGGGAACCAATGAGAAACGATGAGCTTAATAGTCGTGGAAGCCAGGCTAGTGTTTTGGACCATATTGGCATGAAATTTGTGATAATTTTGCTGTCGGAGGTTGAAGTTAGAAAAAAATGTGCCATTTATGTTTGTCTCAGCAAAAATATCTGCACGCTCTCTAAAAGACACACTCGCCTTACAACGTCACCTCTAATTATGTATTTTCAGTTTTTAATGTCTAGTTACTTTTCACCCATATGAATGGTTCTTTATACATGCTTATAAGGTTCTGGCGTAGATGATTATTGCGTACATGAGGTACGAGTTCTTGATTTTGTTTTCGTACATTTAGAATAAATTTTAGTATAAAAGTTTTTGATGAATCATGATTTATTTGTGAAAACGTCCGTACGCACATATCACGCGTACGCATGTTTAGTGAATGACACCCATTGACTTGATATATTACTCCAAGCCTCCTGAAGAATTGCCTAAAGATGATTCACACTGGTTGGACACTTCTTATAGACATCATGTCCCAGTTCCTCCCATAGTAGCTCAACTTTCACAAGTATATATTGCCATTATTATGTAATCAAAATGAAAATTCTTATTGCTGGTCTTCAATGATAATGTCAAGTTACTTTAATATACAGTTTTTGCACCAAGAAACCTATAAAGATTTATGCTGATGTCATCCAAACCTTTGCCAGGGGTTTCCAAACTTCTGGACGGCAGTGTATGTACACTTCAGGTATTAATATGTACCTATAAAGGTACCAATACGTACTATTTTGGTAAAAAAGAGCACCCCAGTAAAGGCTTTTGTACCTTTATTTCTAAGAGTGTGGAGTTCCTATGTATCATTCAATTACTGACCTTGTCTCAGCTGCTCAAATTCCAAATAACAGACAGAAATGAGACAATTATTACATATATAAAGCTAAAGAATTCATGCGGATTCTCATTTGAGAGTTTTAATGAGAAATATTTGAGTTTATATTGAAATAATCTTGCAGACTTCTTTGAGCATAGTTTAAGATCTGTTCTAAAACTTTCCTTATGAATTACTGAGGTCTTTTTTTATTATTACATCTCATTTCTGTCTAGGTGAGTTACTGGAGATATCTGTCATTTTTTCTTTTCTCTGGATATTTATAATAGACATTTTTCTCATCTGGATTTTTTTCTTTTAAATTAACGTCTTGTAATGCATTCTTTGACATCTTTATGAATGGTATATGTTACTAAATGTATAAAATGTAAAAAAAAAAAAAAAAAAAGGTTTTGAAAGGCATTAAAACGCTTTTCAGCCAAGATGCATACATTTACAAAGAGATTAATTAAAGGCAAAATGTTGATGAAAGATTTGCTTTCAAACAAGTGCTGTTCTTTTGAACTTTCTATTTATCTGTGAATCCTGTAAAAAAATGTATTGTAGCTTTCACAAAAAAAAAAAATAATAATATACTACTGTAATAAACCATTTTTATAGTCTTGAGCACCAAATCAGCATATTGTAATGATTTCTGAAGGGCTGACACTTAAGACTAATGGCTGAGCTATCACATGAATTTTTTTTTGGTAAACAATTCCACAATATTACAGTTTTTACAGTATTTCTGCAGTGGGAAAAAATATACTTCTTATTTATAAATGAATAAATATAATAAATAAGCCAGTCTCCATTTGAAGACATTCTTGCTTTGGTCATATTATATAAAAATACACATCCAATACAAACCTCTAATAGTATATTTTGATAACAGAAGAAAAGATAGCTGCAAAATATATTTGCTGTAGCAGACCGCATGTCACTTATCAGCAAGGGTCAAATTATAGTTTTCTAAAACATGTTTTACATTGCAGTTCCTAGTGCAGTAATCTAGCAACTGCCAAAAGTTTGGGAATTTGAAAGCCTTTCTGCCTCTTTGATCTCAGGAGTCATCATAAATATGCATGCCTACCTTTTGGAACAGCCTTTAAATTGAGAGTGCATCTATGATGCCTTAAAACACTGTCTAGAAGGGCAGCTCACTGGGATTTTGTAAAGAACTACAGAAACAAGAGTAAAAAGGGGAGCTTGGCATGAAGATCAAGAAAGTGACAGCAAAGGTAAAAACATTAAAGCCAATGCACACACATAAAAATCCTTCATGTTTTGAAAAGCATCATCTTTGATTGGCCCAATGGCTACTGCTTTTCTCTTGTAAACTCACATTATTGATCATTCCATCTAAGACTAATTGATGTTGTGATGTTGACATCTGCTGCCAATGTCCACTTGATGTTTCCTGATGTGTATGTCAGTCCAGATTCTCTCCGAAAGAAGCAAATACTCTTAAATGGTTCCTCTATTCACTCTATTGATTTCTCCACCGTTCTACAAAAGCTAAAGGCAGCTTGTAGACTGTGGAAGAGCTGTATTAGGCTTGTTTTGGTCAGCACTTGAAGAAGGCCTAGCAGAGAACAGTGATCTTCCTGTTTTAGTTGTGAGACAACAAAAACAATCAATCCAGTCTCAGAGAGGAAAAGAAAGCACACAGCCACTTTGTGCTCTATTGCACTACCCCATTAGATTTTTCAGTCCTTGCCTCAAAAGGCAAGAGCTTGACCCAGCGAAGAGCATGTGTGAATGTGTGTGGCGTGATCAAAATCTCAAAAACTTACAGCACTCATATTACCCCTTAGCACCTTTGGGCCTATTAGAATCAACGGTGATCGGGCAAATTGAGGCCTAGTGCTCTGCATTTACCTTTTAAAAGATTCAAGCAAACCTGTTTCAATCTTAAGAACTTAAAAGGAACCGCGGGAGGATGCACAAAATTGCCCCTGATTACTAGGCCCGGGATGCCTGGAAGAGATAGCAATTTGGAGATGACTTATCTTACCGTAGATAACAGCCACCAACAGGTTAAGCAGCAGAGCCCCATTAACTCTGCGAAACTGCAGGCGCCATCTCTTCATCTGGCTTCAATTTAAAAGTTCAAATGCTTTAGCACGCCCATTTTCCAACCTAAATTTCATTCGCAGTCTCTCGCTGCGTGATGCTGAAACAACCCAAGTTTTCATAGGCGACGAAAAGGCATGAAAATTATTACTAGGGAATGATGTGACATTTGAGCTTTGCTCCAGTCTCAAATACCAAGTTGGATTCAGTCCCACCAGCATTTTCCGATGCCCAGCACCACTTGCAGAAAGGTCAGCTAGCTTGCGTGCAAGACAGACGCATTTAAAAGCTGTGTTTTCAAAGTAATCCACCTAAAGTTGAACTTCAGTGACCGGCTTTTGTTATTGACGACATATGATGACAATACTGAAATTAAAGTAATGCTAAAAATATGTGAAGAGTTCACTTGCAAAAATCGATAACTCTGCAGTTGGTTGTTTTGATTAAGTAATACTAATTAACAATAATAATAACAAAAACTGGTAATTTTCTTACAATTACAGCTCATTGAATGTATTTTTTTTTCCTGTTTACATATTAAAAGCTTGTTTTATAGCATAAGCAAATAACTTCAACAGTCATTTTTTGGCTAAATCAGCTAACTACACATTTCATATTTTAGAGTTAAAAAAAACCCACTTATTTAATCTTTGTAATCTCTTTGGGTGACAATGTAGATGCCTGACAAAGGATGTTGTTGTTGTGATCATAGACTGTATGACAAGAAATGCATGGAGCCTTTCCCTCACCACTGTAACGTGCTGCATTTGCAAGGTTCTGTGAAAACATCTGAGCTTTTATTTTCATTTTACATCCTGAAGAAGATATCACAGGTTCATCAAGTTCATCAAAATTATCTATTTTTCCTTACAGCTAGCACGGCTTTTCAAAGTGAAAGTAGCCTTGTCACCTGACCTGAATACAGCTTGCTAATTTGCTAAAATCTACTTCTGTTCAAAAACAACAAGGGCACTTGTCAGCTTCTGCAGTAAAATATGAACTCAAGCCTTGAAACTGGACAATACCAGCGTTTTTAGGGCAATCCACGGCACTTTTTATTTTTTTTAAGTGGCATTTATCAGTTTTTGCAAATGACCTCTTCATTTGGCTATATTTGTATTAAAGCAGAGCTACCATACAGAACATGGCCAAGGACACCAAAGTGCATGCCATAGACTTCTAAAAGCCTTAAACAAAAAGTACTCTTCATTCATCTCAATAGAACACACACAAAAAATCAGAACAGTGGGAAAACAGTATAATAGGTTCTCATTGAGCCGAACTTTGCAAGGGCATTAAATAACTTACACCTAGTATCCCTCTAATGCTGCTGAATAAAATGTGACAAGGTCCTGAGAAATGCAGTCACTTTTTCTCTCGTTATTAGAGCTGAAATACAATGCACTGGTGCAGCAGTACAACAGTGGATTGTGAAATCCACATCTACCTTTAAGTAAGAAACACAGCCTGGAATCATTGAGCAACTGCTCCCGATGGGTTTCCAAACTAATATAAGGCCAAACCATTCACTGTTGCAGTGGCAAGGAAGGAAAAACATATCGCATTAGCTTAGCCTGAAGAAATAGATAAGGCCACGGGAAAGAAACTGGCTGGGGTACATGATTGGCAAGCTGCAGGGTGCTCTGACTGACAGTAGATTTTGGAGTGCTTTATTTTTAGCACCTAAAAACACTTCATCTAGTGGGTAGAAAACCATACACTGAGACCGAACAAGAAGTGAGAGGCAAGAGGAAAGGGGAAAAGTGTGAGAGGAAAAAAAAAATGTGTGAAAGAGATACATGGTGTCCTTTCTTTAAATGATCGTTGGTGTGCTGCAACTTTATCATTAGCTTGAGAAGAAGTCATCCAGGCTTAATTATCCTCGTCCTTGGCCACGAGGACAGGAATCGTGTTCACATGCAGAGGAAGAAAACACAGATCGCTTTCTCCTCATTGGAAACCCCAGCAGACCTGTGCATCTTAGCGCAGCGCATCTCGGCCGAAACACGACTGATGCGTATGATGAGCTGGACTGGGCCGGGAGAATTGGATCTTTTAATCTTGCAAAGTGGGAGAGGAAATCACCAGGCAGAACTGATTGAATTTTTGCTCCTTTTTTTCTTTTCTGAGCAAGTCCAGAATTGGGGCAATAAAGTTATAACAGCATTCTTCTTTTTTTCGCTGAGTGCTGGGACATTAGTGTCTTCTCACGTCTTTCCTTTTGCCTTTTTCTCCATCATCGCCACATCAGAGGACCAGATGAAATTCAGGTTGCTTTGATTGAGACCATTTCCACATAGAGACATTCATCCACTTCAGTGCTAACCTACCACTGGAGGCTACCGCTGAGTACAGTTATCCATATACCCATGATAGTGCTGAGCACTGCTTCATGACAAAGTTCACGGAAAGTGAAGCCTATTTTACCTTCAGCCAACTTGTATTCATTCCCATTCTTGTATATAATCAGCCAACGTTAATGCTACTATGCTAGTTGCCTTTTGGCTTATACTTAAAGATTAAAAAAAACATTTGGTGACCTTAATTTTTAAATAAATAAATAAATCACCCAACACATAAGCCAAAGACAGAAATATGAATTCAATAATTCTGTGTTTATATTTCATTTGATCTAATATGTGTATTTTTGAGAGAAAATAAAAAATAAATTAAAAAAAATGTTAAATGAAAAGTGGCACTACTTAAAAACACACATTAATAATTTATATTACATTAATTTCTTCAGAATCATGTGACACTGAAGCCTAATGGATGTCTAAAATCCAGGAATAAATGAGTAATTATTTATTGATTATAATTATTAAGAAATAAATGCTATTCAAAATATTACTGTTTTTACTCAAGTCTTGTACAAATGAATTCAACTTTGATAAGCATAAGGGACTTCTTTCAAAAATAAATAAATCTAATCAACCACAATTTTCTGAAAAGAAGTAACAAATGTCCAATAAAATTGTTGCTTAAAACAATAAGACATGTCTGTATGCAAAAATAACGTACTTACCTTCTAAAATTTGTACTAAAGCAGTCAATCCTGTTAATTAGAAGGGGGCATCACAATACTTTTGTCCATATTGTGTATCTTGGTTCAATATTCTGAAAAGTAATCAAAATACAAATTAAATTAAATGATTTGTACAGTGCCTTTATGTCTATGTAGACAGAAGACAAAAAGAGAACTCACTAGGTTTTGGAACAGAGCTTGTTTTAAAAAGTATGTATATTAAGTCTATATTCATATTACAAATGCAATGGTTTGCTTGACAACACACACACACACTAAAGAGGAAATCAGGCAACACACTGTGTCTGGACATTTCCCAACATGGCAATTATAAGACACAACACTGGGTTTTATGAGAGATATTACATATAATATACTGTATATATGCCCGAACACAAATAAACAACTTCTGTATATCCAGCATAGTACAAGGTTATATGAGAAGAATGACCTTCTTTTTGACTGAACAGAAATTCCATCCAGCTCAATTTTACAGGTGTAACAAACTCTCATACAGAGAAAGAACGAGAGAGTGCACTCCACACGAAGCTAGACTGAACTACACCAGTTGAACGATCAAATCCCTTATATATAACCATGTACAATGACAAACTGTTCAAAGTTACTTAACACCAACTGGATGGAAATTACAAAAACTTATAGCAATAACTGTAGATCCAATAAAAAAAAGAAGGTTGTTTAATTGGATACGCGAAGATATTGATTTGCTTGCCATTTGAAGTGCTTGAGCCCACACCGCTGAACTTACATAAACATATGATTCTTCTCCAGGGAGAAAGAGTTGGTTTGTTTGGTTTTTCATCTGTCATTTCATCCATGCAAATCAGATTGGTGAATCTTTGTCAGTGAGGCACGTTTCTCAAAAGAAAACAGATTGAAACCTGCCTTCTTTAGTTTACCTAAATGTACATTTCTTTGCTTAATAGGGTCAGAAACTTTTGTTAAAACATCTGCCGAGTACAGACTGTAACATTAAGCAAGGTTACACACTGTCACACCCCTGTCATGACAATTTTCAATATCCATTTTGATTCTCTTCTTCTCATGAGTAAGACGGTGAGCATATAAAAAACATTGTTATAACACAATTTCCTCACACTTCATTAATTGCACTGGAAGTACAAAATCTAATTGAAACCATTGCTATACATTGCTATATATATAAGTAGGCTATACACTATTCAGTGCTGTGCTTTCGACATATGCATTTTGGCAAATGTAGAATGTATTGGTATTCTATGCATAGAACATTTGCATACTGTGCACAGCATACATTCTGCATAATACATCCTGTCAATAATAGTAACTGGCATGCCATGCTCTGAGTCTTAATTTGTTTTCAGGAAGTCACAGCGGAGCTTTCGATGGTTGGAATTAATACGAGGTGTGCAAACTGCACAGAGTCACAGCTTGTGGGAAAGAACCCAACAGGTAACTGTAGTCAATTTGGTAGGTAAATTATTAGCAGGCTCTTAGGTATTAGCCCATTGTGTCCAAGCCTGTCTGTCAGCTGCAGTGCAGTACTGTAATTAAGTGCCTGGATCTACAGAGCATGTAATCTCCTGCTTCGCATCAGTGATGCGTTGCTCTCTGGGAGTTGTAGTCAGCGACAGGATTGATGGCTGCCATATGTAGTCCATTTATCACTGGGTTTGTTTGAATTCCCTTTAAATGTAGACAGGAGAAGCATGGAGGGGATGGACAGAAACACACACATACCAATAACTGCATTCAAATTAAAAGAAAGTATGAGTGTGTGTGTATTTGTGTGCGTGTAATATAATTTTTACCATCCTATAGACAGAACGATAAACGGACATACACAGAACCATTAATCAACAGACAGAATGACAGAAAATAGCATATATAATAACAGAACGACAGACAGAATGATACAGGAAAAAAAACAACAGCTACAATGACATACAAGAAGAGCAACAGACAAGTGACAGAACAACAGACAGAAACAGACGAGCAGAACCATAGGCAAAATGAAAGACAGACAAAAAAACAACAGACAGATATAAGGATAAAGAGAAGGACAGACAGATAGAATGTCAAGCAGACAGACATGTAGAACAATAGAGAGAACGTGAGACTGAAAGACAGACAGAATGAGAGGTGGAACGACAGACAAATAGGTTAGACAGGATGACAGATCAAAGATGAACAGACGAATACAGAGAGAGATACAACAACAGACAGAAAGAATGAGAGAATGAAAGACAGAACAATAGATAGAACAACTGAAAAAGAGCTAGAACTACAGACAGAACAACAGAGATAATGAAAGAAAGGCATACAGAAGAATAGATAGAACAGGCAGACAGAGAGAAAAAATTACAGAATGAAAGACAAACAGACAGAACAATAGAGCGAACGATGGAAAGAGAGACCTATAGACCAAATAATTGAAAGAAAGAAAGACAGAGAGAACAATATAGAGAACAACAGACAGACAGAACGATAGAACAAGACAGACAGAGAGATGGATAAAAGACAGACAGACAGAACGATAGAACAAGACAGACTGAGAGAGATGGATAAACGACAGAGAGAACAATGGATAAAATTACAAACAGTAAGCGACAGACAGACAAAAGAGAGAATGACAGATAGAAAAATAGACAGAACAGCAGAAAAAGAGAGATAGAAGAACAGACAGAACTACAGACAGAAAGTGACAGACAGACAGACAGACTGGACAATAGAGATAATGTCAGACAGATAGAAAAACCAAATAGGAAACCAAAATAGATAGATAGAATGACTGAAGGAAAGACAGGCAAATAGACAAACAGAGAGACATTTTCAACATAAAGTAAGTCTCTCAGGAACCCAAAGCTTCATTGATTGGTGAACATTTTGTAAGCAACTTGATGCTGTTCATTGGTGGTGTAATGTTCTAATGTGCATGTAGGTGTTTTTGGGGGGTTGGCTGCTGTTTATTGTACGTAGGGGTTCTGTAATGATTTGCCCACACACTGTGAAAGAATTGCCTTGTTATAGCCGACTGACCACTAACCACAAACATACCAACACAGCACAGGAGACTCTTTCTCTCTGACACAAACAAACTCTCAAATCACAAACTCAATTGTTCTTACTCTTATATCGAAGAGAAATGGCCACAGACATGTATCCATTTTTGCCCTCTTTCTCTCTCTCAACCTGTCTTCCTCCCTTCTTCTGTATCCCTCCCGCATGCACACCCAGAGCAAAAGGCTGTGAACAACACCCAGACCGTTCTCTAAAGCCGCTGCATACGAAACCTCTCCGATAAGGGAGGGTGTCTTCTTTCAAAACAGCTTTTAGCACTCATTTCTTGGAAGTGCCTCTCTTGCTTTCCTTCTCTCTCTCTCTCTCTCTCTCTCTCTTTTGCTCACTCAGTTGCTGGCCCCCCGTTTCACGTATCAAGAGCTCCTCCTGCTGTCCGGAAACCGTGTCTGTGACTCATCTCTCCAGATTCAACTGACTTATGAATTTTTCTTAAATTATTTATCGACTAATTTCCATGATGTTTACCCAGAGTTTATTAAGGGAAGCTGCCCTAACACGGCCTTGTCAGAATCTATCCCTTTCCGTTTTAAAGTCCCTCTCAGCCAATCATTTCAAAGAAGAGACTCTTCATCCAAACGATTGACTCAAATAAATTATATTTTCTCAGGTTTTGTCATCCGATTAGTCAGCTATTAAGTGCGATTGCAAACATTCGACTGCTTACAAGATGAGGTTACTGGCTTCTATTCTGGTCCTCCAAAATAAACCGCCAGCAGTTCTCGACTCCAGAGTTTCCAAGTGTGCCTGTGCCCGCGAAAGATATGAAAAGGACTCTGATAACAGCACGTTATTCATGTTTCTGAATAGATGTATTATGGCAGTGGGAGAGAAAGGGACTGTTGGTGCGTCTGTGTAGTCGGCCGCCTCTTTCCTCTCTAGACTGTTAATCCTATTTGGTGTGTGCAGTGAAAATGGCTGTCAATAGTTTAAGCTGATAAGCGAGAGAGGCAAAGGGTTTAACCACAGACCTCCAAACAGAGTCTGGTCTCCACAGAGAAGGGATAGAGTACTTTCATTCCCCCCTTTTTGCCTTTTTCCTCTCTCTCTCTTGCTCGCTTACTGTCTCATTCCTCCTGCTCTCCAAATCATTCCGGCATTGCAAAGAAGCTCAGGGTGAACAGAAAATCTCGTTTTTGTAAGTCATTTAATTCACTTCTCCCTTAACGCTCTACACTCACACCCACTCGCTAAGATGAACGCATCGCTTTTGATAAGGTCAGACTGTATGCTGAACAGTTCTTAAAAACAGAAATAGTGCATATACACTATATCTCAAGAGTTAATCCAGGCGGTTAAAGAGATCTGGGTCAGGAGAAAGCCCTGGACTGTTAAATAAAGAATGTGAATGGCATATGAAATGAACAATACTGCAATAAAGCGTGCTCCGGTTGCTCGAGCTCACCTTTCTGATGGACAACGCAGCATTAGCATGCCATGTAGTGCGTAATGTAACTTATATAGCACTCATTAATATGTTACCGGCTTTGAAAAGCCACATGTGGAGGTCTGGGTTACTACTTTGCTCTGCTGTCAGGATAGATGATATCTGTTCAAGGCACGTTTCAATCTGTTCTACGGAGAACAGAACACAATTGTGCAGTGGGTTGAGTTGGAAAGCATTGATCTTGAATCTGACCCCCTGCTGGAGGACAGGGGTTGAATTTCCATTTGAGAAAATGGAGAGACTACGACGTTGCGATATGGAGGTACTTTATACTGTTAGGTGCTTTGATAGGTATAGAATCTGGCAGGGAATTTTCCTTTTTAATTAGACACATTAATGACTGCAATATAGAAATAGTTCAACCAAAAAAAAAATCCTTATTTACTCACCCTCGTCAATCAATATTTTTTGTGGAATTCTGAAATAGAATGTTTCTGTGAATTGCACAAAAAATGCATGTTCCAAGAAGGAAAAAGCACCATAAAGCTACTTACAATCACTGATAATCTTACGCTTCACCAAAGTTGTCACATGAAACATGATATCTGGGCACTACTTATGTTTCATAAAACGGCACCAGCAATCCATAAACTTTTTTGAGGTCCATTTCAGAGCTTTGGTGGAGGGGGAAGATTGACCAACATTTTGTGCAAGTACACATGGATAAATAACCGCTTCTTTTAATATTCATCTACTCCTCACATTAAATGATCATATCTGTTAAAAAGTTCTGTGTTAAGTCACATGGAATACTTTTATGGTGTTTAGACTTTGAGGAGCATGAGGGCGAGAACATGACACAACTTCCAGTATATTTGTGCAAACAATCCCTCAAAAGATGGAAACACAAGTCTGTTTTTCTCTCTGGCAGTAATAGAGGCATTTTCGAGAGGGCACAAACAGCAGTGCTGAGGGGGTCGGCATTCGAGGGCGATTTTTTTCTTTGTGAAGTTGGCGTGATTGAAGTGTGGAACCGGAGCAGGAGCGCAAGAGAAAGCGGCAAATATTGCAGACACCCGAGAGAACACAGACCAGAATATCACACGCATGCAAACAAAAACACCAAAGTCATCGATAAATAACTATGAACGACTTGTTTGCTCTGCTTAGGGGTGTATATTTGTAAATGCTACTTGCCCTTTAGGCTGTTAGAGAAGAGGGTGGCGCAAAAATAGCAGTCGAAAAGAGAACATTACAATATGACAGAGAAAGGCTATAAGAACAAAAGAGCGAGAGAGTCAGCTAGAGAGCATGATATTATGTTATCATTAGGCTCAAATGTGGTCTCATAGGGCCTTAGTTAACGACTCTATGTCTGCGCTCAGAGTGTGTGTGATCATTTGAGACAACACCTCTTCATTTCTATATTCCCCATACACTACCTCATTACTGTATCTCAGCCATCAGACCAACACTTAATTACCACTCCCTCTGTAGAGCACTCTTTCAGTGCGAAAGCTTTCGCAGAGCAATAATACTCACTTCTCTTCTGGAGTTTCTCGGCGCAGAGTGATCATGTGTGTCTGCTAAAGCACCTTGACAGGAAAATGCATCATCTATAGTCCGGGTTCCCATCAGTCCCTGCCATGTGCATTCTTGCGCTTTCTCACATGGAAGGCTCACGGGAAGCCTGCACACTAAAGCAGAGAAAGGGCCGGCGAGCGAGAGAGAAAGGGAAGCGAGGGACAAATCTGTTTCTCTGGTCTCAATCCAGGTGACTGTGGCGCTCCGAGACCGTGTGAGCGGGATGATCCGCGCTTGGGCTAAACTGTCCTTGGGAACTACGCCACGTTCCCCATCAGCCAGCCTCGACAGAGCTGGCAGCGCTCCGCATGGGCGGCACTTTGGAGAGTCGGCTTCGAGAGTAAAGCGGCAAACTGAGAGAAGGAATGAAAAAACAAGAAAGCAAGCATAAAATGAGATCAAGTCTTCTTGTTTGTCGGAGCGGTCGGGATGTAGAGGCTAATTAAGAGATGGATAACATAGATTAGAAAGAGGGAGAGAAAGAAAGGCGCCATCGCAAACAGATTCAGGATGGATTAGGTACCAACACGCTAGGATGTGTTGCATTCATGCATTCAAAGCCTTTGTAAGTTTTCGCCTTCCACGTGCATTGCATTAGAATACAGCACAGGTTGGCAAATATCCTAATATTGCCTCAAACTGAATTAGTAGATAAGAACCTATCTTTGTCAAGGGCAACTACAAAATAGTAGGAAACCAGTATATTCATCCCTCAAAACTTCCAACGCAAAGACTGAAAGCCTAAAGCTAATATAGTTCCTTCCATTATGATGTTAGAAAGCATTTACAATATGGAGGCCACCTCAGAGTAAAAGATAAAAAAAGTTAATTGTGAAATTAGAGTTTATATCTTTAAAGTGATAAACTTGAAATGTAATGTTGCAATTACTCAGCAATTCATATTTCTGTTGTAATATATACTCGGCAAAACAAATGTTTTAGAATAAAATTGTAATGCACTGTCAATCAATTTACAGTTTTTCCACTGTATATAGTAAGGTAATGGACATTTAACAAATTACCAGGATGGGCTATTTCATTGTAGCTTTTTCTGTAAGAATTATAAACATTACGATATCCTGTGCATTATTGCAGCACCTTTGCTGTTATTTTGATTTCGTAGGTAGGATCCATTTTTGTTCAGACACAGTGTTTATTTAAAACGACACAATTCAAGTATTTCATATAATAGACAGCATATTGCGTCATTTTATTTGGCTAGATGAAGAAAAATGCCCTATAAAAGATGCGTCTGAAAATCAATTCCAGGGCACAAATGCTGACCCTTAATAGTTTATTTCTGACCCTGGTCCGGTCTAATTTAGTCTTGGTTCCTCATCCAACTGCTTTTCTAAAAAGTGCTCCCAAATCTCCAACAAGCTATTAGCTCTACGTATACATACACGTCTGTGCAACCGCTCACATTAATTCATATCAGCTGCATACAGAGATCGGCTTGTTTCATTTCACAGGAGCGTGGAAAATGCCATGCTTGACAGAGAGCGCATGTAGTCTGTGGCCCTGTAGTGTGTAAGGAAAGCATCAGAATTGCTATTGCTCAGACTAGGAGTTAGGGATTTGGAAAAAAAAAAAACCTTAAAGAAAACACAGTATAACAACGTTGGTATCCAAACAGTTTTGGTTACTGTTCGCTGCTTTCTTAAAATATCTTCTTTTTACGTTTCCCAGAAGAAAGTATGCCATGCAGGTTTGGTGCAAGAAAGTCGTGCAGGTTTGGAGTGACACATGGGTAAGTAAATGACGACAGAATTATCTTTTTAGTTGAACTATCCCTTTCCCCTAAGAATTAAAGTTCATTGTGCGTGAAAATTAATTTGATCTACATTAATACATAATACATAGAACATTAAACCATGTGGCCTGTTGAGAACAGTTGTGATCATAAATATTCAATAAATGTACTTTTTTTTAGGACAGCTCACTAAAACCCACCTAAAACACCTTAGCAACTGCACTACAGTGTCCTTTCAATTATTCTGACAAGGTTTGCACAGACGCTAACATTCTTAAGAAAATGTAAAAATTGAGTTTTTCTTGCACTCTCTTTCATGCAAGTAAGAAACTGTGAGCGTGCACTCATGCGTTTCTCAATTTTTAGAAGATGTCACACATAGCAGACAGAAACAACATGCTATGAGTTCTACATCGTCTATCGCCCCAATGTTTTGGTTAAATGTCTGAAGCAATGTCTGTGGTTAACACAAGCTCAATATATTTTCCCATTTCATTTTTTGGCATTGTACTGTCCTCAACATAGTTAGTTCTGTTTTGACAGTCAGATAAACTCCCTTCTCTCACAAAACTCTGAAGACAAGAAGTTTGTTTTGCCCACAGGTTTAATGGTCTTGGTTATGGAGTGAAACTACAAGTAAACAAATAGTATAATATTGTCCAAAAATTAACAAAACTAAAGAAGCAAAACAATATTCACATTGAAATGATGTAATCCTTTGAAATACACACAGCCTTATCTTATGTAAATAAACGATACAATGATATGATGCTAAAGTAGAACGTGGCTAATATAATAGCTCAATGAAAATGATTAATAATTCAGTTTAACATTTCTCAGTGTTTTTAATGTTTAACATTAACGATTTACATTTATATACGGTATAATGAACATTAATGTAATCTAAGAAATACTTACAAGCGATGCTGTTGCAAGGTTACAGATTACAGAAATATATGGCGATTAAAGAGAGGCATCTTACTACTGCCAGCTTGGAGCAATTTTACTCAGTAAACAATCAAATCTCTATTTAACATTAAACATCGAATCTGTTCTAGATAAACTCTTTCCAGCACAGCTATTAAAAACATCATTGACACCTCACTCATGATTTTTGTAAAAATTGATCATTTGCAATTATCGAGGCAAATCCCTCTGCCTCGAAGCCTCTATTAATTAATTTTAAAGTTCATGTCACGTTTTTTCGCAATGATTTTTGCTTTACTGTGACAATGCACTTATGCTTGCATCACCCGCGAAGCGGAAAGAGACGGCGGTGTTTTGATTTGAGGGCACGAGCGCGGACTAGTGCAGGTACTGCGTAATGGAAGGGAGCAATAACAATGGCGATGAGTAAAGAGACCAAATTAATAGGAGAAAATGACAAAAATGTCCTAAAGAGACTGGAGGACTGTCACCCGATATCAGGTAAATTCAGTGTGGCATCGAGATTAATCAAGATGGGGGCTATTAAATAGTGTTCTTTAATTATGGAAGGGATAAAGCACAACGGTCAGTGCAATATTGCACAACGCATGTGGAGAGGCCGTTACCGCGCGTTCACACCGCCGCTGGTGATCAAAAGTGGCCGGAAGTCGAGCATTTTAAATGTAAGCTGGCGACGAGTCATCGATGGCGAGAGTGTCGAGGAGAGTTGAAATCAGGTTAACTTTATGGTAATGAGTGGCAAGTCCACCGCTTGGCAGGGCGGCAAGAGCATGCGGTTAGACTATACCGGAATATTTATCAGCTTATACCACGGCTACTTATCAAAGGAATGAGTTTACTGTTATAAAGTTGTGCATGGCTTTTTTTTAATAAAATGGCTTGGATGAATACTTGATACTTTAGTTTGAGTACTGAACGTTGTAATTGAATACTAAAATGTCTTGTAATAATGTATTGTACTCATATCGCTGACAGCAGTAGCACAGCCTGGATATTCTCATTTAAAAAGTGCAGTTGCAGTTGTCATGTTTTGTTTTGGTCTGAAGCGCCACCCTCCATCTATCTCCCAATCACGAAGTCAGTAGTGTTTCATCATCCAGGTTGCCTGCTCTGCATAAACACAGCGCATGCCATCGTCATTACGCTCATTCTAGTTGCGGTCTTTAATTTGGCAACCTGCGTGTACGTCAAGTCTGAGTTGGAGGGGCCTGGTGAAAAAAAAAAATCTCTCCAATATTTTGATTTGGAAATGCAATACCTAGTTCAACCACTCTGTGTCAATCCTACATACAGTACCTTTAATATTGCTCTTTAATTAAGCAAAAATGCTTTAAGTATTATTGTGTGCTTTATAAACAGCCAATATGTTCATTAATAGCTAGAATTGGTCCCAAAACTAAAGGAACCAATGTAATGCTCTTCTGAGTTGGCTAACAAATATACATAATTCCTGCAGCAAGTTTTGTAAAATCAAAAATAGAATAGAATATGTTTAATAGAACAGAGTAGAACCTGATTCATAAAATCAATGAAGACGTTCCAAGTGTTGCATTACAAAAAAAGGTTGACTGCAAAGAAGTGCGGTGTTGAAGAGGGTATTAGCAGGAAAACCAAATAAAGGTAATTAACCATCTGCATCAATAACAATAATATCTCACCTAGAGACCAATTACAAAGAAAAGCAACAGCTACTACAGATAAAACAACAATGACAAACAATCATGTGAAAGCGTGTGGTGTGTGTGTGTCCCAACCAAGCGTGAAAACTATGGTGTTTTAGGTGACAGAGAAAAGAGAAACCCGAGAGGGAAGGATCTGTAGCCTAAGGCAGAGTAGTTGAATCCACAAATTCCCACTGAACTGCTTGCAGTGGCACAACACACACACACAAAAGCCTTAGTCTTATTTGGGGAGCTCAAAAGCAGATGGTTGGGTCACTGTGTGTTTGTTTGTATGCCTCCACCTAACACCACCAACCTACACCATCCACCAACACCCTAGCCACCTCCATCTTCTACCACAGAGAATAAACACACGCACAAAGGCAAACAGGTTCCCACACACACTTCTACATACAAACGACCATAAGCATATTCCTCTGAGAGCCAAGCAAAAATCCTTCCACTCTGTCTCTCTCACACACACATTTTTAGACTGCCAAAAGCCTTGCTGAGATGTTGGCACAGATGCCGCGTCACAAAACACTTCCATAAATGAATTCTGTCAAGACACACACACAGACACATGCTCGCCAAGCGGCCCAGGCATTTGCTAATTTGTTGGCAGAGCGATGCTTCTTCAAGTAGACTCTCAGGAGAAGTTCTTGTTTGCTAACAGCACAGCAACAAAGCGTTGACAGATATGACTCTGGCCTGCTGGTACAAAACTCGTTTTTACTGCCTTGAACGTGTTTTTTGTTTTTTTGTTTTTTCACAAAGCCAACTGATCCTTGATCGGTTGGCTGTGCATCATATCACAAACCTGTAGCTGGCTGCTGATCACTCTTGCTTAATTCACACCTGTGATGCTTGAGCGCTGATGCTCTTTTAATCATGAAAGATTGTGTGAAGAGGCTGAGTTATCAGTGAAGATGATGTATTAAAAGGAGGCTTTTAAAACTTTTAATAGCAGGGACCCCCAAACATGATGGTCTTCCATTTGTAAAATGCAGAGGCAGCTATAGATTTTAATAAAGTTGCAACTGTGAGGAAAAAAATATATAATATAATAATTAAAAATAAAAAACACTTGTGGTTCACTTGTGGTGTGGAACACTAATGGTTCATTTGTTCACAAGTATTAGTTGAGCAAAAACACAGTAATTACACTAGTAATTAATGATTAACCTACAATTTTAAGGGCCCGAATTATGCATTAGTTAAGCATGAACACACATATAAGTAATGATTACCTGACCATATAGTAAGAGCATTTTAGCCATTATTTATTAGCACTACATTAGTGGCAGTTCAGCCTTAATTATTACCTCATATTAGTCTATAAACTTGAATTACTCAATAGGTCCCATAATTAATATGGATTTCACTTTTCACAAGTTTCACTTTAGAATACGAAGCCAAGATCCATTTATTAGCAGTATATTAATCGTAGTTAAGCCTTTATAATTTATAAGCTTATCCTAATCAATAAACTTGATAAATCACTTAATAAGTGTCATAATATAGATAATGTAGGGTCAAATAGTCTTTATTACAATACCTTAGCCATATATCATTGCAAACCAGCATTAATTAAACATCATATCAATGACAAAAAAATAAAAAATAAATAAAAAATATATAAATATATACATATATATATATTTTTTATTATTTTTTTTTTTTTTGTGTGTGTGTGTGTTAAGTTGTTAATGATGGATAAAATGTGGTTACTGTACATTCAGTTAATTATTAATTACTAGCTTATTTTTGTTTATAGCTTAAAGATTAGAATAGTAAATAATGACTAACATGCCCTTACTTATGTACAGATAATCATTAGTTAAACATGTGTTGATGCTTAACTCATGCATTACTAGTTTATTTATTTGCTTAACTAATGCATAATTTGGGCCCCTAAAATGTCAAGTTAATCATTAATTACTAGTGAGATTTTGCTCAACTAATGCTTAATTGTGGACAAATTAACCATTAATTAATGCTTAACTTATGCATTAATCTGGCCCCCTATTCTGAAGTGTTAACAAAAGGGTATATATTATATGTAAATACTCTTATGTATGTAACATATTAAAATATAAAATGTATCGTGAATCTGTGTTGTAAGGGGAACATCCCCGCTGAAGTTAATGAGTAAATAATTACGTCATTTATTTGTGTGTGTGTGTCTGTAAATATATATATATTTTGTCAAGAAGTGGACGAGAGACAAACGGTATGTTTAATGGAGAGTGTTTACTTAATGTGTAATGTGTTGCTTTATAGTGGTGCTGGATTGGAGGGATAAGGAGTGTCAGGTGATGGTGCTCAGTACTCTGGGGCCAGCTTGATGGCTAACAGTTCCCGATTACTGATGTCCGGCATCAACCTCCACTACGAAAGGAAGTTGTGTGTTAGAATGAAAGAGGAGTGGAGTTGTGGTAAAAGCTTTCTTGAGGTCTTGAAAGGCTTGTGACGCCTCTGGGGTCCATGATAGGGTCTTTGGCTTGCTGTAGTTGTTAATAAACTGACGGTAGACATTGGCAAACCCCAGGAATCGTTGTAGGTCCTTTATGGACAAAGGGATGGGCCAGTTGGTCACAGCGTCTACCTTATCCTCATCTATCCACACCCCAGTGCTGCTAATGTATTATCCCAGGAACTGTACTGAGTGTGGATGGAAAGAACATTTTTTGGCTTTCAGGAATAGTTGGTGCTCACGGAGCCAAGTGAGGACCTGTGCAACATGTTCTTGGCGTTCTTGAATGCTCGTGGAGTAGATTAGAAGATCATTGATGTACACGATCAGGAACTTGTGGAGAAAGCTTCTAAAGATCTTGTGTATAAGGTTCTGGACCTGCAGCACCCGATATTCGTAGTGGCAACAAAAGTCGTCTTCCACTCGTCCCCTTTTTGAATCCTCACCAAGTTATAAGTGCTGCGAAGGACAAGTTTGGTGAAGATTTTGGCTCCACAGAGGGTCTCTAGGGGAAGGGGATATTTGAACAGCACTGTGGATTTATTTAAGACATGGTAGTCATTACATGGCCTCAACCCGCCATCCTTCTTCACAACAAAGAAAAAGCTTGAAGCAGCAGGGGAGGTGGATGGACGGATATATCCTTGTCGAAGAGCCTCCTCTAAATACTCTTCAATGGCCTTATTTTCCAGAATCTATAGTGGATATATCCATCTTTTGGGCACTGAAGGGAGCACATTGATGGCGCAGTCCCATGTGTGATGTGGTGGCAATTGGGCAGCTCTCTTGGGGCAAATCACATCTCTGAAGGGGGCATAGCATTCTGGAAAGGTGAAGGACAAGGGACTTTTAATCGAGCTGGTACAAAGCCGTAAGGGAGCTGGAACACAGAGGGGAAGTTCTGGGAAGCAATTGGGCCAACACTGCTGGCCCCACTTTAGGATCTCACCTGACCGCCAAAAGAGGATGGGTTCATGCCTTGCCAGCCACGGGCGCCCTAGAATCACTTCTGATGTCGAGCCCTCCAAAACTAACAAAGATATCTCCTCTATGTGACACTATCCAACATAAAGCTTGAGAGGAACAGTTCCTCTGTGAATGCTCTGACGAGTGAGTGGTTTCCCCGTATTAGACTGTACTTGGAACTTTAATTCAGTGGGTTTTGAGTCTGAGTTTCTGACACAGATGCCCCATGATGAAGTTCCCCGCCGAGTCGATGAGGGCGGCCACTATAAGAGAGACATGGCAGGCAGTAAGAGTGACGTTCACAGTCAAGGGATTCATCTTTTCTATGCGAGCACTGCAGCAAGAATCCCTTGCACTCTCCGGAGAAGTGCTGTTTCCGAAAGGGTCTTGTGCTAGTGGAGAATGTGATGGTGGTGGTAGTGTGACATCCGGGAGAAGAACTCGGCATGGATTATCGACCAGTTCTTAGATGGCAATTATAGACAGTTTGACTTGAATGGATACTGTATAATGAAGATATCCCTTCTTTGCAGGAGCACCAGGTCGTTGGAGGAACACAGAGACGAGGGAGATGCAGAGACGAGGAAGGACAGCCACACACCACAAAGACCTGGGTCCAGGAACGGAGAGCCACAGAGGAAATTTTGGGAGTCTGGGAGGAACACAGGAACTGAGGAGATCAGGTAAACCCAGAGGCAAGTATAGCAATAGGATGTATTGAATAAGACTTAGATAATGATCTGAGCTGTGCTACCCTGATTCATTTTATAGCTCAAAACTCTTACAAGTATGACAAATTGTCTTATTTGTTTATATTTGTACTTCTCTTAGAGACTTTTAGGAGACACCTCTGAAACAAACTTTGACAGTTATGATAGAGCAACATCTAAGCATTAACATTTCAGAACCATCACAGAGTGAAAAGCTGCCAACCTCAGAAATGACCAGCTCTGTGCCGAAAGAAAGAGTGAGAAGGAGGAAAATGTGTGTGTGTGTGTGTGTATGCTTGTTTGTGTACACGCCAGCTGTCAGTCCTGGGATCAGACCCAGAGTCTGTTCTCAGCAATACACATGCTGGCACACAAGAACTGCCCAATCAGAAGCTGGCCCTGTCCTCTCGCTCTCAAAATACTTTCCATCGAAACATCAAAATGTCAGAGATTAAATCACAGGCTGGGAAAATATTAATCTGTACTACCTAAATGCTCTGCTTTTATTAAATCCATCTACTATGCAACTCAAGCAAACGCACACACACATCACCCTCATACATCACATATCAAAATTTCTGATTTTACTAGTATAAGCAAGTACACACCTGAGAAGAGATTAAATATAATTACTTAACCTACATTATGAACCAATGAGTGAAAACAGAAGCACATAAAACTCTCAAATTCCTAACCTTTGTGTTTTATATTATATAATTCTATACACTTAACCCTAATAACAAAACGTCTGTTTGATAAAAACAATACAGTAAAAACAATTATAATGTTAACTATTATAACAACTTAAAGAACAGTTTGTATTTGAATATATTTTCATATGCAATTGTATTTCTTTGATGGCAAACTGTAATTTTGGTTTTGTTTAACAAGGTGATTTGGTGCTTATTATAATGTCAAATCAGTTGCTTAATATTTATGTGGAAACTGCTGAGACATTTTCGGGATTCTTTGTTGAAGAGAAAGCTCAAAATAACTGCATTTACTTAAAATAAGCAGTCAGTGGGGATGTTTGGTTATTCTTTAGTACATCTTTTGTGCCCACCAGAAGAAAGACATTCATACAGATTTGAAACAATTGGAGAGTGAGAAAATGATGACAGAATTTTCATTATCTGGTGAATTATCCTGGTGAATTAATCATTCCTACACACAATGTCTTAAACCGTTTAAACTGAATAAACATCAGAAACGTGGATTAAAGAAGAGAACTAAACCATATCTCTATGGTGAGAATTTGTATTTTCAAATTGACTTAAATGTATTTGCATTATCCGTCCAAATGGTCAAAACCAGACACGCCCAGTCAAAGCCACATTAAAGGCTGACAAACTTGAGAGAAAACAAACTGACAGAGAAGTACATCAAAAAGCTGGCTAGAAAGAGTTCACAAGGGTTAGATAGGGGACTCCGAGAAAGAACAAGGGAAAATGGGGCAGAAAAAGAGAGAATGACACAGCTGACTGCTTTGAAGGTAGAAGTCGAGATGACATAGGGCAAAAGAGACAGTGTAAAGTTTTAATGACAGAGAAAAGAGTGGAGAGAAGGAGTATAGGCTGGATATAAGAGAAAGAGAGAGATGAAAGATGTAAGGGTCACTCAGACACTGCAATAAGGCTTCCAGAACTGAATAAATTACAAAGAAAGAGTAGTTAATGAGAGAGGAAGAGGAAGAGAAAAGAAATGGGAAATTGCACAGGTAGGACATGATTAGGACTCTTTGTAAGCCTGTAGCGCCCTCTATAGGTAAAAAAAAAGCATTACGAAAGGCAGTCGGGTGCATCTCTGTCAAAAATAAATATATATAATACATTGACAAAAGAGCGAAAAGATCTAAGGCTTTTTTCTTAACAGGATGGCCGTTTTTAATGAAAAGTTAAAAAGAAAACAATCCCCGACAGATTTTACCACCCTGCGGTTTCATTTCACACTGATTCCAAAGCTACGCAAGCAGTGACTGATTTGGAAATAAAAGCTTTTTGGGCTCCACACAAAAGGCTTTTGGAATCAAGACCGAACAATGCAAAACTAATTACACAATGTGCAATAATGAAAAAAAAAGAGCATTTATTTTTTTCTGCAGCTTATATCAGCTTGTTTAGCAGATGAACAGAATTGGGGGGAGGGGGGTCTCAGCCGGTATACAACTATACTCTAGATCACTCCTTCCAGTTTGTCTTTTAAATGTCGGACAAATTAAACATCCATTTTATCAAAACCTCTAATCCGGCCTGAGGGCCTGTCTGTATGCGTATGTGCGTTGGTACGGAATGGCAGCTGGCCTCAGGCAAGAAAATGCCAAAACATGAGCGGCTGAATTTGAAAATAAAAGGCTTGTCATTCAATAGCGCGAAAGAGAAATGAAGTGTGCGTGCTAGTACCCCAGTCAATTACTGCATCCTTGAGAGAAGGACAAGGGTTTAACTAGTGACACCAGGAAGTCAAAACAGTGTTTGCTACACACACACATTCACGTCTTATTTAGAAGCTCAGCTGTTATTGCCAGTGGCAACAGCATCATATATTGATTTCTACCCAGAGAAATTGCGATGCTGATACGGAAAGGATAAATTGCGAGAAAGGGAAACTTTTGATTGGCATGCAGTGGATAAAGTGAACTACTTATAATGCAGTGCCAGTAGACAAGAGGAACTTGACTTAACCAGCATGGACAGAGAAAAAGAAATGAGAGAGATGGAGAGCTCAGAGTGCTCTCTAAGGGTGTGCGTATAAGGTGGAGGTAATCTGTGATCTTTCGTTTCCGCCCTCCCTGATCTACTGTTGCTAAATCCGGATGACCAGATGGTCCCCACGCTCTCTTTCATCCAAGCGACAAGAAGAGACAGCGATGCTGAGACTGGAAAGTAGGGGGACAACGATGAAATACGACTTCTTTTACTTGAGGAGAAAGAGAGAGAGAAACTGCAAAGTGTGCGAAGATACTTTTTAGTAAAAAAGGAAAAGAGAAAAAAATATTGAACTGAGGGTGAACTTGCTCTCTCTGCACAGCCTGATTCATTTTCAGCAATGATTTCACTCTATCCTGATTCGGAAATGATCGATATGAGTGAAAAAAAAAAAAAAAAAAACGATCAGAAATGTTTCAGGCTTGGGAACTGCTTTTGGCAAGATCAAAACGGAGATCTATATGACTCTGACTTCAGTTTTCGCACCTTAAATTAAGATGAATGTAAAAGCATGGATTACGTGCTTCAAAACCTTGCTGGTTTAGTGCTGGTAGACTTATCTTAGCCATTCTATGGGTTGATCAAGAGGAGATTAGCACACCAGGATGCAAATGACAATATTTGCTGGTGACGTGTTGTGATCTTTGCTGCAGGGTGTTCTCCAACCAATAGCTCTTAGTGTCTGCTCTCTTCTCATCTCTCTCTTCTCTGCTTTCTTCAACTGAATATTTAAATTTCAGATTCAGATCTTAAAGAATCAGAATTTCCTTGATCTTCAAAGATAAAAGTGTTCAATGTACTGTGAAAACATACTTTACATGTAACTTTCAGAGCTCAAAACATCCTCTCCAGACCAAAAACACCATTGAAACTAAAGGCTGGAATATGCCATGCTTATTTTTTTAAAGATTTCTGCCCACAGTATGCTGTCTGGAGGAGGCGATAGCTGGCAAAAATCAGAGCAGGTCTGGAGACTTCGGGTAGAAATTGACAGATTTCACAGAAAAATGCGTTGTGAATGACGGGCACAGACTGTGATGTTATCCAGTCTAAGGATATTAAGCATGTTTGATATTTTGAGTCGATTTTAAAACACATAGTTTTAAATTTTCACGCCTCTCCCAGCAATAAGGCACATGTTATTGCATGAGTTTGTTGTGTTCGGGATGACTTTAAAGACTGGCAGAGTGTGATCTTCAGTCATTTCATGAACCAAGCCCAGTTTTTTTTCTGGCAAAGCTAGCAAGTGTATGATAATCTGTTCATATTTTAAAAGTCATGTAGTGTATTCCTGCTTTAAGCCGAAAAAAAGATTCTGAAAATGTTGAAAACATACATTTACAGCAAACGTGGCAAGGATTTTTCACTCAGAAATGAACATTTACTAATAAACATTACTTTTCGATCACTATATTTATATAGTATGAAAACCGCCTCTCCTCTCTCCTCCGTTTCCTTTTCACCCATGTCCATAGAAAAGGATTACAGATGAAACAGAACAGTAAAGAAGGGAGTGTAAAACAGAAGAGAGAATGGAGGGGCTGCCAAAAAGGTCATATCCCAGCAACCAACACGCCTCGGGCATTACTCATTAGCCTAGCAAAAAGCTAAGTCCAGTAACAGTGATGACCTGAGGGGGGGATCAAACCAGAGAGCAGATTCACCACACTTATTAAATTTTACCATGATCCTGAAGCTGAGAGCCTCAAGTTGGCCATGAATAATGACAACCTTGAGCTGTCCTGAGTTTAAAATGAGTCAGCATGATTCGGGTCACTGAAGTGGAAACCTTTCAAAAACAAGAGAAAAATCTGAACCTCTGAACGCTACAAGAATTGCTTACCTCAAAGATGTAAAAACTAAACTCAAAAAGACTCAATGAGAGGCAGCTCTTTAAAGGGGAAAAGTCAATTTTGTGCAATCAAGAAAGATCGTAAGATGACTAGATTAAGTTGTATAATAACTCCTTTTTTGATACCAATTAAATTCCTTTTAATTTCAATCTGCCTTTTGGCTTTTACGAACAGCATGAACATGTACTGCTCTCAAAGGGCTCTATTCACTGACAAATGTGTTGAAGAGTCCTTATGTGCACAGAGAAGGTTCTCAGAAAAAAACAGGTGCATACGGAAGTCTATAATACCAGGAGTCATCTGTTAGCATTTCCATTCATCTCAAAGTCCCAAGCCCTTCACTAGCAACTTTCCTCAGCTGTGACATGAAAGGCAGGGGGAAGACAGGGGGAAAGTCTATTTCACGCTTTTAAAACCCCTCCAAAAACAGATGGGGCATTGCTGAACCATTTACTACCATATACTATTATGAAACAACTGTGATTTGTATGTTGCTTGAAAAAAAAAAAAAATCAGCTTTGCCACCACTGGAATAAAATACACCTTAAAATACATTAATTGAAACCATTTATCAGAGCTGTGAAATAATATTTCACAATTCTGATAAATGGGCCTAGCCTAAATGCAGCCTTGATGAGCATAATAGACATTTTTCTTTTCTTTCCTAATTCACGCATATATCTTTCTCATTCTCTCACTCCAGTAAATGGCGCTTCAGGTAGACTAATGTG
This sequence comes from Enteromius afrohamiltoni, assembly GCA_034779775.1. NCBI lineage: Eukaryota > Metazoa > Chordata > Actinopteri > Cypriniformes > Cyprinidae > Enteromius > Enteromius afrohamiltoni. The sequence continues at coordinate 11,564,748 of JAUYWG010000031.1, read as the reverse complement.
TTATAATTTATCATAACCTTCACTGTTCTTACAAATCCTGCTCCATCTTGCATTTATGCATCATTAAACCTCATACAGGCGTTACAGGTGCATTTGAATCGAGAGAAGTTAGACCCAACCGGTGAAAACATGTCAGGTTTTGTAGGTATTATCTATTGCTAATGAAACCGAGAGATGTATAGATTGCTGCTGAGATGTAATAATCATAGGCTTCATTCATGAAACACAAGCATGGATATCTGTGAAAATGTATCTATACTTCCTCTGTCCTATTGAACTGAACACAACAATTTGCAGCAAATGGATTTATGAACGATTCACACATAAATTCGCTCTGCTCGTGTTTCATGAATAAGGCCCCATGTGCATGCCCAAGGGAGCTGAAGGAAGATCAGATCAACCTAAAACCGGGTTTTATCAGCATTTAGCACCACCTGCTCCCATGACTGTAGGTGTCAATATTTTGTTTCATCATCAACGAAAGCCACAAGATGCTAGGAAGAGCAACTAGGGCATTTGATTTTATAATGCCGATCATATTTCACATCCCATACAATTACACTGACATAGATTACACAACAACAAGGCTTTTTCTTTAATGGCCTACTGCACTTAAGAAAAAACAATCCTACAAAGTTGCATTTTCAGGCATGCAACGGAAGCATGTTAGGGAGGGTGGAAAACATGCTACAGGGGCCTATATGTGCTAATTATGTTAATGTTATTCTTTTATGGGCTGTATCATGGCTGCAACAAGACACAAGTAAACTTTATTTGCAAAAAAAACATAACAGAAATACAAAAAGTCCTTCAAACTTTAAACACTAGCATAATGGTGCCAAATTTGACATCATGGTGTAAAATAATTTACAATAGGTTATGTTGTCATACGCTAGCTGTAACTTCTCAGCTCAGAGAGAGCTCATTTTGTGAAGATATTCAATCTTTTTCTACAACTGTTCTGAAATTTGTTTTGTGACCCATAAGCTTTTCATTGTCACTCATTTTCATTGTTAAGTTTTGTGTTTTTAGGCAGAACAAAGGGGTTACATATTTGTTTATTTTTAATTAAAGCCAAGTTTTATTTACACAAATGTAGATTTACATAAATGTAATCCTTAAACACCTCTAGAGAGTGTCAAAGGCAAATGAACGAATGTTGGCCTCTGAATAAATTTAAAAACAAGGGTTGGGTCTTAGGGAGGATCGCTGAAATAGGCAAAAGCACATTTAACAACTAAATAGTGGCCAGTGCAAAGGTGCCAGCACATGGGACAGATGGCAGATTTTTTCTGCAAGGCCATTATATTAACGGTTACTCCTTGAACAGCTGGACACTGCTCCACCCTTTCAGGGGAATTAGCTCAAATGGTAGAGCGCTCGCTTAGCATGCGAGAGGTAGTGGGATCGATGCCCGCATTCTCCAAGCAGGCTCCTGCCATAGGCTTTTTTGTCCCAAAAGAGACATTCAACGCTTTGACAATACAAAGCGACATTCCATACATAAGCTTTTGGGGCGCACGGCTGCTGAAAGTTTTTTGGACTGGGTCGTGTGCACATTCATGGCAAAAGCAGGTCGCAAAAAGATTTGAACTCAAAATCACTGGGTCCAGAGTGCTATCCATTACACCACAGAAATGTGACGGGAGCAGATGGTGCTCACAGGGCTGTAAAGACTTAGGCCCAATCCCAATTCTATTTTCTACCCCTTTGCCCCTTGCCCCTTGAAATAAAGTGGAAAGGGGAAGGGTTAAATATTTTTTACCGTAAGAAATGGGACACCACTACTACACTGTTATTTTTCATCATCCATTGTCACTAGCTTCTAACATTACGTCAGAGGACACGCGCCGATGTAAGCACTGCTCATTTACATATGGCCGTAAGCAAAACAAAACAATGTGTCACCGGGTATAGGATATAAAAATATATTTCCTAATATTGTTCAATCGGTGCTATCCACTAGCAAACTTTAGCAATTTTTTTGCAAACGTTTCTTTACAGAACATCCCCATAAACACAAGACCGATGGTAATACACATATAGTGAAAAATTGTCAAAAATCCTCATTAACGGCAAAGATTACTTACGTTTATGGGTCTGCTTGCTCGAGTGAGCAGCCATTTTGGAAATTTCTCTTAGCCCTTCGTTTGAAGTGAGGTCCCGAAAAATCTTAGTTCCCCTTACCCCTACCCCTCCAATCAAAGGAGAATTGAGACACCCCTACCCCTACACGTGAACGCGCCAAACGGAAGGGTAGGGGAAAGTGCAGGGGTAAGGGGTAGAATTGGGACTGGGCCTTAATCACTTATAAACAGCACCAAACTTTTTCTTTTCCTGCCACAAGGAAGCACACACATTTGGATCAGATTGCTAGACTCAATCTCCAGAGTGATAACCATCAGACCATGGGACCACCACTGATTCACTGGTGGCCCTCTGGGTGGCAAACAGCAATGTGTCTGTGGCGACGCAGTTAGACAAATGGGTTGGTTCCCAGTGAATTTTGACCAAAAGGCAAAGACACACGCTAACCAGCTGAGATAACCAGCTAATATAAAAGAAACTAAAGCAGCTGAAAAAACAGGAAGCCAACAAAGCATTTTGGTTTGCCCCGTTCGTCAATGCCTAAAACCGCCACTGGTTTTCACTTAAAATGTTGACTATTAAATACTGACCAACACTCAGTTGAAAATATGCTTTTTTTTTTTTTTGTATGTTGCTTTGACAACAACTGGGGTATAATACAAGCAAATTTCAACATAGATGTAATATGTTTTTATTTATAAAAAAATGATGCTGCTTGGATTTATTGTTTGTGTTAAATGTATGTTATTTGAAAAAGTTTAATAAAAGTTTAAAAAACGTTTCACAGAGCTGTTGAGAATGAAATAAAAACTAGGGAGACTATGCTGGAAAACATTTATATTTAAATTACATTCCAGAATCAATATATACACAGTGTATATACAGTGAAGATCTTTTTTTTTTCAGAAGTGTGTTTTCTTCACTCAGAATTTGAAAGAATTTTATTTGTGGTGATACCGTGTTAGTAGAACAGTTTTTTTTTTTCACTGGGAATCTGGGCTGGTCATTTCATTATTTCAGTGATTTCAGCTTCAGGGAAATGCTTTATCTGTTTTGCTGTGTTGTTTGGAAATTGCTGTTGATTGGGCGGTGAACACAGAGAAGGAACCACATGTTGCTGATAAACATTTGCATTCACTCGGCCATGTAGCTGTGTAATCATTTCATGCTGCAGATATCATCCCTCAAACAAACACGCCTCCTCCTCCAACTTTCACCGACTACCGGTTCAGTATTTCCCCAGTTGGACAACGACCATAATGTCTCCCATCAGACAAAACTAAATAAAGTGAACGTTGACCATTTCTCCTCTGTACAACACGCTCCTCTTTCGTTTTACACTGCGCGTCAGAATTTATTTCACCTTTGAAATATGTTTTAAAAATTTCATTCCTGTTATGATAACTTCAAATAGGACTAAGTAGTGACTTCGATATTTAGGAAATTGTAGGCTGTTCTTCAATTCAGTCTCTTACAGGACACAAAACACAACAGATTTGAATGCAGGCGCCCCCTTGAGGACGAATCCTGTGTTTCTACACGCATTACCACCTCACTCCAGCAGACAGCAGTGTAACACCGTTCATCAAGAATCACTGGTCCTATGACCTTGCGTTAGTCTACAGCTGTTTTTATGCCGTGTGTATGCTCAAGGAGGTCACTTCTGTTTCCAAAAGGAGGCAGATCGCATCGACGCACGAAATAACCGATCTACAAGAGGAATATTCGGTCTTTGAATCCCATCTGGTAAGTGACAAACTCGGCTACGCACAGCCACGCTTACCTTTAATGTCGTCCTGTATGTCTTCTCTGTATTTGTTTATTTCTGTTTCATCGATGATCGGTCGGCGCAGGGAACATTATTGATTTCACGCTGCCCTCCAAACTAACGTAACGTCACCTCCATGAACTGTAACGTAGGCGAAGTTCTTGAATCACAAATCACGTTAAAGTGATGCATATCCTCCTGTAACCTTAGCTTTTGTGATGGTCTCCGTTTAAGACACTGTATTGCGTTAAACTCAGTTCACTTATAACGTGAAACATAACGGTATTCAAAAAAGAACAGGCTGACGTTAGATCAGTTTAAATTCGAGCCTAACTTACTGCGAATATTTAAATGATACAGTTAGCGATTCGAAAATCTTGATTAACAGTTATGAAAAGTTAACTCGCGCAGTATTAACCAAGAGTGATGTATGCTAGTTCTACATATTAGCATGGCTATGATTTTTTTTCGTAAGCACGAGGCCTCAGGTAACTTTTACATAATCATTGCATCTTCACAAAGAGTGGTTTGAGATTGATTTCAACGCTAAATAACTTACACCTTTCCACACAATATCGCCGGAGAAGGATAAATGGTTAGCGGCGCCGAGAAACAAACAGCACCAGCGTTTTCGTTCTATAATGAATCGGTAACTTTAACGAATCGATTGTATTAATGATTCAATGACTCGTTCATAATACCTTTTTCGCCACCTACTGTCGTATCGATGTAACAAACATTCCCATCATTAGAGCCAAGTAGTAAAGGGATAGTTCACCCAAATGAAAACTGTCACTCACCCTCGGGTTGTTCCAGTCTTGTATTATCTTTTTTTTCGGAAATAGTTGGAAAAATGTAAAGCTGGGACTATTGCGCGAAGGCCTATTCTCAACTGTTTTAGCCGGGTTCCTCAAATTTGATTAGTCAAACATTGTTACAGCAGTGTTGTGCTGAAATTTCTGGGATAGTTCACCCAAAAATGAATATCACCCCATGATTTACTCCAAGTCATCCTAGGGTTGTATGCGACTTTCCTCTTTCGGATGAATACAATTTGATTTATAATGGCAGTGAATGGCTGTTGACGTTCACTACTTCAACAGAAGTCCAATAAAGTGAATCCATCCATCATGAAAAAGTACAGATGGTTAGTAAAGACCGAATCAGTGTTTTGTTTTTTGTAAGAAAAATATAAATATTTAAAACCTTATAAACTATAACCTCTAGCTATGCATGTTAAAGAGAGAGTAGTGTTCCAGACTTAGGACTTAGGATGCATTTTTGGGTGAACTATCCCTTTATATTCACTTGTATGTAGTTTTCACTAGTACGCAAGAACAGGAGTGGAGCAGACACGTATACGTTGTGTCAGACCATATGTTTGTTCTTTATGTTGCATGGTGATGCAAAGATTGGGAGCTTTTTCTTCGTTTCAAACTTATTTTTAATGACCTTGTTTTGTCTGAAACATAATCTTCATGATACTGCTGTGTGTAAACTGTAGTACACTTGTAATTGTGTCAGATTAGTGACAACAACAAATCAGATTAGAACATCTCTTGAGGGTATTTATCCCTTAATGCATTTTGAGTGATTGGATTGGTATCTAGTTGAGTTCACACATTCCATCCACACTTACTTTGCGGACGTTAAAAGATGTATTTCTATATATAGTTATGAAAGTGTGTAGTATAAAATTAATGTGGATGTGCTACATTCATCGCGTTGTCATTGTCGCTCCGCTGCCGTTCCCAACTTCTTTCCCGTGGCCTCCAGGGATTGTAAAGCCTCCATAAGATGCACACTTTATAATCTTTTCCTGAATGTGTAGGTCATCCAGGCACTTTTCGCCTACTGTTTTTTTGAATACTGTAAATTACTCTATGCTATACTGTTTTTCAACTTATTGCACAGTTCGGTGGTATGCCTAGTCATTTCATGATTTAATGAAATTGGTGAATACGCACGAGGTGGCAAGGTACTTTGTGTGCTCTGAAACACAAATGTCATTATATCTTATCTTGTATGATTTCTCATAACCGCTTCAGCTGTCACCTACAATTAACAGCTTCTTTTATGGCACAGATAAGCAGGTTGACTAGGAGTGAAACTGCAGGAGATCTGATTGAATCGATGAATGAAGCTAGAATGATACAGTATCTTCTTTTATTAGATGCATGGGGTTGATCTTTTCTTACAGTGCCATGTTAAGCCAACCCTTCATCTGTAATAATAGGGTTGCTGTACTTCCCCACATTCTGTTTGTGTAGATGAAGCTATTTTTGATCTGTGACTTTTAAGCATGACACTGAGGTGTATTAGCACAGAATTGTCCAGAAATAGGATACTCCCTTTCATTCCAGCAGTACCATGGTGGAGTGAGGTGTCAAATTGCAGTGTTATGGTACCTCCATATATTGAATGCGTATTGGACCATATTCACATACCATCTTATTTCCATTAAAAAAAGTTTTGAAGGTCATGTTAAAATGTTAAAACAGTCTGGTTGTACAACACGTGTATTCACTATGTAATGTCTGGGCTTTTGCAGGCCTGTTCATCAGTTTTAGAATTTTTTTAAGCTTATATTTCTACTTTTTTTCATGGGAAGCAGTTTTTGAAAGATGTCTATAATGCTCACCAAGACCACTATAGTAAAACCAACAATAGTGAGAAATACTGGAGGACTCTATGATGAGTAAAAATATCACACTGCATTAATTAATTAATTTATTTATTTAATCATTTATTATTTTGTAATACTATCAATGTATTTTTATCAGTTCAATGTGTCCTTGATGAATAAAAGTAAAGAAAACATTTTGAATGATCCCTTTTGGGTAATATATATTATAAGCCAGTAAATATTTATTAAAAATGTTAGAATGATTAAAGCAGCATTGTGTTTTTAAAACAAATGCTGATTAAATGCTGACTTGGTAACATGAAATGCATGCCAAAAAAGTCGATGACTGTTGCTACAGATTATTGGGAATGTACAAACCGTTAACACTGTAACCTTGCCCAACTTCCTGAATGCCTACGTACACAGTTAGAGACATTTGCCAATAAACAAATTACACCATATGTTTATCACGCTTTTGCATGAAAAATAACGTCAGTTGTTGACCAAGACTGTGTTTTGTTAACGTCAGCATTTTGCTTTGGTAGTATATGTGTATAGTGTGAGTTGCAAAACCACATGTGGTGACACGGTTGCATTATGTACCCTGGGACACCCTTCTGACCTGTGTACTGGGTGTGTGTGTGTGTGTGTGTGTGTGCTTCCGTATGGTCTCCTGACATCTCAAGTCTGTAATCTCATTCTGTCAGAAGCAGTTGTGCATTTCTGTTGAACATCGCTCACACAACCTTAGAACAGACACACATTGACTCAGAATCCAGACCTGAAATCGTGTAGGTTGGTGGTAAGATTCCTAAAATTCTAATGTCATTTTTATTGGTTGGTTAATTTGGATGTTCAGCTCTCTATCTGTGCCACTTGGTTTTAACTCCAGTTGTGATTTGAGGTTCTCAAGGTGAACCCAGCATAATATTTGTAGCCTACTTTTACAAAGTACTATGTTGATATCGTGGTGCAGCGATGTTACTAAATAGCAGTACCATGGTACTTTGTCGTGTCTTATGCTCTTTAAAACTGCATTTATTAATGACCAAAAGTACAATAATATTGTGAAGTGTTATTACAATTTAATAAAATGGCTTTCGATTTTAAAATACTTTAAATATAATTTTTTCCTGTGGCGCTAAAACTGAAAGCTGTATTCAGTTTCACACAATTTTTTAGAAATCATTCCAATATGCTGATTTAGTATTAATGTTGGAAACAGTTGTGGAGCTTAATATGTTTTTGGAACCTTTATTCTTTTTCTCAGAAAAAGAACATTTTTTTTAACAACATACATATTTACTATCAGTCTGTACTATCACGCTTAACATGTACTTCCTAAATAAAAATAGACATATAGCATACTGACCCCAAATATGAACAGTAGTGTAGCTACATTTACATTGATGGGTATCAGTGCAAAAGAACTAATAAAAATAATAATAAATAATAAAAATAATTAAAAAAAAATAGTTTATTTAGTCCCACATTGAAATATATTCATGGGCCATAAAAGATTGTGATATGGTTAAATGAAGTCAACATTCAAGCAGCAGGTCACTCTGTCTCAATCTGTAGGGCTCAGGGGCAACTGAATTCAAAGCTAACCAGGCGTTAATCAAGACATGTTTATTTGTTAAAAGTCAAAATGGATTACCAGGAACCTATGGACCAACAGAAAGCTCTGGTGTAGCCAACCAGGACATTCATTTAAAGTGAAGAAGTCTACACCTGTGAACCTGTATGATAATGAGACCTGGAGATCAATGGAGCTATTACATGCATGAATGCCTCTAAGCTCTGGGTGCGACGTGTTTTACACAGCTCATCTCTGACCGGTCCTACTTGCTGCTCTCAGTATAAATGAATTAACCATGTGTTTGCTTGTCCCATTCGAAGAAGATACAGGATAGAATGTTAAAGTGGAGATAGGTGGCAAAGCCTGATTTGGTTCAGCACAACTGCTCGTTGTAAAGGTGTGTTTACTGACAGCTATTTGCTGCAGTGTAACAGGTGTTAAGTGAGTTGGGAATGTACAAAAAGAGTTGGGGATAGAATTCTAGGGGGAAATTAAGGTAAGACTTTGATGTTTGCTGTTTTGTTTCTTTCAGCATGTTCCATGGGCAGCAGCACTAGCAGTCTCTACAGTGCCCTGGCTAAGACCACCAGCAGACCTGCTCTCCCTCACCCATGTGACTCCATTTACAATCCAGGTAACGATCTGGATCTGGAACCTGGTCAAGTCCTGGGGGACCCTTTGGAACTGTTGCGGGAATGTAGAGAGGTTTTGAGGAACCGATCAGCCCTGCTGCAGAGAGCTTTCATTCAGACCGGCCATGAAGATGCCCGGCAGACGATCAGAGTTATGCAGTGGAATGTATTAGCACAAGGTATAGATTTTTGACATGATTCTGGGTCACAAAAGTAGCACGGTTATATTTGTAGCAATAGCCAACAACATTACTCTGTATGGGTTACAATTCTCTTTTTTTTTTTTAATTCCAAAAATCATTAGGTTGTTAAGTAAATATCATATTCTATAAAGGTATATAGTAAATTTCCTACCGTAATTAGCATTGCTAAGTACTTAATTTAGACAACTTCAAAGCCGATTTTCAAATAGCTGTAACATGTTCCTATTCTGACAAACCATACATCAATGGAAAGTTTAGTCAGATTTATTTGGTATAAAAAATTGTATGGCTCAGCGTCACATATGACTTATGTTTAAAATCATACACTACTATTAAAAAATGTTGCATTTTAACAAGGTTGCATTTATTTAGTCAAAAATACAGTAAAAACATCTGTTTAAATTTATTTTAAAATGGAATTTATTCATGTGGTGGCAAAGCTAAATATTAAGCAGTATTCAGTTTCAGATGATCCTTCAGAAATCAGACTAATAGGCTCATTTGGTACTTAAGAAGATGTATTATTATAACTGTCGCTTTTTTACAAATTTGTGGCTACTGTGTCTTTATTTCAGGATTCTACAAATTAATACAAAGTTAAAAAGAGCAGAATATATTTAGGTTGTTTTTTTGTTGTTTTTTTACGTCTTTACTGTCATTTTGATCTTTTTCTTTTCCCGTCCCTGCTGAATTAAGGCAGGTTTTCAGTCAACTAAAACATTTATTTAAATGGTTTATTACACAATACATTTTAACTAAAAATAAAATATTAACAATAAATAAATAAGGCAGATTTCTCTTATTATCATTTAGATTCACTTGTTGTGGTATAACTAAAACTAAAATAAAACGTACACCTTTATTATTATTTCTTTCATTATTTAAGCTAAATTACTAAGGCTTTAAATTAAATTAAAACTAAAAATGTTAAAAATTAAAATTAAAAAAATATAAAATGAAAAAATATTGATAAAGTTATATTAAAAAAACAACTGCCAATTTTTCACAAATTGTAAAAGGAGAAAACACTTTCAAGTTGTAAATATTTGGAATTTCATTTGCATTTTCAAGTAATTTTCATTTATACAACATTTTTTCTAACTTCTTTCTATTTCTATTTTCTATTCTTTCCTATTGCAGCATTAGGTGAAGGCATGGACAGTTTTGTGCAGTGCCCCATGGATGCTTTAAAATGGCCTGAAAGGAAGTATTTGATCCTTCAGGAGATCTTAACCTACGGACCTGACATCATTTGCCTTCAGGAAGTTGACCACTACTTTGACATGTTTCAGCCTGTCCTGGCAAGTTTGGGCTACCAGTGCAGTTTCTGCCCCAAACCCTGGTCTCCATGTCTGGATGTGGAGGACAACAACGGCCCAGACGGCTGTGCTCTGTTCTTCAATCACAAACGCTTCCAGTCACTAAACACAACACAGCTACGACTGTCCGCCATGATGTTGAAGACCAATCAAGTGGCGATCATCGCCACTCTGCGCTGCCGAGCAACAAAACGTGCGTTTTGTGTCGCGGTGACGCACCTGAAGGCACGGAATGGTTGGGAGACCCTACGCAGTGCGCAGGGCTCAGATCTCCTACGGAACCTACGAAACGTTGCGCAGAGAATCAAGACAGAAGAAAAAACAGATAGCGACATTCCTCTGATCGTATGTGGCGATTTTAATGCTGAGCCCTCAGAAGACGTCTACAGGAAGTTCGCAACATCTAATCTGGGATTGGACAGTGCGTATAAGCGTTTGAGTACAGATGGGAAAAGCGAGCCTCCTTACACAACGTGGAAGATCCGGGCCAGCGGCGAGAGCTGCCACACGCTGGATTACGTGTGGTATTCGCACGGAGCGTTTGATGTTAACGCGGTCCTGGACTTTCCTACACCTGAACAAATTGGACCCAATAGGCTTCCTTCCTATAACTACCCTTCAGATCACCTCTCCCTCGTCTGTGACTTCTGCTTCAAGAATCCGACGCTTGTTTCCCAGTAATTACAGATGTGCTGGTTATTTCACAAGACAAGTCGAGACTTGCATTTCTACATATTTTGCATCGTTCATGACTAATTAACGGTTAAAGTCAGTTCGTTTCGAAAGAGACACAAAAAAGAAAATGCAGTCCTCATTTGCTCACCTGTTATTTTCATTTTCAAAGACAAGGCAGCACAATAAAACCTTCACGAAGCATAAACATCACTGTCAATGTAGTCTGTACAGTAAAAAGTACTGTTTGTACAGCTTTGTGTGAAATTGACTCAATCGGCTCACTGCTAGCCTATCAAAAGTGTTGCCTCAATACGTTTTTCAAGAAGTAACATAAATATCAGTCTGTTCCTCACACAAAGCTATAGCATGGCTTCAATCATACTAGAGCTGCACGATTATTCATTAAAAGATTGCGATCTCAGTTAAAATTTTTAAATGACAGCAATTCAAAGGCCTTTTAAACCTTAAAAAAAAAAATTATAATAATCATACCGGATCATTCAAATCTGCTATTTTAAACCTTCACTGTAGAGCAATAATATTTTCTGTCATATTACTTTATTAAGTTCAGAATTGTGGGAGAATCGTGATCTTCATTTGAGACAAAAAATAAAAAATAGTGACTCTGAATTTATCCAGAATCTTGCAGCTTTAAATCATAATACTGTTGAGCTCAGCAGTGAAAATCGTTTTATGGAAAAGAGCAGCTTGAACATTAGCTAAAATATATCCTTTTGTGTTCCACAGAGGAAAGTAAGTCATAAAGGTTTGGAAGGACGTGAGGTGAGTAAATGATAGCACAATATTCAGTTTTGTGTGATGTTATTCCTTTAAGCTCTTGTATGTTCCTGACTTTGAGAATGTAGGTTTAAAAGCAAAATGTTACTTTTTATTATTATTTCTAATATATGACTCCAAAAAATTCATGCTGGAAATATTTTTTTGGTTTTATTGTTGGTAACATGTTCACAAATAAAACTCTTGCGTTGTGGTATTTCATACTGACGAAAATAAAGTATGTTTGGGAGGGTGTCAAATTGTGCATATAATGTGAAATCTTTTTTTCACTTCAATTTCCTTTGTTGAACATCCTCAAAATAATCATTTCACAGCCAGTTTCACCCGAGCCTACCGTAATCAATTTTAGACAGTTAAACTATTAATACCTGTCACCTGAGCTCTTTTAATGGTCATGCATTATTACCTTCTGCAGGGTTAAACAATTTTATGAGCTAATTATAAACTGCTTTTTTTTTAAGCTTTAAAGACCACTATAGAAAGAAGATGCAACTCCATCCCTTCTTGCTAACTGATTTATGTGAGTTTATCCCAAGTACTGATAATGGTTTTAATGGGTTTAGTTTTAGTTAACCATTAAAAACCAAGAGTGAAACCTAAACGGGCCGTCTCGAGGAGCTTTAAGAGAGTGTGGTGTAGAGTGTCTGTGTGGAAAGGTCAGGTTTCACACAACAAATGTAACCATAAACCCATCTAGTAAACGCACTACCTCCTCGTGGCTGAATATATAACTGCGTGTACACAGCCAAGAAATACAACTGCTAGCCGCGGACTGTAGCACAGTGACGTAATGACCATTAAAATCTTTCGCTAGAATGCATAACCAGTATTTCCTCATATTTGGTGTATTTAGCGTGAAAATCCGTTTCTACGTCATTTTCAGTACACTAACTTCCCGCCTTTAGCTGGCTTTAGGCTGTGTTCACTAGGTCCGCTTGTTTTTAAGCCTGTGGTCAGATTTTCTGCCACTTTAGTGTGCAGTTGTTTTTTTCTGTCCTGTTTTTAACAGTTTCTTGTGTTTCAGTTGTCATTAAGAATTAGATTTTTATTATCAGTGGTATTATATTAAGCTTTTTAATAGTTTCTTTCTCCTAGGATAAAAAAGGTCAGCTTTAATTGCCCTAAAGCCATATTTTTCCTCTATCTCTGAGATTTGCATAAGATTGTTGCATTTTAGCTCCTAGTTGCAGTCATATAGCGGCAGTCTTAGTAAATCAGTTAATTTTTAGCACTTATACCGATCTAATTTCAATACAAAAAGAGGAATGTGATGAAAAACTGCTAATAGTTGGTCATACTGGTTGTTAAAACACAACCAGCTCCAGAACTTAAATTAGCGAAGCAGCCGTTAGCCTCCACTTATTTACTATTTTAATATGAAGATCATGCACAGATAATACAGAAATAGTTTTTGAGGAAAAACATTGGTTAATCCATTTGTTATTGGTTATTTAATCTGGTTTCGATTACAATATATTATATTTAGCCTAGTGGTTGCACGTGGTCTAGTAGTAAATGTTCATAAGTTGTCATTCATTTGTTGGTGATCATTAAAATAGTGATCTAAGATGCAAGCAACAAAACAGCTCCGCAGCCGACACAGATGTATCAAAAAACAACACCACTCAAATTCAGGAATATTTTTTGTATTCGAGTAAAATCTACTTGAGTACACTTTGAAACAAGAGTACAACAAAATAGAGCATACTTCAAATGTTGAATATACAAACTAGATTATTCTGAACACAAACATCTTGTTCTCCCTCTTTAAGGACTAATAAAACCAAAAGAAAAATGCGCAACAAATGTGTTTGAAGTGAGGATGCATGCTGATGATTGACCTTTATTTTGTTTTGGGTTTTTTTTTTTTTTGAAAATTTGGCATCGTTCCAGGATTTGGATCCAGATCGAATCATACGGTCTTTTTAATCTGGATGATTGTGATGAGAATGCAAAAGTGATTTGCAGTTTGTTTGCCAATAATACTGTGCTTGGTACAATGTGTGAGGGAACAAAAAAAAAACATCAAACAAAACATGAGCATAACACAAAAGCTTAATAAGCTTGACTTAAAAGAATAACGACAAAAACAAAACTGTTCTAAGGCTGCATTGTTTATAAATTCAGTAAACTGTATAATTCATATATACAAAGTCCATTTCTTCCCTTAGTAGAGGAGGAGGGAGAATCGACACGTTCCTGTGAAACACGGGCAGAAGCGTGCAGTCACAGTGATCGTCAAAAGAAACTGCTGGTTTTGCCTTGCAATTTAAATGTTCAAGAAAAAAAAACTCTTTATACAAGTTATAAAAAGTTTCATGTATCCTCCCTCAAAAGTTCACATACTTGACTACTTCAACTACTCACTCCTTAGTGTTCTGCTTAGCTGTTTTTAGTGTCAAAGTTAGATAAAAAAAAACCTACACTGTAGTGTCCTTTACATTGGTCCCTTTTAACAACTCAACTGAAATGTCGGACAGATTTAATCCACGTTGTGAGAATTGTGGTCTTTGCCTGATTTTTGTCTTTTTTCCCCCCTCTCTTTTTTTAACATATAAAATGAAACCACAATTCAACTCCGAAACTGTACAAGTCAACAAACCTCCAGTTAGTACTCCCAAAATGTGATATTGAATGGTATCTGGAGGATACAAGTTCATTTATTATAGTTCATGACTGACTAAAGGCATCACTCTTCAGCTCTCTGCTTCCGACTGTGGATTTGAAGCTTCCTCTAGCACCGCTGCTGCTGCTTCCTGTGTGGGATTGTCCTGCTCAGGCTGTTCTCCTGAAGTGCTGTCGGGTTTCGACTCTGCGCTTTTTGCTTTTGGAGAAAGCTGGCTCTGTTGAATCTGGATCTGAACTGGAACTGACACCGGAGTAGATGCCTTCTGAACGGAGATCGGGACTTGAGTTTGCGTCTGGATTGAAACGGGGACCTGCGTCTTCGCCTGAGCTGGAACTGCCAATCTAACCACCTGCGCTCCCTGCGCCACAGACATGGGTGCAAGGGATCGGACAGCAAGGGGGGCACCCATCAGATTGATGCCTGGTTTGGCCTGTAGCTGACACTGCGTGAGCTGGGTTGCGGGGATGGTGATTATCTTGGCGAGCTGGACAGTGATCTTGTCGCCGTTCTCGGCCGTGGCGGGAACCATCGTTGGCATGGTCTGGATTAGGACTTTGGGTGCGTTCGCACCAGCTGCTGAGCCGGTGTTGGTGGGTGCTGTTGTGAAGAGTGAAGAGTTCGCTGACTGCACGGCCACTGTTGAGATCTTCTGTCCCAAGGAGTTTGTCATTACGACCGGCACTTGCATAGCAACACGCACAGTCCTGGACACAAGATTGTGTTTTAAAACAATATGGAAAAAAAAATCTATTTTTATTTATTTAAAAACACAAATATAAGTCTGGTTACCTGGGTGCATTGGCATTGGGGATAATGGTGGCATGGGATGGCTGTGATGGATCGGTTGATGCAGAGACCGTTACAATGCGCTGAACAGGAGTTGCAGTAAGCGCAGCTTTAGCTTTTGGAGAACCTGGATGGACCACAGTCCTACCGCCCCCTCTCAAGATGGCAGGGGTTTTGGAGAGGTCAGTTGCCAGTAGAGTGTCAGATGAGGGAGGAACGCGCTCGTAGGTCTTGGCTCCAATTATTTCATCGCCAGGGTCGCACTTATCATCATCGATGACGACTATGTCTTTAGGCATTTCCTTAAACTGATACACTAACCTCTGACCCTCTACTTTAGCCAAGATGCCTCTCTGATAGTAATACCTTAAAGAGAAACAAGAACAAATGCAACATTAGAATATATCGTTCTAGTCAAGGATGCCAACTTCTGGCATTAGAAAATGTGTTGGAAAGAAATCTTGAGGTGTTTGTACACACAAGCTCCTCACCTGAGGGCTCTGCCCATGGTTTCATAGTTCATGTCTGGTTTGTTCTTGTGTTTGCCCCAGAGCTTTGACACAGCTTTGGAGTCCACCAGTTTGAAGATGCCCTTCTCCCTCTGTGTCCACTTAATGTATCTTGGACAGGTGTTCTTATCCTGCAGCAGGTCCAACAGAAACTCCCACAGGTACGTACTTCCTGTAAGAAAACAATTATCACAAAAGTTCAACTTAATGATATTTTTTACAGTTAAATATGACTCAGATGTTTCTTCAACCATTGCTAAAACACATCATGAATAAAACACTAAATGTATGAGACGTACCTTTTCCTTCTCTAGACTTCTTCTTGATGCCCAGGTCTGGAGACCCATTAGAAATGTGATGGGGTTTGGGTTTCCGCCCAGCTAAAAAAAAAAATTAAACAAACAACAGTTAATTCACTTCAATTAAACTTAATTAATATAAAATAAAGTTAACAGAACACATTCACAGACATCCCATTTAACTGAAAAAATAATAATCTGCATATTGCCTTTGCCAATGTTCATGTTCTCACATTTTCTTCTTTTGGTGGGTTCTGTCTCTAGGATCTCCGGCTCCTGAATAACCGTAACCACCTCCAT
The DNA here is from genome assembly GCA_034779775.1 of Enteromius afrohamiltoni. Lineage (NCBI taxonomy): Eukaryota > Metazoa > Chordata > Actinopteri > Cypriniformes > Cyprinidae > Enteromius > Enteromius afrohamiltoni. The sequence goes on along the minus strand of JAUYWG010000031.1, from coordinate 11,548,534 downwards.
GGGCTCCGAGTCCTCTGTGCTGACCTCCACCACGGTTTCTGTCAGCACATCTGGTCGCATGGCAGCATGCAGGAACTCTGAAGTGTTGACACATGGAGGCACAAATACTTCTACACAACAGAAAAAAAAGAAAATCATGTTTTGCCCACAGTGTGGCTATCTACAAGTTTGTTTGTTTTTTGAGAGTGCTCACCTGGGCTTCGGTCTCCACGCAAGCTGGAGGGAGAATCCATGTGTAAAAGAGCTTCAGCAGCCTCAATGGTTTTGTCAGAGCATTGTACAGAGCCATGAACTGATGCTTCCACTGCAACAAACAGAACACACACAAAAAACTTTTTAAAGGCAAAAAGAGGAGAAACAGTAATACTGGGAACTGTTATTACAATGTAAAACAAATGTTTTCAACTTTAATGTACTTAAAACGCAATTTATTCCTCTCAGTGAAAAGATAAAAAGTACCTTTTTTTTTTTTAATTTATAAAAAGTACACAACTTCTGGTACGCAAGCAACCTCCTGTTTCAAACAGAATATGTATACACTTAACTGACAACAGAGGGAGCTAGTGGGTGGAAAACGTGCATTCATGGTTACTCAATATTGTAACAAAACAAAACAAAATCACAATCAAACCCCACAAAGTAAGTGATGTGTTTAAGCACTGCTGTTTGATTTATAGCAATGGCTATAAATAAAAAACAAAGTTCACTCACTATTTTTGACTCTTGTAAAACCTTTTAAATTCCATTAAATTTGGAGACTTCACAAAGTGTGTGATTGATACTTTAATATTGTACTTAAGAGCTATAAAACACTACTAAGCGATTATTAAATTTATGACTTCTAGTCTCTGCAAATAATCCAAAGTTATAGAGTTGACATGAGTCTATGAATCACTAAATATAGCAAACACTAATGTTTAAGAGAGAACATTCTAAATCCCATACGGACCTATTAATACAAGTGCAACCTCTGAACTATAACCTTCTTGAGATTCTCTAAATAGATCCAGGGGTGTCATACCTGCAATCAGTCTACTCAAAGCCCAATTAGTGTGCTCTAAGACAGTTTGGATAAAAGCATCTGCCAACTGACAAGACACTTCCTTGGACGCACGTATTTGGAAACATGTGCGGAGAGGCTGATCTCAGACAAGCAGTTCATGCATATATAGGACAGAACCTCCAGCCCACATCCAGAGCCACTAGCACCTGTGCCCATCTATCCAAGTCGTCACTCAACTCCCATTACAACCTGAGCCTGCCCATGTTTGGCTATGCGTGTCTGTTGCTGCACACGGGGGCTATCTTTAGGCAGTCCCAGTCATAAACACATACACACCGTGTCCTCTAGAATGGGTGACCCGGCATGCATTTACTTCCTGTATTCAGACAGATCTGCCCTTGGAGACAGGACACAAATCAAAGCGTAGATATTAAAACAAAAAGCTTACGTGTTCACAGTTAAACTGCAAAGTTAACATAAGGAGCCTGCTTTCAAACAATTACTATAAAACGGAAAAAAATTTAAATAATCATTTTGAAGTTATATCGTTCAGTGCTCTTAGATATACATTTAAAATGGTTGTTTACACACTAAGTTTATATTTCATCATCTACTCACCCTCATGTTGTTCCTTACTATAAATTTTGGAAGAACACAAGGATGAACTGTCGACTTTCGTTAATGATTTCAATATTCCTTAAAGAGGTCAAACAAAATAAACTAAAATGCAAACCTAAAAAAGTCAGAACAATACTAAAAGCTATTTAAATAAATAAAATTTGTTGGCAATAAGAACAAGTAATGTACATTGACACAATTGTAAATAAAGCACTACTAAATAGCTGCTAATGATCTAGTCATTGTTGCTGTTCATGTAATAATAAACACAGTATTATTGCCAATAATTCAGCAAATCGTAAACAACCAGTACAGAAGACGTAATAGTGCGGTACTATTTTTGTCACTAAAATAGCGGTCCACTAGAAAGTAGTGCTGTCCCTCCTCACTTCCGTGTTTACAGTCGTCAGAGCTTTCCCTCCAGTTCTTTCTGAAGACGCTCTCCGTGCTTCCTGCCACTCAATCCCCGCCCCGAATCTGATTGGTCTCTTCTCTGATCGACGCCCCAAGAAAAACGCAAGACGATTGGTCAGGCGTCGGATTTCGAACGCGACGCCGATACTATTGGACAACAAGTGCTGTCACTCAAAATGTAGACAGCCCAGTGGAATAACAATGCTTCCGCCATCAAATTAGCTCTAAAATCTTAACATTTACAGGAAAAAAAGTCAAATATCCACTCGACACTTTTACAGCAACACATTCCAAGTCCCAAAAGACAAAGTGGCGTTTAAAGGAACAATTAAGCGATAAATGTTGCTCACTGAGCTTAACATTCAGCGCTGAAATGCGCAGAAAGCAGAGCGACCACGTTTAGATAACGGGACATCTGCGACATGAAGCCAACATGGATTGTATTACCTAAAACCAATGATTTTGGACATACAACTTAACAGTATTAATAAATTACAATGCGATTATAATGTAGTTGTCCCGCATGTTTTTTCATCCGATAATGCCACATTTCTTTTGACGACGAGGCATTAAAATAAACCAATCGTAAAACGTAAAGCTCCCAGGCGCAATTTTATTTAAGATAAACTCCACTTAACAGATTCACTAAAATTCACAAGCTGTATTTAAGAGTTAAAAATAAAACTCTGTCCTTACGACTCCAGACAGCGTGGCAAAGACGTAGGAAAGACAACATCTCTCCCACTTCCTGGTTTCAGAGCAGCGCACCACCTCCAGAGAAACCCGTTATTCTAACACAGTCCACATTTTTAAACGTCCTCAGCGCCTTGCAAACTCAACACCGTGCACGCTGCTCACGCATATAACAACGCACACGCCTTCGCGATACTTTTTAGCACTCCAAGAAAGCATATAAGAAAATAAGGCAACGCCATGCAGGTTGCCAACCAAGGTGATCACTTCCTGAAATGCCCTCCATTACTTTACAGCACAACTTCACGGATCTGAGCGCCGCGGCGCGAGCACCGCTCTGCTGCGCCCCAAACAAGCCCACGCTGGCGAGGTTGAGCAAGCGCTTTAGTCTTTTTACCTGCTCGGATAAGCAGATCGAGCTGGTTAGCGGGTCCATCATGCAGCGACGTCGCCATGTTTCGTCCAGAGGTGCAGAATTCACATTGACTCGCATTGAAAGCGTTTAGAGACGCACGACTCACGTATCACTCCGCCTCCACAGGAAATCTCCACAAACTCAACAGCGCGCACAGATCCTTCCGCGCCAAACACAGGAAATCCTCCGCGCGCTTTGCCTTACGTTCAATTTACGTCAACATTTACAAAAAAAAAAAAAAAACCTTTTCAAATCTTTTAAAATAGAAGTTAAAATTGAGCATATACGTATTTTCAAATATAAAATTCTCAAAAAAAAAGTGAATTCATTGAAGTTACTGAAAATAACTACTGATTTTATACGGTCAAGAGGGATATTCTTTATAAAATATTTATAAAGTAATTAATAAATAATATAAAATAAACTACTTTTTTATTTACCATCTAAAAGTATAGTGCAAGTCTAATTTTGTATATTATTATGCATTTATTTTATTAAGAGTTATATACCTAAATTATATATACATATATATACATATATATATATATATATATATATATACACACACACACACACACACACTTAAACGTCTCGTCTTTTAAGCACTTTAAATTATGATCTCAAAGTGTCTCAAATATATTTCTACCATAAAAAAAACACTCTTCTATATAGACACGAACATGTGCGTTTCTTCTCCCTTTTTTGTGTTGTATTTTGTATTTCATTCTTATCTAGAGGAACGTTTTTTATAAGCATCTTCATATTTAACATTTATGTTATCTTCTGAGCATTTTAGTAACTGTGATATCAAATAATCTAAAACATTTGTGGTCGAATAAGTGTGACTTAGTGTGAAGTATTGAGTATACATGACTTAAGTATTGGCATTTTAAGTATTACAAGTACTGTTCTAATACTTCCAAAAAGTATTATGAGACGAATAAGGTTTTCTCCGCAACACTTCAAAGAGTGCCCACAAGAGGGCAGTAGAGATTTATCACAAGATAGCACCTTGGCAAATCCACATCATTTCTACGCACTGCTCCCCCATTTGCACTTAACCATTAGTTACTTTCTTATTGAAACAAACCCACACACACAAAAAAGTCACTATTTAATTTTTGTTTGTTTGTTTGTATGTTTTAATCCATACAATGAAGAGGGTGAATTTTTTAGTAAATTCTACAAGGGCAATTCTGATCAGGAATTTATAGTAAAAAGCCCTGTCTCCGCCTGACAGTAACCGTAACCAAAACAAGAAGCTATATTTGGGCCACATGGTTGATTTTCTAGCAGAATCATGCTTATATGGTTACCCTCTAAAATGAGGCATCACTAAATAGCCCATAAATCACGGCCCATACGGACGACATTTTATATACAAAATATAATAACAAATAGTCTGCAAGCACCAAAATAACCAGGGTACATAATTACTAACATCACTGACACAAAAGAAAGCAATGTGCAACTATTATAGCAGTCTACTCTCCCTTTAGCGTTTCCTGACCATCAACCCATAAAGTATTTTTGGGAGCAACAATTCAGGTTTAACAATGCATATTGCTGGTCATAATTTCACAAACATTGGTTTTATAAAGTCTCACCGTCAACAGCAACTACTGCAAATAACAAGATTCAAAATATTCAGGACTATATCAGGAAAAGTGAGCATTTTCTTCAAGTAAACAAAAGCCCAAAGCTAATAGTTGTGGTAAAGTGTGTGGGTTTTTGTTCCACTTCGATGGGAAATTCAATAGGCGTATATGTTTTGAAAAGCTGCATATCGAATTATGCAGATTTTTTTTTTTTTAGTGAAATGTGTGTCAATTATTAGAATGCATCTAAAATACATAAAGGTGTGTGATCGGGTAGGGGAAAAAAAAAAAAAAGAACCCTTCCAATGAATGTGAGCAATGCTATAGCTGTTACTACTACAACATCTACTACTAATAAATTGCTTTAAATATATTCTAGTATCACTCAAATGATTAATCTATAGATGCATTACTACAGCAAAATAAAAATGTAATAATAATTTCTTTCCAACATTACGCCACAGAGCTTCAGGGAGTCTATTAGCCACCTAAACCCACAGAACATGCAGATATGAGTTTTTATGGAGCAGCCGAGGCACCCTAGGACACTGTATAAATTTACTGAATTAAATTGCAGTCGTTCCCATTTTATAACTAACTAAGCCTATGAAGTAGCGCAACTGAGAGCATTTATGTTTTAAATACTGTGCGCTTGTCTTGTGTATAAACACAAAAGGCTTTTATCTTCAAATTTCAGTGTTCATGTAGGTTGAGTGAAAATCAGCTGAGAAAGACAGAACAGTAGTTACGTGGTAACAGTGCTCTCACCTGTCTCCAGCACTTCAGTCTCCACCTCCTGCTCCTCAGCAACTCCCTGCATCAGGTAGGTCTCATCATCGTACACCAGCACCTGAGCAGCGAAGCCCTGCTCCAACCGCGCACTGGGCACCGGCTCCACAATCACTGCAGGGTACTCCACCTCTCCTTCCACCTCTCCCTCTATCTCTCCCTCAATCTCATACACACCCTCCTCCTAGAAAGAGAACAGAGGTTTCATCAAGGGAAAAAAAAAATGAAATTTCAGTCTGAAATTCAGTCTAAAGAATTTGGACACTTTCAAAAATGGACATTCAGAGGATAACTACAAACATAACTATAATGCTAACTAGCTAGATTAGTTTCCACAACAGTGGACTATAACTTTCTGTTTATTATAATCACATGCAGCAGACTGGCTTTCAGTGTTGGTACTGTTCACAAGCTGGAACAAAATCTTACTGAAAGCAATGCAAACTATATCTTTCCTCTGTCATTAACTGTGGCCTATATTTCCCTGGTTAGGAAGATTATTTAAACTTTATATTTATAAGTAACTTACTAACTAAGAGTAATTATTACTTATTTTTATTACCAGCATCACATGATCCACTTCACAGCTTATTCTGACAAAAAAAAAAACCCTACTACAGCATATATATATTCTGATATTCTGACCGACGGGTAAAATTATTACAATAAAACAAATAATGTTCTTGCTATTAAAATTTATTTACTCTGTTAGCCCTCATCAGGTTAGTTATTCTTAACTAAAACTATTCTGAAATAAAATGGAAATAATACAAAATAGGGCTGGTAAAAAGTAATCGTAATCGACATTCAAAACCTATTATCGATCTTTTTTTTTCCCCAGGAAGATTATTTCGATTACTTTCACTTTAAAAACCAATACCGTGTGTGGAGTCACGTGACCCGCTCCGTGCGTGCACAACAGACGCGACTTGCACGAATAAATCACGCTATTCACGCGTAGTTAGACGCTTTAACATTTTAAGTTTACTCGCTTCATTCGCTTCACAGCAAACGTGAATTCACGCCACGAGAGGGGCTTCTGGCCAGGCGCTTCCAGTCTCTGTACATCGCAAAGGATATGACTCCCCTGGCTACAGTGGAGCGAAGCGAGTTTAAACACCTCGTTAAAACTCTCGACAGAAGGTACTCTGTGCCGTCGCGAACACATTTTTTTCTGCGCTGCCAGACATGTACAAGACATAACCTCAGAAGGTTAACACGCTTGTGTTTCTTGGTAAGAACTTTGAGTAAATTCATGTTTATATAGTGACATGACAAGATCACTAAGAACACCTCATGCAACCGTGTTTAGGACAGTACTATTTTCATTACAACAATCTGTTGTTTACATCGATATATTCCACATTAAAATATTTCTTTACAGAAGATGCAAGACATGCACTGTTTAAAAAATTATTTACAGGATATTAAAGATTTGTAGAATTTTATTTAGAAGAGATACTGCTTATTTTCTACTTTTAATAATTGAAAATAATTTATTTTGTTGTTTATTTGTACTTTTTTTATAAGAACAAAGTGACTGTTAGTTTTAGGCAATGTGTGCTTTAATTTCAGTTCAACATTGATGTTTAATAAATACTCATAACTCATTTGTCAAAACTGACAAATAAATTATTATTAGGCTAATAAATACACAATAATAAAAAAGCTTAAACTGAAATTAAAACAGTAAATAGCCTATACAAATTATCTAGTGGAGATTATTCATGCAATTTACAAAAAAAAAAGTCAGAACTGAACATTTGCTTTCACATGAGAATCAATGGCATTCCTTCTCTGATGAGATGAGATGCCAATGGAAGTGCGTTAATATCAAAACCACCGGGTTAAAATGCATCGCTTTACTGAAGTTGGTAATAACTTTGGGTTCATTCAGATTTAAAAAACAAAATCGGTTATAACTCTCTGGAAAATATTGAATAAATTACATTTCAACAACTTGTCTGTGACTGAAAAAAGAAGCACTTAAACACTAGACATCAGACGTTACCGTTCCGTCTCACTGACCATCGGATGTAAACAGCACACAAAAATGGTGAACACTTTCTAAATCTGGCAAGCTCTAATCTGATTGGCTGATCGTCATATCCTGCCAGAATAAACTGCAAAGTCAACAAACATTAGGCCAGTCGTTAAAACTGACTGTGCAAGATTATGGCAAGCCTAACTTCTACAAATCATGTAACGTCAGCCAATCACATTGGAACTCGCCTTATTTCAGAACATCAGACAGCGTAAGAATGTTGCCATGTTAATGCGAAACTGACATAAAGTGGTAGACATGCTAAAAAAAAAAAATTTATAGTTGTAAAAATCTTACCGTTAAATGGTCATCCACTGCTGTGACATACTCCACCACCGCTCCTCCACTGTCTACAAGCACCACAGACGTCATGACTCATACCACACACACTGACCCCCTGTGGCAAACTCCAGGACTGCAGTCAGACAGCAGGATAAGAGACAAAAACATAAAGAGAAGAACAGATCAACATCACTGCAAAAAGAAAACATCTCAAACAATCATGAACCTCATGTACTGAGCCAAAGCGACCTGCTCTCCCGTCCTCTCAGTCTGGTTAAACAGGAAACTCACTCTTGCTAAGGAACAGAACACCAAAACAGGAAGCCTGTCTGTGAAACACTGAGGCCATGGCAACAGCCAACATACTTTGGCTTGTGTTGCTGAAATGACAACTACTGCAGCCCCAAAAACAAAACAAAACTAGCAGATCAAAAGTCTTTCTCAATTCATCTTCTTCAAAAAAGAAAGAATGGGAGGGAAATAAGTCATGTCAGTGGGACAGTCTAGCAGCTAAATTATTGAGTGACTGCAACCACGCTCCAGACAGCTGAAGTGACACAGCGATTCGATACAGCAGAAACATGCGCATGCTTAAACCACTGAAAACTAAAGAAATGGTTCAACTAAAAATGAAGGCTCTCTCAATATCTCACTCTCATGTTGTTCCAAATCTTTCTACGATTCTTTCATTTATTTTCATCACTATATACAACAGAACTTGTATAACCATGTATAAGTCGTGCCCCAAACGACAGTAGATAATAGCACATGACACATTTAAATAATATAACATTTAAAATAATTGCATGTAGTGTCTACCATCCAACACGTGATTTTGTTTTTAATAAATACTACATCATCTGGGTATTTAAAGTGCACTTCTTGTTAAAATGCACTATGACCATATTTACAGTGAACTGAGATGCGACTCTTAAATCACATTCATGTACTCACGATGTAACTGCTTGCATTGCAAGTCACATGGGCTACATTGATACTTGTGACTTTAAATGACTTAATACAAAAATAACTAAAAGAAAAATGTCCTCATGGCATCACAGATGTTTGTTATTCATCGCAAAGAATAAATAAAGATGTCATGGCGACAGGCACTAAAAACTGTTAAAGTGCTCTAATAAATTCCCTGCCCAATTGCCACAGCAACGCAATCACAAAGTCTGTGCAGGGACATATAGGGGTGTGACAACGTGACACACACACACTTTCTCACAGATGCATCTGGATCATGTTATCCGCAAATCACAAAATGACAAGTTTCAGCTTCCACATCAACCGCTGCTAAAGAACAACTTGTCTTGTATTTTCAGCTCATTAAATAAACTGAAATCATATCTATCTGCTTGAATAGCTTCATGAGTGTACTAAGGCTATGTTTCAATTCAGCACAAGCAGTGTTATTAGATAGCATCAAGGAAATTCAAGCAGCAATTCATCTGTTTCCAACCTATTGTTCCTGGTGCAGCTGTGGAATTCCAGAGTGTTCCCCTTCCATTCCAAGAGGTATTCCAATTCCCTAGGAAACTTTCTTGGTCCACTTCAGCCATTCCTTTTTGTCTTTGCAAACATTCCAACAAACGGACTCCACAGAAGACAGCCACCTTCCCCACAGCACCATCAGGGACGCAGCGAGTAAGGACCGAATGAGAGAACTGTACCGTAAAGCTGTTGCACTCTATTGCTTTCATTTCCTGTTTTGACATCCACACCTGTTCCTCTACGTCTTCCTTATTTAATGCCTCTTTATCTTTCCCTTCCCCGTCTCTTTGTCTATCATGCTCGCATCTCAAGGGTGAGGCAGCGTTTGTTAAGTTCGACTCAGCATTCTGTGAGGCAAGATCACATGGTCGGAGCTTTCCGAACAGGAATCACATGACCAGGGCACAACGCTGCTTTTGTGTCCTCAACAGACTCTCCAGTGATGCAACGTCCCACCTTTAGAAGCACACACACGCAATGGACGCCAAATTTCAGCTTCCACCCAACAGCCCTCCAGATGCAACAAATTATTCCTCAATGAGAATCTATTGGCCTGAGCTTTATGTCAAAACATAACGTCACCTAACTGACAAAAATCCACTTCTGTTTTTACTAGATTCAGTTCTGTAGTCGCCTTCTACTAAATATAAAGGAACAATATAGCCATATATATGGCTTTCTTTCATGAAACACATAAAGAGACATTTTAAAGAATGTTTATGCTGCTCTTTAACTATAAATACAAGCACGCAGTGACAAAGGACCTTTAGTCTTCTAAAGCCTGTAGTCATTTATTACAGAATTATCTAATTCTTAATTGAAATTGTCACTACACTACTAAATTATTTTGCTATTTTTAAAAAAACACAACATTACATAGATCAACCATTTAAAATAAACAATGTAAAATATACAGACTGCTTTTACTGCAAACTTGTTATTCTGTAACAAATTATTGATCTAGTATCACAATGTAAGTTGTTTGTCATTTAACATATAAGCCATAATTTTCAAATCTCACATGCAAGCCGGTGCATATTTTATATTTAGATGCAAGAAACCCAAGGCATTTTGGCATCACTATAATGTTAAATCTAGTGAAACTTTCACAATCAAAATGTAAATATGGACTAATCTAAATTATATTTGGAAGTGATGGGAGAAAGCAAGATGTTTAGAGAATAAAAACTAAATATGACAATGCCAGTGCAATTTGGAACTTTTCAATGTTTTTGCAGCTTAAAAAAAAAAAAACCTTGGCTGAACAATGCAGCACGAACATTCTGATCAACGCCTCCTTCTTCCTCTCTCTTAAGTAAATCATTGCAGACATAACATACACCGTTTCTTCTTCGTTTAACAATAGCTAATGAACTAACGAATGAAGCATGTTGATGGGTGTACTCCTGCTCTCGCTGTGGTTGGTGCGTGCTCATCCTGGATAAGTGGCTAGAAAAATCCACCCTTTATGACATCATATAGGAAAACTTTTCAAAACTTGTACGAATCCTAAAGGAAGTGTCTTTGGCCCAGAAATACTCCAACCAACAACTTCTCATGTCTATGTTTAGAACTCTTCAGCAACTCTTTAACAGTGTAAATAAGCCTGAATTCGGATTTTCAAAGCATGAAATAGCATTAGACGTCCCTTTAAAGGAGTCATACGAAGCCAATTTTCCACAAGCTAATATGATTCTTTAGGGTCTTAATGGAAAGTTAGTAATATAGTTTGTTTTAAAGTTTCTCAAAGATAGTATAAAAAAACACTCATTTCACCCTGTCAAAAACAGCTCTTTAGAAATCACTCTGTTCTGTGTACTTCCCCTTTAAATCTTCACGAGCTCCGCTGACCATGCCCCTCTTTTTTGAGGCACTTTTCTTTTGTTTCTGCACATTATTAGGAAAGGCGATTCGCAAAGATTCATTTAAAGACATTATACTCACTGCTTCTATAGGTGAGGCTGGATCATGAATGATTCACGCAAACATGAACACATTTCGGTTGATCAGGGGGTGTTTCCCTTCAGAACCAAACGTAACATTAATCCTCTGCATCATCAGTCACTCAGATGTCGGGGGTAAATGACTGCTGCTATGTTCCTTAATTCAACAAAACACCTCAATCTCTTAAGAGTTTTGCTTGTCTCTGAGTCTCGGTCTGATGGTGGCTCACTCAGGGCGGGGCTGAGGTAAAACACCAGTTCAGTCTGTGTGACATGCTGCTGTCAATCAACTATTGTGGGAGTGGCCTCTGTCGGTGTGATGCCACATATATAAGGCATTTAAAAATGGTTTGATTACAGAAGAGGCAACTTATTTTTATTAAATTAAAAGAAAACTACTGGTGAATCTTTATCACTGTAGGGTGGATGTGTACACACACTCCCAACACACATTTCAGTCCAAACTGCTTTTAAAAGTGCATGTGGCACCTGATGACCCCTTTAAGAAAGGCACGGAGTAAGCAGACAGAATGTTTATTGTTGATTAAACTCCTCATTTAATGTTCACTAAACATAGCAACAAACTGCTTCTAGGACAAACAAATATAGTTTAACTAAAGGTGGCTTTTTATATATAAATAATGAGTCAGAGTCACACAAAAGTGCAGATGGCAAAGGGGAAACTGAGTCAGTGGGGGTCAAACATTTAAGCCAAATGTTGACTGACCTTGTGCAAAATTGGTTCACAAAGAAGACAAATTGTCTTGCATTCAAAAGCAGGTATTTGATGACTAAAAATGTAAATGGCAGGTTTTGTTCAGGGAATGGGCACATTGCCTCCCACAGTCCACCACAGCAGTGCACAGAATGCTTCAGTCAGGGATGTGTGCGTTAGTGAACAAACTACAGTAGTAATACAAAGTGCTCACTTTGACTTTTTCCCGTTTTATACATCTCGCTTGATTAGTCTGATCGTTTGATTAATAAAGACAATTAAACAATCGGACCATGCCAATAGAAACTTCAAGGTTCCAAAGAGCACTGAACCACACCTTACTCAGAGCATCTGAAAACGCATGAAACCCAGTTTGTTCCAGTTATATTTAAGTCAACATGAAATCCATCCACCATCAAATCATGTGAAAAGTAAAATCAATGTTAGTTATTTATGAATTTATTATTCATTGCTTCCATGACAACACGGTGATTTGTAATCTCCTGTGCTATTTGCACTAAAAACCTCACGCTATGATAAAGTCCAAGTCATTTTACTGGAACACTGAGATGTGGACTGCAGGAAAATAAATAAATAAACACAATTCAATGAAAGCATGAACATAAACTCACCCAACCCATAAGGATTCAATCCGCCACCCTGCAACATCTGCATATGAGACTAATCCATCTCTTTCACACACACACGCTGCGTATTTACACTCCACCCTCATATGAATTCATCTCTGCTGGCTTTGACCTGTCCATGCATGCATTTGTCTCAACTTTTTGCTGCTTTATTTAACATTAATTATCATACTGTAATACAGAAACAGACATGTTGGAGGTGTATTTCCTAAAGGAGTGAAGAAATCCATTCAAGGACCTGCACCTTTCACAGACCTTATCGGTCGAAATCAGCAACTGCTGATTATGCAGATCAAAGTCCGCCGTTGTTGACTTCAGCACTTCCCTCCACTTTCACTAGTCTAAATCAGTGGTTTTCCATCTTTGAAATGCAACTAAGATGATCATCCGAGTGGAAAATGTAAAAAAAAACAAAATAATAATAATAAATGTAAATTTTTTTTTTCTTACAAAACTAAAATATTTAGTTTAAGTTACAAAGTATTTTTATTATTATTCATCTCAGTACAGTATTAATTCATTTATTTACTCGTCTATTTATTTATTTATTTTATTATTTTTTTTTATATATATATTTATATATTTTTATCCACTGCTTATACATTTTAATCTCTGTTTTCTATTCATCACAGTTCTTTATTATTTTATATTTTATTTTCTTTATATTATTCATCTATTTACTTAAGTCTTTTTATCATTCATTAAGTTATTTCTTTATTATAACCTATTTATTTATTTTTTAAACACCTTTTCTGTAAACATTTCTATGGAACCCCAGCATTCTTTAAAAACCCCTGGTTTATATGTAAAGATCAATGGCCTAGATAGACTAACAATCAAGCCTTACCAGGGGAATTTATCAAACCCTATGAGAAAGGTCTGTGGCATGTTTTCAGCACTAAGTAACGCCTTGTATATAGGACCTTTTGTGCACTTGGCTGTAACATGCCCTGACATTTACCATTAAAGTGCGTGTAAAATCACTGTTTACACCACTCACTACAACAAAGCACTGATCCTGCTGTACTCTCTCCAAATAAGTGGGCGTTACAATATAAACACTGAAGGAAATACCACACACCAACGTTATCTCGGTTCCTTAAACGGAAAGTCATCATTTAAAGTATTCCTGTGCTCTTTAAGGAGAAAAAACTGCTGTATTTGAGCATAAGCCTTGTGAACAGCATCACTTACATTAATGTAACAGTACCGAACCAGCGATACAGTTCAAAGCTAAAATATGATATTCACATAAGCAAGATTAATTCTTCAGCACTTTAACGTTACTTATAAAAACTCGATCCTCGTAGGGAAAAGACGTAAACGCTTGTAGTTGTCAACTCTGTTAGCATTTAGCTTAGCCAAACAGCAAATACGACACAGAGGAGCTCCCAACACAACAAATATTGACTCTTCTAAACTTACACAAGACACAACACGTGTCTACATACTGAAGTTGCTCTATACTGTAAAGCGAAACTAAAAATCGGCGTACAGTACCTCATTAGCTTCGTTAGACAGAGCTAAGCTAATATAACCGCATAGTCCCTGCTAATGCTTTTTTGGAGTATGGAATGCATAAAAGTAGATTTCTTACCTCGAAAAGCTGATCTTCCAGATGAAACCCACACCCTGTACTTAATTGGTTTACACAGGCATAAGAAACATTCAGAGTTTGATGTCTGTGGCGGGTGAGAGTGAGTCCGTCACACTGTGGCCGATAGCGGCTAAGTGCTAACACACCTGATCATCACATAAACACATAACGTTATACGGGTCTAAAGCGACACACTGAACTACACTGACTGATGTGCCGCGAACACAAGAAACCTGGTCCAAGTCAACTCAGTCCTTTACAACGATCGAGTAGTGAGGACATGGAGGGGGTTGTGTTTGCAGTCAGTAGATCCAGGTCAGAGTCATGATGTTGTAGAATGACAACGAGAGAGAGAGAGAGAGAGAGAGAGAGAGAGAGAGAGAGAGAGAGAGAGAGAGAGAGAGAGAGAGAGAGAGAGA
>JAUYWG010000031.1:11512676-11533643 GCA_034779775.1 Enteromius afrohamiltoni | reverse complement strand
CATCTGATAAGTCCCCAGTTCTCTTAACAACCATCTGTTATGGCATTTCCCCCTAAAGAATCACCCCAGTCGCCCTCAGAAGCTATTACAATTTATTCACTACTGAATAATGCTAATGAATAATTCACTACTTAGCGGTAGTGAAAATAAATAAATATTTTTTTGTTGTATTGTCAGAATTCTAAAACGCGAATGACGAGTTGGAGAATGCTGAGCAAATATAATATAATAAAACGAATATTAAACATTTCATCAAAACTAGCCTAATGGTAGCAATGGATAGTTGGAGACTGGGAAAACGAAAGTAAAAGTTAAAATAACTAAGAATCTGTACATAAAGTACATAAAATACATAGACTGCCATTGAATGCTTCGAAACAAAATCTTTCCACTTTCCCGCATGTAGAAAATATATGGATAGATGGTTTTGTTTGATATACAGTACACTGCACCATAATATACGGAATATAATGTATTTAAAATAAAAATTAAACCATTCTTTAACCAAAAAAAAAATGTTCACGGGATTGATGCCATACATAACTAGTAACAATTCTGTAAACATATTAATAGTCATGTTTTCGTTTTATTGCACAAATAGCTATTTAAAATGCTATTTTTTTGTTTTGTTTTGTTTTTTTGTAACGGGGGGAAAACCATATACATAAATGTAGCGCCCTCTGCTGTTTGACTTCTGGCATAATTTAATACAAACGTTGATTGATACATAATGTAACATCTATGAAGACAACGTCAAACACAAATTCTTTTATGTAGAAAACCTTTTTTTATGATTAACGACGACGTTTCTCTCAATAAATTCTTAATTTGCTTTATTATTTAGTAAGATAGTTGTTTAGGTATTGGGTTCAAATTATGTTTTCAATAATATTTCAATCGATCAGAAGTCTGTATTTTTCAGGATTATAACGTTAATAAAAACTAAAATTACGCTTGTTTGTTAATGCATTAACTAATGTTACAATAATGTAAATAAATCATATGGATATTTACTTTTTAATTGAAAAGTGAAAAAGGCATTTCACTAGAGTGAGACGCTGCTTTAAGTCTTTCACTCCCAGTGAAGATCAATAGTGAAGCTTTGCTCTGTGGGTGTCGGATGGGGTTCAGGTCAGCTTCTTGTGGGATGCCAATTCCCCTCCTGGCTTTGGTATGCTGAAACTGGCTCAAGAGTGGATGGATAAATAAAAACTTTGGTTGGGTTTTGGGGACCACAGAGGGGGTACGGCACGCTGATCAAATAAAAAACTGTGTGCCTGCCCCAGCAGATAGAGGATCAAACAGCGGTTATTGGTGATGTAGTTTTTTGTGAACTACCTGGACCATCACCTTTTTCAGAGTGATTTACAAAAGGCAGACTATTATACTAATAAACTAATAAAAAAAGCAGAATTAGGTAATACACCATGCACAGGAGATCAGAGAAGCACACAGCAAGTAATAACAAAACTCTTTGACTAGAATGAATGTATTTTGACTACTTGTGTCCGGACTGCTTGTGAATTAGTAACTTAGAAAATCAGATATTGAATGAGTTTAATGTAAATACACTCTTTTCATGCCTTGCCAAGAACTGGTGAAAGCACATATATGGAGATTCATTTAACTTTATTCATTTCAATTCATTTCAGTTGTTGTCATTTCCAATTAATGCAGTTAATGCAATTCTTGAAACAAAGACACATTTAAAATGATATATTATTCAGTATATAATTATATACTGAATAATGAATTACAATAAATACTACCACTAAAAACAACATGCAAATTGGGATCTTCTGCCCTAATTGTCTTTTTCGTCTTTTAATGTGTCCACAAAACCTTTGATATTTCAGCATAAAACAGTCTCACGGGTCACTATTTTCCTAGTCTCACGTAGCCAGACCTTCAGAATGACAGCCAACGCTCTGTGGAAGTGACGTCTGAGGCTGAGACTTTTCCAGACATACAAAATTAAAGCAAATAAACTTAAAACTACGGAGACCATAGTCATTTACAAAATGTGTGATTCAGTTAGAATCAAAAAGTAATTAAGATGTCTTTTTTACAACTTTTTTACAATAATTTCAGTGTATGTATACATCACAGATTGTTTTAGTTGCACTGGTTTTCAGTGTCTCAGATGTGGTACATTCACTTCAGACTTGTGTCATGGTTACTGCAACATTTCCACTTTCATCAGCTGTGGAAAAAGAAATAAATATGATGATAGAATATCTAAAATTAAAGTCTAATTTAAAAAAAAAAGGAATAGTTCATCCATAAATGAAAGTTTGCTGAAAATGTACATATTTTTTCCTTTGAAACATGCAGTTTTTACACTTCACAAAATTTTAAATGATTGACTGAATTAATGATGTATTCTCATTACAACACACAATTTATTATTTATTTATCATTTCGTAAACAAGCATTAGAGAATTTCTCTAAATTCAAAACAAACTCATTTTGAGTGGCCTAAGGGTGAGTAAACTTTCAGCAAATTCTTTTTTTAAATGAACATTCCTTATGGTGCCATTATCATGTTACCTTCATCTGATGCCTCAACAAGTTTAGCTTTTTCCACAGCATCCTGCATCATTTCCATGAAAATAACATCTTCTGCAGCCTCTGCTGCACCTGTAGTCTGTAATGATTCCTCCAGGTCTGCTGGTGGTGCTGTGAGATCTTCATATTCTGTTTGCTCATAACACAAACCTTTACATTCTTCCATTTTCTGACCTACTTCCACTGTTTCTGATGTCACCTCTGCAGCTCCAGAGACAGAGTCATCTTCTGAGAGCATCACCACAGGGCTTTCCGAGTCTTCCAATTCCAAAATGCTCTCCATCTCTGTAACAATGGCCTCGTTGGATGAAGCAAGGCTTTTACCAAGGCGGTCTGCGTCAGACTCGACATGGTCATCTGCCACAACAATAGTTTCTTCTACAGAACGAAGTGAAGCTGGCAGTTCCTCCAATTCATTTTCTTCTGCTTTCAGATTCAATCTACCTATCATGGCCTCCACAGGCACGCCTGCTGGGACCTCTGCTTTAACATCAGCAACCTCCAGCCCATTGAGGGTCTCAATAGAATTGTTTTCCTCAGCCAGTCTCACCGAAGACACCAGGTGCTGATCACCGACTGAAGCAGCTGCAATCTCTGCTGTAGATCCAGCCAGGATTTTCACAGTGCTCAGTAGGTCAGACATTGGGACAACTGCAACAAGATTAGTTTATTACAGAAATATGTAGGTAAATATGCTATAAATAGGCCCACATAATCAATGGGCTTTAGTTTAGCATTTTCTATCATTTATTTTTCTTTGATGGTTGAAACATTGAAAGCAAAGTTCAACTTCCTTTTCTATCTGTTTCTAAGACTAAGGATATTTATGCCTCAATATCATGTTCCTGATATTTATTTGATATATACAGCAGCAGGGAGCAGCTGGGTGCCATTCGGTAATGGGCATATAGGAATTTGCATGGAAATTTTCAAAGATAGATTTGACTATTAGGAAATCTCCTGAAGCCACCACAAGTGGCATAAACTCTTAAGATTAGTTTGGAAACAACCAACACACTTTAGACAGATTTACTCAGATTACGTGTAAGAGATGTCTAAAGTCATTATTATCAAGCCAGTATGCAAACGGACTGAAATAGACTTTAAGAGCAACAATTGGGATGCATTTGCCAGCATAAGGAACTGGGGTTTAATCTGTATTTACAGAAACATGGAAACATTTAAAGCAGATGATCAAAACTAAGTGAAGCATCCTGACTGAAAACAACACAGGAAGGAGCTATTCTAAATGCACTCAATATACAGAAATACTAAATGTAATGTACATTCACGTGGACAATTTGTTTATTATTTTTCATTTCATGTATAGTTTGTGACGTAAAGGGATCAATGAAAAGGGCACTGAGTCAGATTTTAAAGACACAATATCTATCCTCCATCCCAATAATGAAGAAATGCACATAGACAAATGGCAAGTAATTAAAAAAAAGGCCACAATGGCTTGAAATGCATGTGTATTAAGACAAAGTTTTAAATACATTTAGAAGAATTACATAAAGTATTCATGTTAACCCACTGTTTTTAATCCAAGTATGGAAACAGCTATTTTAAATATTTCCAGTTATTCTGTTTAATGTTGCAAATTGGCATTTGTTATATTATTTTAATTAGTTTTAGTTTATTAAAACATTTTATTCTACTAGTTTACTGGCTATTAATTGAAGTCTCATACATTCACAGGAAATAGTTTGGAGAGAAAAAAAAAAAAATTGTCCAGGTCTGAGAATTTCAACTTTGCCGGGTTCAATTAAAGTTTGTCTTGACGGACCTTCTTTTAGTAAAAAATTACAGTTATTGGACTTCTATTAAGTGCTTCGACTTTTCGTTTATGCGGTTAACTGTCACAACTCAAAATCAACTAAAAATAAGAAAAAAGCATTTGTAATTCAGTTGTACATATCAATAAAATGTTAGGATCTTCTTCTTGCTTATAAACATCATTGTAAATATGAAGTCACTTAAGAAAATGCTTCCCTGCACACGTATGAGACACAAAATATTATAATGTGGATACACAGTAACAAGTATTACAGCAGGCACATGCACAGAGGGGTGGAGGAAGAGAGATTAAAAAAACCTTTCATTTTAATTAAATATTTAAGTGTCAAAACACAAACTGGAAAAATGAAATGTTTTGTTTGTTTAAATCTTAAACACTTATTTCCGAACTTCCTCAACCTCTCCTCCTCCTCACCCATGGGATTAACACCCTGTGGAGTTCACAATTTCAAAAGGGACACTTCTTTCCATTCAGAGGACACAGTCAATTAGTCAAAAGGAGTATAAAAAAGGAACCTCTAACAACTTAATGGAGCGTTCCAAGGTGTGTTGGGAAGAATCACATTTCTAGACAGCTGGAGACTGTTCCTCAGCAGAAGATGTCTCACCGGTTGTTTCAGCAATACGAGCAGCAGCCTCAGCAGTGACATCCTCTACAACAGGCGCAGTAGGTTCCTCGGCATCAGCTGCTACGGCTTCTACAATTGTGGTTGCTGCCTCCACAGGTTCTGGGGTCTGTTCAGCTTCTGCATTGATCTCCTCAGCTGCTGTGGTTTCTACAACCGCAACAGCCTCTGCTACCAAGGCTATCTCGGCCGCTGCTCCTACATGGAATACAGCAAGCAGGACTTCACGAAAAGGCAGCAGGATCCAAAGAAAATCCAAGATCAAGCGTGATTAAAAAGTCAAAGCAGGAAATGTGCTCTTATACTAAGTAAAGAGGGTTATCTGTCTTTAATAGAACAACATTAGACAAATTATGAGAAGAGGACGATGTACAAATAAATAGCACAAACCATTCATTCAAATTAGACTTCAAAGAATCGAAGCTCCTAGAGTTTATTTATTAATACTTCAGAATTAGTCAGATTTGATGTAAAGAACTTGCATGGATGCTTGATTGGCTCAATGTTTATAATTAATGTTTGTGTTTAAGACAATCATATGGACTTTGAATGACATTTTGAGTGAATTACTATTACTACACAATATCATACATGTTTTACATAAATTACTGTTCAGTTTAAACCTTTCAGATTAGTATGATTTTTTAATACAGTAATATTGTGAAATGCTATTATAATACAAAATGACTTTTTTCTGTTTTAATGCATTTTAAAACATAATTATTGGTGCAGTACAAATGTTAAAAAAGAGAGAAAACTTAAAAGTTCAAGGCCATCAGCTTCAGCTGAATTTTGAATTCTTAAAAAAAAATGAGTAAGAGAAGTTTTGAGTGTGTCAACTTTTTAATGGTACAAACTGAATAAAAGAAATTGAGTAAACTCAAACATCTGCTGAAGCTGAATTAAATGTAAAAGTCATTCTGATTATAATATAAAAGCACTTTTAAAAAGTTCAAAGTTCCATTGATGTCATCAGTTATGCTTACTTGTGCAACTTAGAAAAAGTTTTTCTGTTCTGAGATATGTTATGCATGTTGCTGCAGGCAAAACAAGTAAAAGGGGACAGACCAATATGCATCAAAACATTTTGTTATTGACCAATGAGTCAAATGCTACAAAGACACAAGCTAAATTTATACTCACCCTCCTCACCTGACGGGAGAAAAGATGTAAACAAGTGAAAGCTGCTCTAAATGCAGCTATAGCTTAGTGGCTGCTGAGGAACCGCAGAAAGAGGATCAGGCCTGAGGAACTACACTAACACACACATACTATACCAGAACAGCGGCAAAACCCAACACCCTGCCTCACGGCAGCCATCAATTTAAGGAATTCAAGAATAAAAGAACTCCGAATGGGAATCTAATCCCATCTGTCTGTGTAAATTATTTCCGCTTTACTGATGCTGAATGATTAACAGTGATCTTGAACAGCCAAAATGACAGCAGGTATTCAAAAACAAAACTAACAAAATAAAAGTCAACTTACTTTTAGGTCTGGCCTCGAGTTGAGCAATTCTTTCATTATATCTTGCGCTGTTAGAGTTTATTGTCTTATAGGCCTGAAGTCGGACAAGAGTGGGAAAATCAAAGTTTAGATGAGGTTAAATGGTTGTTGATTGTAAATTAGAGAAATAAAAATACATACATAAACAAGAGCAGCAGTAAGTGAGCTTCCACCAAGTACCACATAAGCTATGTTTGTGCCTGACACCGGTAGACCAAAAGACATCTGTCGTGCCGGGAATACAGCTAATAAAAGATAAACAAAGGCACATATCAGTATATGCAATTTAACTTTGTAGGTTATATTGCGTAGACAAATTAATAGAATAATTAACAGTTTTCCTTCCACCCATCAATCCAACATTGAAATATGAAAATCTAATACAGAATTTTTTATTATTATCCCTATGAAACCCAATGTTTTTTTATTTTAAACCAAAAAAAAAAAATTGTAGCCTCTAAATTGTCAGCAAAATCAAAACTTTCATGAAAAACCAGCCATACAAAATTCATGATATGCATTCGGTCATCTGATTGATAGTACATCCATTGTTTTAGAAAGTACATGTTTAAATTTTATCCCAAGCAACATAAAAAAAAGAGAGAAATATAACAAATAGGCTAATTCATTAAAAACAGGCAAATAACAAAGGCTTGTAACCCAATTTTTAGACATGAGTTCTCAGATGTCTTTTGAAATATTGTCAAGGATTCAGCATTCCATTTAAGGGCGGAGAAATTATTACGCTAACAAGGAAGTAAAATCTTTTAATAAAAACGTCCCCCTTCAGGTTGTAGGACACATGTCGTATTATGTGAAATCATACCTTGTAAACGTAAAAATTACTAAATATTTAATAATTGGTAATATTCCAGGATTAGCACTTAATTTACACTACTTTAAATTAATTATGCGTAATTAGTTTTTTTAGAAAAAGCTAAAATTTGAGTACCAAATATGATACATTAGGATTTTTATCTGTTGCAGTTGATTATGTTTTACCCCAACAATATATATATTTTACTACATAAAGCATTTAAATATCATAGGACTAGGACAAATTATTGTATAAGATATAGAATGACAACTGATATGGTCCCACATTAAATGAGCTGTCCTTAACTACAATGTACTTGTATTTAAATTCATAATTTTTGGTACAGTGCAATTATTGTGTGCATGCATGTTTTTATTGTAATTATATTTTTTAAATATTTGCAAGTTATTACATCTGTAATTAATTTCTGTTTCCATCCCTTACACTTTAACCCCATACCACTAAACCTGTCCATAACCTTACCCTTATCCCACCTCTATAGCAGCAAAAGTGTCTTGCAATACAATATGAGCACAATAAGTACATCATACTTTTTTTTTAAAAATGTAAGTACATAGTACTTAGGCCACCTAATATAAACTGGGACCACTAATATGTATGTGCATTTTATCTAGTTATTATACTTTTATAGAGATTTCAATATCTTACATTCCAAATGTAAATGTTTTCCTCATCATGTATGAGCTCCATATTCTCCTACATCATACTTAATGCGCTATATAAGCATTATGAAATACATGTTTTTTAAATTCCATTTAATAATAATATATTTTCTGACTATTATTTCACATGCCAGGCTTAAAAACTGATCATCCAGAAAAGACATGAAAAATCAGCTTTTAAGAATTGTTTCTCAGTTGTTGTAATGTAATTTTCACCACAATGAATAACTGTGCCGCTAATAAAGTTTTATGGTTGAATAAGTTTGATGAGGGGACATGCGACATGCTAAATTAAACGGGACCAGACAAACCTGATACAGCAAGCATGTTTCAGGCTTTTGTGTCTGTGCATACAAAAACACATCCTCTGTGTAGCTGCAGTGAAGCAGCAGAAGGGAACACAATGTCCAACAGTTAAACTGTCCCTCCCACCCTGTCTCTAAAGCAACACTTCCCACTGGAGCACATGCACAGGACAAACCATACTGGCACATCACAAAATCTAGTTATTTCCTCTGCACCCCAGCGTGAATTTCAGGAAAGACTCCAATAGCAAGGTGACTGTCTGCACCAAAGTGGCCTGTTCCTCATTTATACATTTAATCTCATTTACGGCTGTGTCAACGGACTGTTAAGGTAAAGGTGGACCAGCAGGTGTCCAGGACAGTCCCGTTGTCTGAAAACAGCGATAGTTGCACACGTAAACACTGGCAAAGCATGGAGATGGAAGACATGTCAATGTGCAGAACCCTAGGCAAATCCATGTTGGCAGAGAACTCTGCTTAGGGCCCTCTTTAAATATTTGGGTAGTTTTAGAAAACGCCTGAGCAGATTTTGTGAATACATTCAATCATGCACAAAACACAGCGGTCAGCAGAAAAACTGATCAGCCCTCAGAGTCAAATGGGCCAGGAGATCTTCAAATTTTGAAAAAATAATGAAGGGGCAAACTTAAAAAGGAAAAAAAAAACATTTCATGCAGCACAAACCGAGTGAATCCTTTGACAGGAAATTAACTTTAAACAGATCAAACTCAGCTACTTCCCGCAGATGCACTGGAGCAGGGAAGGGTTTACATGTCCCAGATGTCTGTTATGGAAAACTCTGCATTAAAAACAAACTTTAAATTTAGAAAAATGCTGATGTCAAACATTTTAAATGTTTAAAAAAAACACTCTTGTATAATGTGCCTTGACAAAATGCCATAACCTTTGATTTATTGCAACATTTATACATTTTAAGATAATTGATATATTGTAATGCTAGGTTTTAGGCCTATATAAAAATATGACCAATTCCAATAAAATTACCAGTCATAAAACCACACACACACATACGCACAAAACATACAATAGACAGAATCTCTGAATATTCCATTACATAAAACACTGGTGGGTCTCTTCCAAATGCAAAGACAAAAGAGGTCTTTCTAGTTTACAATAACAGAAAAAAATTATTGCATTTTCTATGTTTTATGCTTACTTTGGGATGAATTTGATAAGCATATCTCACTTGTTATCTAACAAACAACAAATCTCAATGTAAAATCGTGACACACCTCCTAAAAGAGTCTAATTAAAATAGTCCAAAAGTTTCCAATTACTTTCTCCCATTTCCACAGTTTGCATTCCATATACTATAGTTGTTGTTGTTTTTTTTGGAACATGCACTCTTATTTTAGTTATTTTTGCAATAAAATAGCTATCTTTTAGCCTGCGTAGGCTGGTGAATTTCATATATAAAATCGAAACAGCATTGAATGTTGACTGAATGATTGAAAATTATATTTTCTTACCATTGCTGAGAGGAGTGAGTGTTTTGCGCGCAAGAGGCGCAAGTCTTTGCCAAGCCGCTCTGCAGAACATCATTTTCCCTGTTGTGGATTCACTGAAAACTTCAGCTAACAGATTCTGTTGCCACAAGCGTGTCTCTCCCACAGACTGATCCTTTTAAACTCCTTCTGTCACCTCCCTCTGTCACGTCATGCACCATTTAGGCTACACGTGGGCCGTAAATATCTAATTTACACGGCTAAAAAAGCTTAAACAACTAAGTAACTGAATAAAACTAAATAGCCCAAACTGTTGCTTCTATTGCAGTGTACAAATAAAAAAACATAGAATAAGATGAAGTGGGTAATTTTTTTCTTCATGAATAAAAAATATATTATAATTTGCTATTTTTATGATTCTTTCTAAAGATAAGATTAATGTAAATTTTACTCTAAGTAAAATTAAGAAATATTTATTAGACATGATTAATACTCCAAAAAAATTTGCGTTGGTGCATCTTCAACAGTCCATGTTTTTATTATTATTATTATTATAACAGGTCAATATATAAACAAGTCACGACTTTTATTTTGAAATGGCTACCGGATGTTCAGAGCTCTTCTGCAAGCTGGAGCGCGTTACGCGGAGACTGCGGGAAAAGCAGCAGGCATGGCGGGGCGCGGGAAAAGAAAACCCAGATCTTTGCCGCAGGTACTTATAAACTTCGTTAGTTCTTGGCTAGCTAGAGTAATATGTTCAATTAAACTATTACAATCAGTCCTTACTGAGACGTTTAATGCTGTAACGTTAGCTCGTTTGTGAAGGATTGCGGTTCATCTTCATTTAGCATCCACTGCACTTCTGTTATTTTGTTTGTATTTTCAATCCGTATAATCAATGCTGTTAAATATTATATCAAAATTCACCATGCAAATCTCTGTTCGTGTCTTCAGTGCTATTTAGCTGCAGGCAGTTACCCAATACGAACCAAAATCAGTACATTACAGGAGCTAACGTTAAAGTCTGTACATTATCCTTTATCTGACTTTAGTTCATTGTGACGGGTTACAGTTGTTGTAGTGTAGTGTAGTGTAGTGTTAGTTCATTATTACAGTAATTTCCTTTTAGACAAAAACGGACCAATTTGCTGCTTATGTTTTAATGAAGAACAAATTATTGCAATCTTTTTGTAACTATTATAAAATAACAAGTTTAACACGACCTCCTGGTTGACGAGGTCTCGCATGTTAAAAGTAACTCAAAACCTTTCTTTTTTCCCCTGTTAATGTATTGTATGTGTAATTTTATTGCTGAAATTATTTATTTCTGGTAAAGTAATTTATTTAAATGTTGCCTGTTCTAGACAGAAACACCAAACGGGGAGGTTAAAAAACCAAAAGAAGAGCAGAGGGACGACAAGACCACTGTCACGGGGGAAATAAGAGAAGAAGTGGAAAAATTATACATGCTGCGCATGCCTGATGATTTTTTCCAGTTTTGGGAATTTTGCAAGCGTCTAAATGCTGACAGTCCACAAGGTATCTGTGTTATATTAGTTATCTTAGCACTATTCACATGTGTTTTTGCAGTGTTATCATATGCATAATTAAATATATTTATAAATGTATTACAATTAATTAGCTAAATTTTGAATTGATTCAATGGTGTTTTGTGTGCTTTACAGATGCTTTAAAGGAAACACTTGGGCTTCAGCTAGTTGGCCCCTTTGATATCCTGTCTAAAAAGCACAAAAGCTCATCTGCCTCTCAACCCAACTTCCACCTTCACTGGCGTTATTTCTATGATCCTCCAGAGTTTCAGACTATTATACAGGGCAACATAGACACCCAGCACCACATGGGCTACTTCAGGTGACTGTTTACCTGTTGCAAAAAACTTTCAAGGGTGATTGCATTTGCTATTGTTGGCGCATCAAACTGCAACACAGTGGATTCCTTTTGCATTGTGGCTAAAATAAGGCATGTCTCCCTGTACAGAGATTTGCCTGATGCTTTCCCTGTGTTCATTGGGGAGAATGAAGCCAAAAAAGGCTGTACCATCACACAGATGGGGGACAACGTCTTTGCAGCTGTTCTGTGAGTATCTTCGGTAAATGAGTATAAATGAGATGCTGTGACTAGTTATTCTTTCAGGTTCAAGTTTTCTTTTTCTTAATTTTTAACAATTCTGTTTCCATCAGTAGTTTATTTAAAAAATTTTTTGTTGTTGTTGTTGTGACATGAATACATTCAAAATAAATATTTTTATTAAATTTAAATGTGGCGTGAAACATTTCTTTCTTTTTTATATATATATCCTATAATAAAAGAAAAATCTATATATTTTCTCTTTGAATAATTCTCTCTCCCACCACACTGTCTAGGCTATTTTTGCAGAAGAAAAGGAAGGAGAGGGGACAACAGAAGAACAACGCTGCTTTGGACCAGTTAGAAGATGATTTAAAGCGAGAGGCAGAGAGGTTGGATTTGCCTCTGGAGCAGAAAACTAAAGCTATGAAACAAAGAGATAAAAAGGTATGTTTCATAATGCGATGCAACATAATTTGACAGAACCACCTCTTTATCTCTGGACATTATGTGTGGAAGTAACTGGGACGTGTTGACCTTTCCCTAAACAAATAAATCCTAATGCAATCAGTGAGTACAATGGTTCGCTAACTTCCATTCTGTTTTCTGTAGGTGGTCACAAAGACATTTCATGGAGCAGGAATTGTTGTTCCAGTGGATAAAAATGATGTTGGATATAGAGAATTGCCAGAAACTGATGGTAAACCTCAAAATCTCTCACAACCATAAACCGTGTACAGGACTGGTGTTTTGGAAAAATGCTGCTGTCGCATTGTATTATGCAACATCACTATAAAAATAAATTACAAGGGGAGAAAAAAACAGTAAGACTTTAGGTTTACCGTTTTTTTTGTTTTTTTTTCTTCTTCATTTTGTTTTACCTGCAGCGAGTCTGAAGAAGATCTGCAAAGCTATTGTGGAGGCCAAAGACGATGAGGAGAGAATTAAAGCTTTTGCGCCCATCCAGGAAATGATCACTTTTGTTCAGTTTGCCAATGATGAATGCGACTACGGCATGGGCTATGAGCTTGGGATAGATCTGTTCTGTTACGGCTCACATGTAAGATTAGCACACGAATACAAATAATCCAACGAAATTCTTTTGTCTTTACGTGTATCCGGATGCCAAAAGCTAGTCAGGAACTACTAATTTACTGTCGAACACGCTCTTTAACAGTTTTATTTATCTAGTTTAAGCTGCAAACAATAATGCTAATTAATAAGCAAAAATAAAAACATTCTAGTTGGATAAGAATCTCTGAAAGATAAATTTAAAATAGAATAAAGAATAATAAAAAAAAGAATAGAAGATGATACAATAAAGAACAGAAACAAATTGCAAGCAATATAACAGGGCACTTGACCACTCGTAACTGTTGTGTATATATTTTATTATATATATATATATATATATATATATTATCAATATTGCTGTTTGTTTGTTCAAAGGGTATTAAACCTCAGTGGGTCTTTAAGACATAATGCACAGAATAATAGATTTTTCCTGTTTGTTTGACACTTACAATAAAACTGTTTACATGAATTACTTGCAAATACAAGCATTTCATCTAGAAAGTGTTTTTTTTTTTTTTTTTACACATTTTAATTTTTATTTCAGTGGTGACTGTGCCTTAAAGCCTTGCAGGCAAATTCAGTGTTTGTGTCCGGAAATTCTCAGAACGTTTCTTTCAATGCCTGCCATAGCTATTACCTTTAAAAGCTTTCTGCTTTCCGTCCAAGGCCATCTTCCAGCGAGTGTGTCCTTGCTTTTTGGAGACGCATTAATAGCCACTTCTGATAGATTTCTCATGATTTAGAATTCTCCCGGACAACTGACCAATATTTTTTTTTCTCCCTTTTGGTAGTATTTCTATAAAGTGGTGCGTCAGCTGCTGCCAATGGCATACAATCTGCTGAAGAGAGGTCTGTTTGGAGAGATACTGGAGGCGCACCTCAGCAGCCGTTCCCAGGACAACCTTGACCAACTCACTGCTGTCTGACGTACACTGAGGATAAGCTATTCAGAATGACTTCCTGTAAATGGTGTTGGGGTGGGGTCAGAGACAGATTACACTGCACTAAATTACGCTGTTAGGTGCTGCTGCTTTATTGATAATGCAACAAAGCCCAAAAAAGGTTAGTTTCTTAAACCTAAATTACTTTTCTAAAAGATGTAAAATGGTCTAAAATTGAAATATTTTGTTTTAGGTTTAATTGATTTAATGTACACATTGAATTGAATGAATTGGCACTTTTTTTTTTTTTAGCTCTCACTAGTCACTCTTGCATTAAAGGTGAAATCAAATTGAGTTTTTCTCCCCAGGTTTTTCGTGCTGAGAATCTAAATTTTGTGAGTAATACTGTGCCTTTCCAAACCTGAATTCCTTTTAATTCACACTGTCAGTCTAGTAAACCATAGAGAAATGAGTTACAGCTGCTGAAAGTTCAGTATGTTGCATATATTATTTATGATTCTGCTTTTTGCGTTTCCATTAACATATTTTGTGTAACCCAGTTGCTTGAAAGCAATCCTTTAAGTTGCCCGTTTATTTGAGCAGTGACTGCTGAGTGCTGATCGACATCTTGGTTATGGTTTCAGATCCGTTAAGGTTATTTTTGTTAAAGCAGGAACGCACTATTCATAGCAAAAGTGAGCTGATTCTGGTACTTCAAGTAATTTGTTTAGAGAAATTGAGTTTTCATTGTACATTTCTTACTGCCTCCATCATCATTCATCATTATGATCAGTCTGTTATCGTTGTCCAGTATTGTCCCGAAGTAGATGTTTAATAAAGTGTATATTTTTAATGTTTTTATTATTTTTTTGTCTGTGCTGTGTGAAAGATGAAAATGAATCCTAATACTGTACGTTCAATTGCTATAATTCTGCTTGCTATTCAAATGTAAGTCTTTGTTGGCAGTATACTAAATATAGGTTTCAGTGGCTTAAATTATTTATATATATATATATATATATATATATATGTTTCATATACAGTCAAACCAAACTACTTTAGTACTTTTAATATAGTGCAGGACTGGTACAGTTATACTCAAAGCTTCAACATACAGTAGATAAGTAAAATTGATTTGTAAAACATTGGGGACCAAAATTAAGGCACTTTGACCTGACCTTTTTTGTTTTTGTTGTTTTTATTTGCTAATGGAAACTTTTTTCACCACAAGACTGGACTTTCTTTGTTAAGTATTGCTTGTTAATTGAAAATTGCCATTATGTAGCTTGTCTGACAGCTATTCAGCCTAATTAATTACATTTCTATCTACGTTAACAAGCATCATCAAGAGGAATTTGTTCTGTCTTTGAGTTCTTGTGACTTTTTCTAAACTAGCGAATACACTAATAATGTGAGAAATGTTGAAGGTCTCTGAATCCTTTTTGTTTTGACTATATAATTTTATATATTTTAAGGATCGAGAGTTTTTTATGAAGGGCATTAAATAGGCTACATCAAGAGTAAGTATACATTTTAAAGCGTAAAAAAATTAAATCGATTATTTAATAACATTCAAAAAAGCTTTTTTTTGCAATAGCTCTTAACTTTAAGGTGACTCAAATAGATTATCATGTTTTTATTGTGTTGTTGAGCTAGTATTTTTGCTATATATATATATAAGTTCTGTAGCTATTACTGCAACTCAGTGTTTGCCAGGAAGACAGCCTTGGACGTTGACATAGCTAAATAATTAAATAAAGAATTGCTGCTACTATATGCCTGCTGTTTGGGGGTAAGTTATCACAGTGGAAACCCGTCATTATATACTCTATAGGGAAAAAGAAGTATTTGTGTCCCTGATAAAGTCTTGCGTAACTGCTTTGGCCAAACCTTGGTTTGATAATTTGCCATCAAAATAACTAACCACCTACTTTTGGGTTACTGTATGATCAAAAATGCAAGTTATTAAATCGATTTTGATTTTGCCTCGTCATGTGTAAGTGGGGGCTTGGCTTATGAAGGAGGGGAGTGAGTGAAAGAGAGAGGGAGGGGGGCTTCTCAACACAGCGATGAGAACATCGCTCATATTGCGCCTCTCTTACACCATCGTGTATTTATCTCAGGCTTATCGTTAATTACCCTCATTCATCCTCCATCTCGGTCAGTGTCTCAGCACTGCAGCATCGGTGCCCGTGCGTGTGAGCAGCGAGAGTGCCGCAGGACACCGCGTTTGAGAGCCGCACCGCACCGTACCCGTCACGCCACAGGACGTTCTTCTGTCTCCACTCTCCAATACAACCACGACATGAGTCGGAGCTTCAGCACTGACATCTGAGGCCGGAGCACGGGTCTCGACCACCGCAGTATCGGGACTGCCAGAATCTATTTCGCGGACGACATCACGCGCTGAGCCTGAATGTCAAAAAGCTCGGCAGAAAGTCAGAGCAGGGGCGGCTCCGTCCGAGACGTGAGGATGGCCTCTTCCAACAATACCTCACCCGAAGGAGGCTCTCCACCCCACCAGAACCGCATCCGACAGGTCAGTGTGTGCGTGTGTGGAATGAACGGAGCATTCCGCTTTCTGGTGTTCAGTGTGTGTGGGTGAGCGTGACATCCGTGTTTCGCGGTCTTGTGGTCCATGATGCGGAGGATGAGGCGTTGTCCTGGTTACCGAATCTTTCTAGCATCGGTAGACTATCGCAATGTAGCCTGTTTCATTTCATCATGGCAGCGTTGTCTCTAATAACATGGATTCACTGAATCTATCTGTCTAGAAATTTGCTCTAATACCAACA
This sequence comes from Enteromius afrohamiltoni, assembly GCA_034779775.1. Lineage (NCBI taxonomy): Eukaryota > Metazoa > Chordata > Actinopteri > Cypriniformes > Cyprinidae > Enteromius > Enteromius afrohamiltoni. The sequence continues at coordinate 11,517,034 of JAUYWG010000031.1, read as the reverse complement.
ACCAAAGTTCATCATAGCAAGCCTATCCATTAACTACACTTAATATTCAGTCATATTTCCTTCTAGGTTATGTGTATTTTCAATGTACAGTGTTTTGTTACTTGTAAAATGTCTTTCACACTTCATGAAACCATAATTTTTCTTTATGGTAAGCTAACTATATTTTGCCATCTTTCTATTGCATTCACTTTTCATCTGAGTCCAGCCTATGTAAATATGTGATGCTGTAGTGACTGTGTGTGTTGACTGTTAGTGAGGCTTCACACCTGGCAAGTGATACGGTTGGAGCAGCATTGTTTTGATCCTTAGGTGCCACTCTGGCATGCTTCCTAAGTAGCACTGCTTGAGATTCAGTTTATTAACCGTGGTGTTTTACGCTTGAAATCACAGCCGATGACCCTGCAGAGCTTGTTAAAAAAAGAGAATATCCAAACAGTGCCGTTTCTATCACATTGTCTTAAAAGCCCTACAATAACAAGCTTAGCCTCATTAACCTTTCCCGCATGCTTATTTGCAATCTCATAAGCCAATTCATCAATAAAAACCAGCCATAAATAAGCGATGGACTGGCTGAGTCATGGAGGGCATTAGCCTGTCTGCATGGATGCATAGATGCCCTTCCGTGTCACTCAAAGGTGTAGCTTGTGTGATTTATTGCTCGGAGCTTTCCCAGAGATCTTTTCCACTCTATTTTCTTTATTATTTCACTTTTAGAGCTGTCAAGGGCTCAGTGCCTGTGGTGGGTTTTTCTTTATGGTCTGCTGAACTACATTTAAACTCTAGGTCTAAATACGCCTTTCATCTCTCCATTCTGATGTATCCTAAATCAGTCTTCTTACTGTTTCCGCTCTGACATCATGGTTGCACCCTTTGCCAAGCGCTCTTGTCAGATTTAGCTGGTATGAATTAAAATGTTCAGCCATGACAATGCTTTGCAGAGACCTTGTATCAATTCTGAGTTTATATCCCACCATAGAGAGCTTTGAGAAAAAAGTCTTTTTAGATAAACAAGAATTTAAATTCCTTTGTGGAAATGGGCTTCTATATACACAGACCTGGATCTTAAATTAATAATAATAATAGTAATTCTATCAAATATGGCCTAATTTGATAATGCTAGGTTGACTTTTTTTTTTTTTTTTTTACAATTAATATTATTTGTTTAATGCTCTTTTTAAAATGTCAAAAGTTTTAATGAGAATTTGAATCTTCAGACACATTCTGAATTTTCAGTTGCTTTTTGCATGGAGGAAAAACAGCATTAAATACTGGCCATAATTCTAGCCTTAATTAGAATAAAATAATGCATTCAGAATAATTCAAACATATGAAAACCTGTTTAAAGAAAGACAGGAATCATGTCTTTATGGCAGATTTTCTTCACTTTATGCACATCATGTTGTGTGATAAAGGAATTAGTTTTAATCATTGCCCCCAAAAAAAAGTACAAAAAAAAAACAAACTTGTATCGGATACAGATATAGATTATATGGAATATGCACATCTTACAAATATCATGTTACCTGTTATCCATATGCTTAAAAGACTGGGCAGAACTTGTTTTCTAAAGCTATTTCCTGTCAAACACACATTAATGCAGTTTCCTATTGGGTCCTGAGTTATGATATGAGAGAGTGCTGTCAGGGTCTCTCTGGGTAATTAGATTTCCGTAATGGACCAAGCACTGCAGGCGTATACACCCAGGCGTCATCTTATTGCATGAATACCATCTACTGGCACTCCAAGTCTTTGTTCACTGGCTAAAACGATGTTCATTTAAATATGTGAAAGTTTAACCATTAATAAGTGCAGCGTGATCTTGGTTTGGATGTAATTACGGCTGTCAGTTTAGGAAGTAATATTGCATTGTTTTATTCAATTGAGCTGCAATCTATTCCTAAATTCTGTGCACTAATTTCTTGAGCGGGATGAATAGAGGAGGGGAGTGGTCCGAGAACAGCAGGCCTACTAAGTTATGGTGCTTGTGATGCAGGTCTAAAAATAGGCTAACACCAGTCTAGTCACTCCTGCCGCCATACTCTGGTTCCCCTCAGGAATGGGTAGTGTGTTTCTACCTGCAGGGCTGGCTGGGAGGGTGGTATTCAATTGCACTTCAGCTGCATGGATGGAAGAGTGGCACAAACACTGTACAGAGCACTGTGGCGGGCAAAGTGTTTGGTATTTTCAGTGTACTTTGAATGTTCAAGCTATTTGTGTGAATAAATCTTATTTTTGGGAGTCCCAAACAACAGGCTGACATGCATGAATGGTCCAAAAAAATATATATAAATAATATGCATTTATCTTTTACCTTATTTATTTAACCCCCTCTGATGATTGGTCGGTTTCATTTAAAACAGTGTTTGTGAGTTGTGAGAATCTAGTGACAAAAAAGCTTTTTCATTCAGACCAACGTGGAAAGACCAACAAGTAGACGGCAATACGCTATAATGTTTTTATGCTGACATCAATATGAAATGGCTTGGTACTCATCGTAAAAACGACTCATTTCAGTGATTCAGAGTCGACTCTTTAGTTTGAGCGACTATATAAACCGTTGATAAAACCTGGTTTGAGCTAGTTTAAGCTGGTCCTTAGCTGGTGATGTGTTAAGCTGGTCCTAAGCATTCAGCTCCTGCTCAAGACACATGTTCAGTTTAAACCAGCACATGACCAGTTAAGGACCAGTTCAAACCAGCAGCCTTGATTGTTTTAAATTATTATTTCATAAAACATGTTATAGAATTAGAATGGGGAGTGCAAATGTTAGAGGGTCAAGGTTTTGTTATTAGAAGAAACAAGCAGATAAATTGGAATTTGCATTAGAATGGAGAGTGCTAGAGTTAGAGGGTGAAATGAAGATGTATTGAAGATGAATTCATTTTACTTAAGCAGTTTTAGCAACTTTTCTTATTTTCTTAGTTTAATGTACTAAGATAACAAAACAAAACAAAAAACTAAACTAACTTAGCTACATAAAAATGACAAAATAAAACCTTAAAATGAAAATGGAAACATATGCATCAAGTGGTCAGCATGCATATGTGATCTGATAACATGAAATATTAGTAAATCGTTGCATAAATCATGTCACATTTATTTAAAAACTCTCTGAAGATTTAGATTCGTCACAAATAATTCTGTTAAAATATCTTGTATTAATGAGAATATTGAGAATACCCAAACAGTATAATATTCAGAGGACAGCGCCTGTCTATCATTCATGAATTCACTCATACTGCATTACCTTGAGGCTAATAAATGCTCGGTACTTCTGCAACCTCTTCAAGTAATGAATAGTCTTTCGAATAGTACAGAGTGGAATTATTAATCTGCCTTATTGTCTTTGAAGTTTTCTCATTAATATATTGCCACGTTGCTAATGTCCTGCTGGTTCTTGCGCAAATCCATGTTTTGTACTCAATAATTCATGGCGCTTTTTTCAGCTGTGACTTTTTTTTACAGCCGGAACTGTCTGAACAGGTGCTATACAATGTGTAGATCTGGTGTGGCTCGTCTCTTCTGTTCATCATTTCACTCTTGTCTTCTATTTGTCCATAGTTCACTCACTCACTCACTCAGTCTCTCTCTACCTCCTCCCTGGGGGAGGGGGGAGTATGATGTGATGTACAGGAAGGAGACTGTAATGGAGCAGAAGGGTTTTTTATTGCATTACACAGCTGCATGCTGTTGCATTGTGGGTAGCGGGTGCAAGGCCAGGCCTGCCCTTTGAGGACTGTTTCTATAGTAACCTTGCTGTCCAGCGCTGTCTACACACAACTTAAAACTTTAATGATCATCATTATTGACCATGATCATCCATTATCATCACTGCCCACATTATGATTTCGATGCCATATGAAACTTTGCACAGAAGCTATAAATGCTGATGTTTGCTAAACTGCAACAGGCTGTATGATAGATTTAAGATTTCCACTTCTTTTGAATTTTAATATTATAATAACTGTTACAAGATAATAGCTAGTAGCTCACATGAAATAGGAATTAATTTAAAACTTCTTTGAGCAGTGTTTGTATAATTAGTTAATAAATTGATATTTTTATAACTTGGTATCAATAAGGTTCTATATTTTACTTTAGGTAATGCAATGGTAACATGGAATAACAATAAACAATACTTTTTACTATGGTGTACAGGTAAATGTTTTTTTTAACATTCCAAGCTGTATAATTTAATATTAGTTTAAGTTTTTTTTAAAAGGTTCTTGGATGTACAATGAAAAACAATATATTGTTTATCTTCAAAAATTCATGTACATGTTAGATGTGCAGGATAAGATGGGATAGCATGCTGACAATAAGTGACTTGATTCTAATGCCTGAAAAATAATATAAGA
>JAUYWG010000031.1:11471083-11512576 GCA_034779775.1 Enteromius afrohamiltoni | reverse complement strand
CTGCAGAAGCAGTGGACTGAGTCTGGAGTAGAAACATCCAGAGCCACCGTGTACAGGCGTGTGCAGGAAATGGGCTATAGGTGCTGCATTCCCCAGGTCAAGCCACTTCTGAACCAGAAACAGCGGCAGAAGCGCCTGACCTGGGCTACAGAGAGTACAAACAAGTACTTTTTTTTTTTTGGATGAAAGCAAATTTTGCATGTCATTCTGAAATCAAGGTGCCAGAGTCTGGAGGAAGACTGGGGAAAGGGAAATGCCAAAATGCCTGAAGTCCAGTGTCAAGTTCCTACAGTCAGTCAACATGCCATGCCGCATTGAAGGAGTCATTTCTTCACAATCCTTCATCACTTGAATTAACATTATAATAATTTTATTTTAAAACAAAGCCACCACAAAATCAGACTTTAGCACATCTTTTTACTTTAAGATTGTTCTGAGGTTAAATACAGCTTTAAAATCAGTTTAACTATATGATACTGTTGAATCCTTTGCATTAAAACGCTATTAAAAACAAAGCATTCACAATAAAAAAGTATGTGTCCTAAACTCCTTAAGCATTGGTGTCTCATATTTTAGAGCAGTCAATGCAATTTGGATTAAATCAATCAAAACTATATGTACATGAAAGTATTCAGATGTATTTAATTGCATACTTTTTTTTTCTCAGTAACTAACAGATTGCAGTTACATTTTTTTAGTAATTACATTATTTTATTCTGTTACATGTAACTAGTTTCTCCCCAACACTGATTAAATATGACCCATTGTTAAATATATAAATGTATTGTTAAGTTATATAAATGTTATGTAAATCAGGCAAGTGATATAATCATCTCTCATAATACTTGCATAATATAGATGGGAATAAAACTGTAAAATGTGGTGCATGTATGTGCTACTGAAATTGAGATTTCTGGCTCAGTCCATGAGATAGAAAATTATAATTTTGAAAAAATGGAAATGCAAAATAGACCAAAATGAACTATTGCTAGGGGGAAAACATACTTTTGAATGCAGTGCCTTGTTTTAATCCACCTGGTTGGTGTTTTTTTTTTGTTTTTTTTTTGCAGGGTGAGAGTGTAGGATATAGAAATGCATCTCATACGTTAAAATATTTATGAAACACCAATCAGGACTTCCCACCAGAGTGAAAAATGGATCAATGTCAGCTTGAGGACGGGAGAAAAACAGATGGGTAGATGGATTAGGAACAATTTGAAAGATGTGGTGGATTTATTAAGGAGCTGGTCCTTGAGAAATAATGATTGTCTTCTAAAAAGTCACAATTTGAAATGGTTTCCTAGGAAGAATGAATAAACAAAAGTCTTTAGGTAGATTCTTCTGATTAAGTAGAAGTTATGGAAATACTCTACACACACATATAAAGCCAAATACAGCTACAGCTCACCTCAGGTACACCTTAGATAGAAAGTGTCCCAAGAATTACTTGTCTGCAAGGGTAATGTCCTATGCATGCTGCATGCTACTTGAAAGGATCTATAAGGAGAGGGCAGACAGAATGGCTCATCCCAACATGCATACACAATAGCCTGCCCTTCCCAGAGAGCTAATTGAGTAGAGTGTGTTTACAGAGGCTTGCTGATGCTCTGATGTGATTGCCGTCCCGTCTGCTGTCTGCATACTATTATTGATCTGTCCTTTCTTTCTTTCTCTTTCTCTCTCAGTTGCTTTTTCTTAATCCTTCAAAACACACTTTTTCAAAACTTACCATCACTTTTTCAAAGGTGATGCTGACGTCATTATTTATTTATTGATTTATTTTTTCAGGCAGAAGCACATAATTTCATATTTTGAAGTCAAGTGATTTATTATTTATCAGTTGTTTTAGGGAGTGGCTCTTTCCACTACACAATAGATCTGATGTTTTAGTAACCACTTCACATGGCTGCAAAACATTTCCTTTGGATCCAAATCACATTATGGCAGTGTGTGGGAAAATATGTGTTTTGAAAATTCAATTATTTTCAATTGACTAAAAGCAGCTTATCTGGCAACCTCTAGTCAACGGGGAGGGGAGACACCGCTCAACAGTATTTTGAAAGTGATTCAAAGTGGTTTACATACGGTTCCTTTAAAATCTTGATACTTGATGCATTGAAAACTGAGATTCCTTACGGCTTTAAAAAACAAATATACCAAGCTATTAATCTCTATGATATTTCCTGATCAAAAGTTTAGAAGCAGTAAGATTTTTTACAATTATTGGATTTTCATCAAATAATCCATTTTCCTAAAAATGTTCACAACTGGTTTCAACATTGATAATAATAGCAGCAAATTGGAATGATTTCTGAAGGATTATGTGACACTGAAGACTTGAGTAATGATGTTGAAAATTCAGCTTTGCGAGTGAAAAAATAACATTTCAGAAATTGTAAAAATAGAAAACTATTTTTTTGTGCTTATGTATTACAAGCATGCTATTTTCAATCCAAATAAATTCTTTACTCTATCCAAGAACCACCTGATTTGGAAAAAAGTGACACAGCTAAACCCAAACCAACAAAGGGTTGAAGACTTTAAATCGAATTAGAGTGCATACAGTTTCATATCTTCCAGTCGCATTCATTTTCACCGCACGTGTCCTTGCTTTCCTCCAGAGTACAAGAGGAATCAGATGAGCTGGGCTAAGAATAAAAGGCTTCTGGAGTCTTCTGGAGGCTTACTACTATTAGATTTCTGTAAACGTGTTTTCTTTTTTGCAGACACTGTAAGTTCATTTAAGATGATTCAGACACTATAACAGTGAGTGAATGGTTCAACTTGTACTGTATGCTGTTGGTGAAAGTCATAGTCCATTATGGAGTATGATAGGATGTAGTAGGCTATAGAGCAAAGACTTAGAAATACAATTTTTAAATGCAAAAATTATGTTTTCATCTTTGTTGCCTCAATTTTGGAAGTGTATTGTTCTGTTCTAAAGAAGGGGGTGTGCCAATACTTTTGTCCACATAGTTAGTGTATGTACAAGTCACTGGCATTCGGTTGAAGTTTTTGGCTTTCTGCAGACCAGTCAAGTTCTTCTGCACTGACTGAATCTATCATTTCTTTTTCAGCCTTGCCTTATACACAGGCATTGTCGTGTTACAATTAGGGATGAGCCAATATTGACAAAAAATATCTCAAAGTTTCCGTGGATTTTATTGATAGCGATAATTAGAAATTATTTTACTGAGCCTGTTGTTATTGTGCCAATATTTTAAGGACTACCATAGACAGCTGACTCCTTTAGTTTTTGATGTTCTTCATATTCTGTGTGGAGGTCAGAATTCACACTAAAGTCTAAGTTGGCTTTTACCTTTTATTAGCATTTTAGCCATTTTTCCCTTAAAGTGTGCATTATTTCTTGAGTCACACATCTGCATCTGAACTGGCATTTAGATGTGGCCTATAATTTAGTGCAGAGCATTTATCCTGAATACTGTTATCTGAAAATATTGAAATGATAAAAAGAAACTTTAAATGGGAGATTAAAACTGCCGATAGGAGGCAGCATGTCACTCTTAATGAGTGAGTCATTGCAATTGAACCGAATCATTTAAACGGTTGATTCATTCAGGAGGGAAACACCATGTTCCTCAGAGATGCCGTGGCTGTGTTTGGCATTATCTTTGTTGTCAAGTAGTGCAATATGTGTCTAAAATATAAGTATCTAAATTAGCTAGTTTTAAAAACTCTTGTAAAAAAAAAAAGAAAAAATAGTATATACTAGTATTAAATAGTATTACTTTTGTAATCATGGCCATTTTAGGAGAAAGAAATGGTACTCTTTTATGTTGATGCTGATTAACTATATGAAATTGTATAAATGTAGACATTTTCTGTCCCTATATGTTGAATTATATGATCATTTTAAATGCATTTTAATAGACTGAATCATGCAGTGAATTATATTATTTTTGTATTGCCACAAAAGAAAACAAATTGTTAGTGGTAGGACATTTTAGGGCATCATCCTCGAAGAGCATAGTGTTGTTTTGAGCAAAGTGAATTCTACAAGGGTGTTGTTCTCTGGAGTCCATTTGCATTTGTCTTTCTCACTCTCTTGTTTCTGACACTTCTTCCTTCATCTCTCGCCTTTTATGCAGTTTTCTCTCGCTCTTCCTCGGCGAATGCCCTCTTTCTCTCTCTGTGCATCTGTCAGTGTGTGTTTGGGTGTGGTCTCTACTGACACGAACTGAGTCTGTGATCATTGATCTGTTTATTTCTATAGTGACATTTGAAAGCAGAGAGAGGTTTCCGCTCAGTGTCTTGATAATGTGAAGCAAATTCTATAATAGTGAGAATTGTTAGCCCTGTGTCTGGAAGAAGGGGAGATGTGTCACTGTCAGCTGCATGACACTTACACTTGTGAATGATAGAAGGAAAGAACGACAAGGTCGCCTTCATGTTAACTAGGGGTTGTTAAAATAGTGTGAAAAGTGAGAACTATTCTAGGTGCTAATGCAGAAGGGACCCGCAACAAATCTAGTAGGAGGTTGAAGTAGCATCTAAGAAGTATTGTCAAGATGTACTGGAATAGAGATAAGAGAATCATGCTGAGAGAAACATTAAGAAATGTTACATTTTAGCACTTATTGTGATTTTATTAGAAATAGTTACCCGTCAACTTCTAGACTGCTAATAGGTATCTTGTCAGATTGCATAATACATAAAGGATATTTGTGTGTTGCTGTCTCTAGCCCTTTTTTGGAGGGCAAAATGTGTTGGCTACAGTTTCAGACATTGGGATGTTACCTATATGATGCCAAAAATGCTGTCTAGACAGTTACCTAACTAAGGGGCAAGAGAGTGCCAGTTTTTTTTTTTGTTATAACCTATCTAGGTTTTCAGAAACAAAACAAAGAACCTTACATCAATCTTACCCCATCCCATCCCAGACAGGTTATAATCAAAATCACATAAAATAAAGCAAACCAAAACAAATAATAAGGATAATGGTAATGTTAACTTCACACATGCAAAGCCTCATCAATATTTCCGTTTTAAGAATTCAGAGAGTCTCTTTCTTATAACATGCGTAAGTTTTTAAGAGTCAAACAAGTCATAGTCCGATGGTAGGGCAACTAGTATTTTTCCAGCACAGGGCAATGGAGCATCTTGCTTGGATTAGATATACATTTACTAGCTTTCTTTGTTTAGTAGGTAAGGAGCAACCCTACATACTCAATAAAGGAACTGGGGAAGAGGTGAATTGAGAAACATGTTGAGTTACCCCAACACAGAATTTCTGTACTTCTTCACATTCCCATACACAATGGAAAAATGTACCTTGAATTTTATTACATTTAAAACAAGGATCCGGTATATTAGCATTAAATTCATTTAATCTTACTGGGGTTATATAAGTTCTCATTACCCAATTATACTGTAAAAGTCTCAATCGGTTTTGTGTTTTGTGTTTGTGCATTCAAAAAAATTGCGCTCCAATCTACTATTGGAATATCAATATTCAAATCTTGGATCCATGCTTGTCTTTTTTTCTCGGAGCTGTGCCAGGTTTTTGTAAATGGCTGTGTTTTTAAATAGGATTGCAAGACATATTTGAAGATAATATTGTATAGATAGTATACTGTTTCTTTGTGTTAGCTTTGAAATATATACTATATATATATAAATATATACACTGCTGTTTAAATGTTTGGGTTATGTAATATTTTTTTTTGTATTTTTGAGAAATAATCACCATTCATCACACCAAAAGTTCACAAATTATTTGATTAAAAAAAGCCTCTTGGTTGCATTTATGTGATCAAAATATTAAAAGTGGTAATATTAATAGTAGTAATTGTGATATATTGTTACAGTTTAAAGTTACTGTTTTCTATTTTAATATGTATTCCTTTGATGCCAAAGCTGAATTCCAGCATCATTACTACTATCCTCAGTATCAGATGATCCTTCAGAAATAATTTTTATATGCTGATTTGGTGCTCAAAAATTCTTATTATAACAGTTAAAAACAGTTGTGCTGCTATTTTTTGTAAAGGCCGTGCTGCATTTTTTTTCCAGGGTTATTTGAAGAATATAAAGTTCAAAAGAACAGCAGTAAAAATCTTTACTGTAACTTTTGATTCATTTTAACCCATCCTTGCAGATCACATGCTTTCATCTGCAGCATGTTCTGTATTGGAGTTTTAGTGTAAATACATTTTTTTTGGTTATTGGTCATAATAACTACTGGCTATTATCGGCCAAAAATTTCAATATTGCTGCATTTCATGCCTCTACATCAAGTGCATTAAGAGTGATGGATCTGTGCAGAGAAACAGGATTGAGGGTTGACTGTGAGTGAGCTTTTATGAAAGATCGATGTGTTGACTAATGGCTTAATAACAAACACTGTAAGAGCTTCAAGACAGAATAGGGTTTAGGTGATGTAAGTCAAAAAGTGCAGACTCAGCTAGGATCATACACACTGACACACATCAACACACTCTATACACAAACAAAATCTTGTTTTTTTGCCATCGTTCACTTTTAGTGGACATGATTCTGTGTTACAGTTTAAATATATTATCCCTGTCGTTAATGATTCCACGGAGATCTTTTAAAATTCATGGAAACTTTCCATTGCACGAAAGGTTATTTGTATTCGAAAGACAGTTTTTTTTTTGTTTTGTTTTTTTACAGTACTTCTATGGCATTGCAAAAGCCCACTTTAGAACCTTTTATTTTTAAGACTCTATGAAATTACTACTTAGTATTTTCATACATATCTGATGTTTTCATACATATCTGTTTTTTAGTGCAGGCACCTGACACAGCACAGTTTGCCAGTCACAGCAGTTGCGATGGACGAAACATAACCATCCTGAGTAATGATGTTCAGTAAGTGTAGAGATGATGATAACTTGTATTCCCCTGGGAGCATTGCTCTCTCCACACAGATATCTGAGACCTGGCGCCTCCGCATACACTGCTCATGTTTATCACTGTATTGATCCTGTCCTCTGCTTGTCCATTTGTCAGCATGACAAGACCTTTTCGAGCTCAAATGGACCATATGTCAAACATCTCTTTTGCGGTGTGGTGTTTTAAACATATTTACAGCAGTCTTATCTTTCTCTGTTACTTCATAAGGTCATACTTATGAGGCTACGAATACAAATGCATAGCAATAGCAAAGTACTGGTGACCAATCACAGTTCAAAAAGATTTGTTTAAGTTCTTTATGTTGAGTAGCACTGAAATAGCTTGTAATCTGGTTGACCGGGTCTAACCTTCAGGTTAAAGAAACTTGAACAATGGTACATCTGTGCCTTGCTTTCTGTGTAAGTCTGTCTCTGTTTTAGTTACACAGCTCTTGCTGTACTCTGGAGAATATCAGTTGTCATACAGGATCAATGTTTTATGTTTTATAGATACCCGCCCCGCGGGTTGCATTTCAGATTTGTTTTGAGTTTAAGTTTAAAACCTATTAAAAATATTAACATTTATAAATCAAATCAGAGCACTATAGATAATTTTTTGAGTACTGTGTATTCAATTAAAATTCAAAATATGTAAAAAAAAGATTTTATAATGATAAAAACAGTGCATGATTTGGGTGAAATTATTTTCTGAAAACAATAAAAGTATAGTAATAAATCATGACAGTATGAGTTTTAAAAGACTTTATGAAAAGTGTAATATATATATATATATATATATATATATTTTATTTTTTTTAACTAAGACCGTTATGCTTTTACCTTAGGTAATGTTCAAATTACTGTTCATTGTAACATTGTAACACTTCATTACACAGACAAGTTTCACTAATAGTTGCTTATTAGCACACCTATTATTAACATATTGGCTGTTTATTAGTATTATAAAGCATATATTCTGCATGGCCTTATTTTACATCCCTAATCCTACCCAATACCTAAATTTAACAACTGTCTTACTAACTATTAATAAATTGTAAGTTTTGTAAGTACAAAAGTTAGAATCTGTAGTTTGTTTTTAATGAGAATTACAGACTGACCACATGTGGTCTGTCCTATAGAAACCATTATTTTATTGTTCTAACCATGAGGTGAAGTGACATCAGTGGTTTCCCCTGTTCTTATCTTACAGCACCACAACTATAGTTAAACTACAGTACATTTTCAGAGATCTTAGTGTTCAGTTCTTGTCTTATAGGAGTCTTATCTGAAGGACTCACAAAGAGGTATGGATCTCTTACCAAGTGTCCACCAGATGTCAGTGTGCCGAGGTCTAAATCACTGGGGTGTAGTTACTTTTGCAATCCAAAAGGGGGTGTAGAATATTTTGTCTGAGAAAACGCATGTTTTGTAATAGTGTGGTGTGATGATGTGCACTGGCATTCCCTCCATTACGAGGACCAAACAAGTATAGTAACACAAGTAAATTTGGACCTTGTGAAAGAAAGCATTTATTTGGAAAGCGATCTTCTGTAATCTTTACTGTCACTTTCAAAAGTATTTTTTTATTACATCAATACTGTAGTTAGACTATCTTCGAGTTTAAGTGAGATACTACTAATAGTTTCTTTTTCTTCAAAGCGTTAGCAGTGGGGCATCCTTCAGGTTTAATTGCCTTTTTGACTACAGTAGCTTTGGAGCGTACCATTCCCCTCCAGGTGGATTTGTATATGTGGCTTACATTTGCCCCAGTGTATTTATTCCCAGTGTTCCTGACAGCCTCCACTGTGGTCTTCCCCAAACTCCTCCCAAGCTCAGAGCAGCACGCTATGTGCCTCAGGTGTGTCTGTAGACCTGCTGTTTGTGACACAGTTTTTATTAACAGTACCATGTTTGTTCTCTGAATGAAACACTTTTTAATTGTGTCTCACACATTCGTGAAATACACACACACACACACACATATACACACTCAATCCTACAGGTAGAATATTACTGGATGCCTCTGCATCTGGACAGACAGGTCCTTCCCCTCTCTCTCTCTCTCTCTCTCTCTCTCTCTCTCTCTCTCTCTATCTCTCTCTCTCTTGTCCCTAGTTCACACATGGCAATATATATTCAGATTCAGCAAGTGAGGCTTTTCTCTCTTCAGCCAACCAATAGACTGGAGTAACTCTCTGTAGGGGAAAAAGAAATAACAAACTGCACTGAGGAGGGAATTCACAGCAGATCAGAGTAGTTTAGTCTGAAGAGTTATTCAGAGTGAATTGTTGGAGGAAATTGGCACAGACTGTCCATTATCACCTTATTCAAAGGAGCCATTGGGAAAAGGACTCCAACATTTGCTTTACATTAATATGATAAACCATACGGGACTATTTCACATCTGAAGCGATATAGGAGTGCCTGTGTACGGTTTCTGTGGTGGCTGTGGTTTGTTATCATGGCACATGCAGCAGCACACCTTAAAAAAGCACGGGAACTGGAACAACCTCCTGAAATAAAGGCTCTCGCCAAAGCCAGAGAGAGACGCAAGAGACACAGAGAGAGAGCAGAGCGCAAACGCAAGGTATACTCAATTCTTAAAAAACAAACAAACTCAAATGTGTCAGCTCAGATACTGCTGACTTATCACGTCTGTCTATTTTATGTATTCTGTGATTATTTAATGTGAAAGTCTTCGCTGTTATCATTGCAATGTTGAACAAGTGTAATCGCCGGGCTGCCATAATACTTTTTAAAACATTTTTTTCCGTGAATTCCAACTGTAGCATCTAGTAACGTAGTTGTTGTTTTTTTTTAAATATTTTAATCTGTGCTTATATGAATTATGCATTTTTGTGCTTTCAGTGTTAGCAGAATTAAAGTAAATGTGATGACTGATGAGAGTTAATCTCGGTAGCATTTACATGCACACAGAGGGTTCGTGGAGGTCAGATGGTATGATGAGATCATACAAATATTGTAATTCGGACTTAGACTTTAGACTTTTAATGCAAAATCAAATTATTATGTAATTTATATAACTTGTCTTAACGATTGATTTTAACATTATTAATCAATCTTAATTCTCAATTGTGTACAAAAAGTTATCAACATTGCAGTATATAATAATTAATGCATTTTTTTCTGGTTGCATTTTGTATTTTTGAGCTGCAGATGAGCTTCGGGGATAAATCCTGTAGTCAGCTGTTCTGCACCTGTTTCAGAGCACAGATACTGGAAGAGGCTTAGAAAATAGGATCATCCTGTATGCAGATTTGTCTCTAGAGTGCAAAATCTCATTGGCTGCATATGAGATGACATAACCTTTTGCTATAACTCATGTATGCTTTAGTTTTGCTCTCGCAATCAGCCAAGCACTTCCAAGTTTTGAAAATGTTTACTGGATCAAGGATTAGATTTTTTTTAAATGGCTGATTTATTCATTTTATTTTATTCTGAGTGTACCTTATTCAATCTAGTTTAGGAAAAATAAACAAATCTACAGTCATTCAATCTATTCATTTTAACGGAGTTAAAGGGATGGTTCGCCCCAAAAATGATTTTGATGAATTCCGAAAGCTCTCTGTCCCTTTCATAGACAGCGGGGATACTTCCATGAACAAGGTCCAGAAACATAGCGAGGACATCATTAAAGGAAAACGCCACCGTTTTTCCATATTCCACTATGTTCTTTCCTCAACTTAGGCGACTTGATACATATTGGTCCCACCTCAGTGCATGCACTTAATCGCTCTAGCGCACGGCGATACAAAATAAAATGGGGCGATTTTCTAAGCGATAAAAAAAGGTAACTATAATGTATGGCGGAAGAGCACTTGGCAGCACAGTAATATCATCACTCCTGAAAACTCCCTCTCTCCACTCCCTCTCTCTTTTATTTTGTGTTACTACTTACTCAAGTAACTAGTCATATAACCATCTTGAAATAGGGAAAATGGGAAGTGTTTTGGTGAATTTCTAAATACATCCCTCTTTGGATCCTAAGGAAGGAATGGAGCTAAGCTAAATGCTAACATAGTGGCACACTGCATGCACTGAGTTGGGAGTAATATGTATCAACTCGTCTAAGTTGAGGAAAAACAGTGGAAAATTAAAAGACGGTGACGTTTCCTTTAATATTTTCCATGTGACGTGGTTTAACCATTACGAAACTACGAGAATACTTGTGCAAAGAAAAAAAACTTTATTCAACAATTTTTTCATGAGTAATTAATGAAAAAAAACTTTTTGGGGTGAACTAGCCCTTTCAAATTTTATATTTTAAATATAAAAATAAACATTCACATAAAATGTTAACTACTATCATACTAAAATCAGGAAATAATTATAATGCAGCCAAGGTAAATTATGAGAAATTGCCTACTTCTCCTTCAGTCTTGTTCATTCATCAAGTGAAAGATTCAGTGAACGAATCATTCATGAAATATCTATCATCTCTAAAGAGAGGTTGGAAAGGGCTGAAAAAGCAACAGTGTTGATGGGAACAAAAGTGTTTGTCTTGTCAGCACAGACGTGTCAGATGTGTAAAACAGACTTAATGTGTTTTGACCTGGATGCAATACAACTACTTGACCAGCAGTGTCATCATTACAGTGTTTTTGAAACTAGAAATCTTAGCAAGTTATTATAATTGAGAAACATAAGAAGCTTATAATAATTACGTAGAATTAGAGTTTGCTTGTGGAATGTTTTCATGTATAACATAATTTGCATGTCAGTGGGACAATTTTTATAATGTTAGTTCCTCAAAAATATCACTATTATTTTAAATGGGAAGGCCTAGATATATTTTACAAAAATGGGGACATTTAATGTAAAATGTTTAAAATCTTTTTCATTTTGCCTTTATAAAGATTTCTGTTTCTAACTAAAACAGTTTACTGTATCAGTGTTGATCTGCATATTAGAATGATTTCTGAAGAGTCATGAGACTGGAGTAATGTTTGCTGAAAATGCAGCTTTGCAATAAATAGATTACGTTTTAAAATATAATAAAGAAGAAAACATTCATTTTTAAAAATAATAGTATATTCCGATCTTACTGTATTTTTCATTAGATAAATGCGAGCACAGTCTACCACAGTGAAATATATTTGAAAATATAAATACATATGCCTCAAGCTACTTTACATTCTCAGCTACTTGTACATAGAGTTCACTATGCTTTGTTTTACAAGGCTATGATGCGTTCTTTACCGTTTAAAAACACTTGTCATTATTGCCCATTAGCGGTAGTAAAAAATGTAGTAGTTTGGCTAACAGGGGGCATGGCATTGATCAGGGCAGTCATTATGTAGTGGAAGTTAACCAAATGCTGAATCATAGTCTGGTCAATACAGACTGCCTCGGGACCAGAGATGACCCACAGACACTGATGCATCGATGCCAATTGGTCTGATTCTGTAGGCATTGCTGTTTAATCTCGGTTACACTCCATATGGATGATGAACTGGATTCTTGGAGTGTTAAACCATAGCTTTTACTTGAAGATAAGAATCTCTTTTAGATGATGCTCCACAAGTTTAAAGAGTTTACAAACCAGGCATAGTATGATAACCCAGGGTTTTTGGAAATAACACCCTCTTCCCCAATTGTCCCGGTGGATGCACATTCCTGACCATCAGGAGGAAAAGGACAGGTTTCCCAGCTGGCTCTTCCCCAGTAGGATTGCCCCTTGCTGGCCCTTACTCTGTCACATTGCTGGTTGGGCCTGGAGGGGTTAAAAATAACCAAGCCCTGAATCCTGGACGGGGCGGATATTCGGCCTGATATAGCAATGGGAGACACGTTTACGGCCGCAGTTGTCAGTCACGAAGCCAGGCGGGAAGAGAGACAAGACCGGAAAAGAAGAGGAGGCAAGAACCGAGGCGTCTGTGCCATTACGGGACACAGATTCTCACAGAAGACACTGAGCAGGGATCAGAGAGAGCACATAAGAGATGATGTCCGGGACCTGAGGAGAAACATAGACATGAAAAGTTTGGGGGATTTCGCATTAGCTGGATAGATGCTCTGAAGCTGGTAATTGAATGGGCTCCTGGGTACTACCTGAAGACTGAGGAAAATGCAAACCCATAAAGTTAAGTGCATGTGAGCGAGAAGCAATCTCTCGAGGAGCGATTTGATGTTCGGTGGTTGCTAATCACTGGAAGAGGCACAGTAAGTGCAGAAACTCGGTTGATGCAAAGTGTAGTGCAGTTTTTTGGCTGAGCTTTGGGTCACTATTTACTATGGGCAATGCGGCAATGTGTAAGGCATGTGGTTCAGGTAAAGGCCTGCGGACCATTGGAAGTGATCCATCTTTGGACCGTTACTACAGTTCTGTGGCAGATATCATGGTAAGACAATCTTAAAAATATCTAGGTTCAGTAGAGGATTGTTGAGGTGATTTTGCTGGTGAAATGTCCAGTTGTGTTTTTTTTTTTTTCTTTTTCAATTATTCGGATCTTGACTTAAAGGTACAGTTCGCCCAAATTATTCAAATTTTTTTTTTTTTTATCATTTACTTACACTCATATTGTCTCTAACATGTATTACTTTTTTACTGTGGAAATGCACTTTTTGATATAAAGTTTTCAAAGGGAGTGATGGCAGAAGAAGAACAATTCCTAGTTAAAATTTAAACTTAAATGGTTTTATGAGAAACATTTATTTTCAATGGTGTTATTGATCTTAAGATTATATATACATACGTATATATTGTTGCTAATAAAGAACCTTTGTTATAGTGAGTGTTTTTTCTTGTCATAAAGTGAAAATAAAGAGGTTATCAACACCCTTCAAAAGATCTTTTTTTCTAATTTTTGATCTAATTTTTGGATAAACTATCCCTTTAAGATGGAAAGCTTCTAAAAGCCTTCTTAACTAGTTAAACCAGCAATACTTTGTTTAACTAGCATCACCAGAAAGACCATGTTAACTAACTAGCTTCAATTCAGATTTGCTGGCCAACAGCATGACTATATGCTGGCCTGACTGATTTGATCGAACAGAACTAACTAATTTAAGCTGATTAAAGCTGTTTAATACAGTTTAATACATTTTTTTATTTTCAGTGTTTCAAGACTTTAATTTGATGATTTATTAATATAATTTAGATTTATATATCAAATATAATATGTCTTTCCTCAGGAAGGTAACAATGATCAGCACTAATTTAAAAGCATTCATTAGCAGTGGTATGACTTTTGTCTCTATGAAAAGTGTAATTGATGAGAACAAGAAGAAGAGAACAATTTGATCAGCAAATGTTGTGTACTTAATTTGAACTTTTTTTTGCTTACATGAGCTCAAATAGTGGAACATGTGTGAGTGCAACTTCATCAGCAAATGTACAGTGTCTGTTTCCATTGAATAGGTCTTATTCAGATCCCACACGTGTTAAGATGTGACCTTTCGACCTCAGAAGGAGCAGAGGTCATGTCTTAAACATTTGAGTCAGTAGTCTGTGATGACAAGACACATTAATGCCTCACGTTCCACATGACCTGAGAGCTACTGATCCATTCATTAGCATCGTAAATACCGCTGCCAGGACTTAGCACCAGTGCTCATGTCAGTTTTGTTGTAACCAGATTAAAATAAATACCTTAATTCTTGCTTCCATTAATGAAAATGCTTGACTTTGAAGTTTAAATCTCTTAATATTTGTGTGTCTTTCAAAAGGTAATTAAAAGGTACTTGTTATCTCTACCAGTGTTTATGTTGGTATTGCACATGCAGGTTTTATCATCACATTTGTGACTCTTATGCCAAAGGCTTTAAAAGGGATTGCTAGTAGTGCCTTACTTTGTGCCTCACATAGCAAGACTTTCAGCAAGAGACATGCAGATCAATGTGTGTATGTGTGTGTGTGTGTTTGAATACACGTTTTTCACAATGGCATGGGTACTACAGCATAAACGTGGTTTATAAGGGCACTTCCTGTGTCCTTGTGAACCGATTTGCAGTAAGTTATTTTTTTAAAGGGTTAGGAGTGGGGTTAGAGTTGAAGGACAGGAAATACAGTTTGTGCAGTATAAAAACCATTATGCTTATTGAAAGTCCCCATTAACCACAAATACAAGTGTTTGTGTGTGTGTGGGTGTGTGTCCTGTCAGCTGCCTTCATTCTGTTTTGCTGTCTATATTTAGCAGAGTCACATTCAGACACAATTCTGATAAAAGGAGATACACCCACTGAAATCACAAACTTCACACACTCACTAAAACGTAACCCTAATCTTATAATTATTATTTTTTTTACTGTTCAAACATTCTTATAACAATCTTGTTTAAGAACTTAAAAATATGACACATTATAGAAGTAAAATGAGTTGAACTGACATTGATAGCTTAAATATTGCTTCATAATTTACTATATGATCATTTATAATATTGTTTTATATCGCTAAGTTTTTTAATATTTGATATTAATGTTTTCTCTATGTTTTATATATATAGTCGGACAGTAACACCAGCTTCCTGAGGGCAGCCCGGGCAGGTAACATTGATAAGGTGCTGGAGTTCCTCAAGAGCGGACAGGACATTTCCACATGCAACCAGGTAACTTTTTACATCAAGCAGATTTTCAGTGTTGCATGTCTTCTGATGTGTGTTTTTTATTCTCATCATGTTTCATTTTTTTTCACAATGCAAATCAAACGAATTCACCAATTGGAGGTTTTGCACACTGTTACTTCTCAAGCCATTTAGATTATGTACTTATAGCAATATGAATTTGGTATAAAATCTGTTGAGTAATACTGTATTTGAAGTCCACGGTTTTCCAGGAAGCTTGTATAGTCATAAACTTCTTTCCAGCTTAAAAGACAGGTTCTGTCAACTCTGTGTTAGCTCCAAACTCTTTAGAAAGTCCTAGTAGATTGTGCTTTGTGAGTGGAGGATAATCCTGATTAGAAATGTTTATGCTTTTTTACTTTGCTTTGCTCAATTTTTGTCAAGCCTGAGCACAAACTGCATTGTTATGATGTGTAGAGAGCCATACTGATTCCTGACAAATGCTACATTGCCAACATTATCAGCAAGTCCTCTGCCAAGCGGTTCTTTCTATTACATCAAAGCCTTTTTACTCATGCGTGTCTCTGACAGCTGTTCCCACTCCCGACCTTCTGTACCTTCTGCTTAACTAAACCCTGTCACAGCACTGCTGTTTTCAACCATTCCTTACAAACTACCTAATGCACTGATATAGCAGAATATATTGAAGCCATTTGATCTTTAATCTTACATTTTTGAAGTATATTAAACTGATTTCTTTTGAAATCAAATATAGTGAAATGCAAACATGCATGTTAAAATAGCTGTTAAATGAGAAAGCATCAAGTTTCTTTAGAAATATTTCATTTGATATATCATTTATTACACACAAACATTTTGGCTACAACAGCCTAACATAAACTATGGGACATAAAAGAAGATAATGAGAGAAACATCACAGTATTTTTGTTCATAGAGAATACATTTTACATTTGTCATCATTAGCCTATAATTGATTTTTTAATTGAATTATACTCTAAATAAGAAACTAAATCCGTCAGCAGGTGGTGGTGTATGTCTTGGAGTCATTCATTTGAACGGTTGATTCATTCAGGAATGAAGTATTCCTCTTTTTCTGAATGGGTCTTTGAATTATCGGTTCACATGATTTGTTCAAAACGCAGACTCATTTAGAAACTAAACGCCTCTGTGTTGCTCAGATGTGGGCAGCAATTCTGCTATGGCTTTAAAGGTAATTATGTTCTCTGCAAAATTGAGCAAAAACATAATATTGTGTTTAAAACATAAAACAATATCAAGCTCTTATTTACTGAACTGTTGTATAAAATCACATTTGCAGTTGTGCAAATCAGGACAAAAGTGGCATGTTGATATTGCTCTCACTGCTCGTGTGATTTATCGCTTATGGTATAAATATGAGACAAAGAGATATTCATGCATGCATTCATGTAGTTCTTGCCCTGCATCATATTTGTCACTAGTCAACTGTATGAAATTTAAAGTGATGTACAGGTCTGGGGGCGGGGGCAGTGCATTAACTGCTTTATATTGTAATAGCATTATTTTTTATAGTTAACACGCTAAACTGTCCTTATATATACACTATATGTGGTACTAATATGCACTTTTAAAATACTACTAGTACTAATACTACTTTAAAGTACTAATAAGTATAATGCATGAGTAAATAATGTACAAAGATTTTAGCTTTTTAGGGTATTACCCAAGTTACTGCTTTGTACCTTTTTTTCTGTGAGTGTATGATTAAATTGTCTTATGAATATACAGGAGACACCACACGCAAAATACATTCAGTGAGGTTTGGCACAGGCATTTTCAACCAATCACCTTCATAGTATTGGTTTTCGCAAGGTGTGCCATATAAATATTATGTAAATACTAAATGTTGTGGTTATCATACTACCAAACAAATCCTCTTGAGCCATTGACCTAACATGGGAAAAAGAGAAAAACACAGTTCTAAATGCCTTGATTTAACAGTAACATATGGGTTTTTTTGGGGTTTCAGAGTTTTTATGATAGATGATTATCATAGAATGAGTCTGACTACCATGTGTTCAAATGAATCGATATATATGCTGATACGTAATATATAAAATCCCTCAAAAAGAGTCAGCAAATAAGGTATAAAATATCAAAATATTTAAATTTAAGTGACAGCTCTAGTTAAATTTTTTAGTTGACAAGGACTAAAATGACATCAGAGACAAATGTCATAGGGTTTCCATGACCCCATTATTACGTAATGGACTGAATTCACCTCTGCTGGGATGTGTAATAGATTTGACCATGACATTATCCATTATGATGTCATCTGGAGTCGCCAGAAATGAGCACGTCAGTACAACAATGGACAGGCATCCCATGCTGTTTTCTCTAAAACCCACTCTTCTAATCCTCGCTGAGTGATATTGCAATATAATCTGCCCATATCTGTTTTTTTCTTTCTACTCTTTCACTGAAATCTCTCTCTCCGGATCTGAAAACTCCTCCAGCTTTCATTATCCAAATAAATGAGATTAGCTTTTTGTTAATTCGCTCTGCTTTTTGTGACGAGTCTGACTGTTAGCCACACTGTGTTACACAACAGCTGTCATGATTTACCCATCAAGCACGGAACGAGGTGCATTAGTCAATTAAGACAGGTGGTGATGTTTGTATAAAGGGAATGCTTATTTACAGCTTGAGAAAAAGGGATTAAACGCTTAAATTCCATGTTTAAACATGTAAGCTTGATTTACTAATAAGTGACTTTTTACATGACATAATGAAAATCATATATTTAATAATGACTAAAATTCACAACCATTTTTCTGACAATAACACTAAAATAGGAAAAAAGATGTTGCCAAATTAACCATAAAAATCTGTGATAATTATTCTTGACACATAGGATTTTAAAGCAAGGGATAAAATAAAATACAATTTTATACTACATTATGTTCTAATATATTCAACACTAAATTTCCATAATCTAGTAATCTTTATTTATTTTTTAGGTAATCTTTTTCAGACTTTTTTAAAGAGTTATACATAACTCTGCATCTCAGAGATCTACAGGATACAAAAGTCTACTCTTATGCAGTTTGTGTATGGCTATTGTTTATCATGAGCAAAATGTGTTGTTGTGTTCTATTCTGTATTGCATCCTAATATCAAATCTGTCACCGTGCATAGAATGGACTCAATGCGCTCCATCTAGCAGCCAAAGAGGGTCACGTGGAGCTGGTGGAGGAACTTGTGGAGAGGGGTGCGACCGTGGACTCTTCAACCAAGGTTAAACACACATAATCACTGATAAACTGAAGGGAGGGGTATGTGATTCCCAAATGGTGAGAGAGAGACAGTCAATCTGAAGGAATACAGTTGGACTCTGGTGGCTCCTGTCATCTGACACACAGGGCCAAGCAGACACACCCACATAAGCCAGGAACTATAAACACATGACCAGCAATTACACTGACAGCAAGGAGTTCTATGAGGACAAAGGCTTTGACTTTGTGTTGGGCATCACAAAAATGTGATCGTTTTAGTGCTTTTCATGTATTTGTTTTATTATGGACTAGATTTGTAAAAGTCCTTTTTGCCTGATAAGATTTCTGCAGATCAGGTCAAATGTCTCATATAGTTCAAAGTATTCATTTGCAAATAGCTGTGCCTGTTTTATGAATATACTGTAAGAAAAGTATGTAAAAATACAACCCACATGTCACAAATATGGAATTTTCCTATTTTTCTTAACAGCTGTTTATCCGTTTTTCCATTTTTTTCCGTTTAAATGTCACTGAATTGAAAAGTCAAGAAAAGTAAAAAAAAATATAAAAAGTCCTAAATGTGTGATATTTTGTTATAGATATCCAAATATTTTTTTTTGGGGGGGGGGAATTTGTTATTGATTCATTTAATTTAATTTTGTTTGATATTTATTAGATAAAGCAAGCCCACACATTTTCTTTTTTCAGAATCAGATCGTCCTTTTGCGCTATTAATATTTCAAGTAGCATTTTCATATGCAAAAAGTGCACAATCACAGTGAATAAGTATCTCCCTTCTTGTCCTCTCCAGAAAGGGAACACAGCTTTGCACATTGCTTGTCTGGCTGGGCAGAAAGAAGTTGCGAAGTTGTTGGTGAAAAGAGGAGCAGATGTAAACTCACAATCACAGGTGAGAAAAACCTGTAAAAATTGAATAGTATACCGTATATTTTTTCTTTTTATATTTAAAGTCATTGAATCTAAAATAATTTAAATATAATTAAATAAAAAACGATAATGTTAAGCATTACGGTACCTGCTGTTACTACAGAATGGCTTCACTCCACTTTATATGGCTGCTCAAGAGAATCACCTGGATGTTGTGCGATATCTTCTGGAGAATGGTGGAAATCAGAGCATGGCCACAGAGGTTTGTGATTGCGAGGGTTGTGTGTGTGTGTGTTTCCATTTAGTGCAACATGCCCATACAGGTAACTATGTCTAAAATCTTTTTTTAATTTTCATTTTCATTTTCATTGTCTTATAACATGGATTTATTTTTATTTTACTTGCTCACAACTCCCAAACATTCCCTCAGTGTGACTGGTCCGATTGGTCTTTTTGAGCAGAGTTTGAGCAGGCAGTGCTGCTTTGTGTACAGGGTTACTGGGGAAAACGCAATTTTATCGCTCCAAAAGCGGTATAAATAAATTAGCAATTTTATTCAGATGTGAAAAGACCAGTGAGTGGGTGGGCAATATGCTAACGTTTCATGTTGACGTCAACATGAAAATTCTTTGGATTCGTTTTAAAAATGACTTGTTTTAATGATTTAGTGAGTCGACTCTCTTTCTTTTGAGAGGCAATAACTCTATACACGGTGCACGTTCAGGTTTTCATTCATTAGAGCTGCTTTAAACTGCATGAAATGTCATTTTCAATCATCCTCAATGGATACACTTTAAGCTCTTACATGATCACTTAGCTGTTAGTTTGCAGGTTCAAGCTAGTAGGTGGTGGTTCATGTGGACTTCCAACCACTGGACTTAGTTTTGACCAGCATAACGGTCAACCTGTTTTTAGTCGTTGCTTTTAAACAAAGAGCTGGTTTCGTTTGTTAATCTGTGCCTGTCTGTTGTCTGTGTTTGTAGGATGGCTTCACTCCGCTGGCCATTGCTCTGCAGCAGGGTCATAATCAGGTGGTCTCTCTGCTGCTGGAACATGACACAAAAGGTAAAGTCCGCCTACCTGCTCTCCACATTGCTGCCCGCAAAGATGACACCAAGTCTGCTGCTTTGCTGCTTCAGAACGACCATAATGCTGATGTCCAGTCTAAGGTAAGAAAATGAATAGTAAGAATTGAATGTTTCTGATTTTTCAAAGATGGCATTGCATGTTGTTTGGACATTTGAGCATACCAATGATGTTTTTTCATATGGTACATGCACAGTATCGACCCGCTGTGTTCTTTGAAGATTACTAAACATTGTTATACTATGACTGTACCATTTGCTTTGAAGAACTGTTTTTGATTACCTTGAATGATTATTTGAAATTATTAGTTCACACAAAAATAAAGTGAAATTTGCCGAAAATGTATTTACCTTCATGTTGAACCGAGGAACTGATTTGAAGAAATGTACCATCACATGGACCCTTTGCAGTGAACGGGTGCTGTCCAAACAGCTGCTAAATCATCACATTAATTCACAAGTTATTCAATGTTTGTAATAAATTCATAATGCAGATTTTTTGGCTTACAGATGAAATATGAGTTCTCATTCTATAATAATATTCTTCAGTTAAAAAGTCATGTTGTCTGAATTAGGAGAGAAATATGGACTGTTCAACAACAGTGAAAACAAATATGTGTGAGAACAACAATGGATTGACTTTTACTAGACTGATATTAGACCGATATTAGAACTTTCATTCTGACGGCACCCATTCATGGAAGAAGATGCATGTTCAACGAGTGATTTATGCAAAATTTCTCAGAATCTTTTCTGATGAACAAACAAACTCATGGATGGCCTGAGGTTGAGTTGACGTTTCTCAAATTTTCTAAAATGAGAATTGTGAGTGAGCCATCGCTTTAAATAGATATTTTCAGTGAGGTTCAAGCTAGCTAGCTTGCATTGGCTTTATTTAATCTTCACTGAATTATATTTTTGCTTTTGAAATTCTTCCTTTTAAGATAAAAATGTTAACGTTGTTTTAAAAGCTATATTAATGAAAATGCTATATTTTCCTCCTCATGTGCGACTCCAGATGATGGTCAACAGGACTACAGAGGTATTAAGATTCTCAGCAGAATCCTGCACCTGCTTTCGTCCTGGCTTTTATAAAGCCTAATGTTCTTAACATTGAATCTTTATTTCGCAGTGCATGGGAAGAGTAGAGTCTTGTCCTTAGATATCATAGTGCATGACACATAGTTGTTTTTATTTTAGTAGCAGCACCCTATTTCCTCAAGAGGTTTTGGGGTGTTTCTAGCTCAACTCGTTTTTATGCTCCTTTATTTCAGTGAACGTTTTGAGCATAAATTAAGTGTGCATTATGTTGTTTATATACCACTTATGATTTTACTAACAGACTAGACAGATATTTAACTAATGTGCATGTGAACTCACACTGACACTCTGTGTAGAAGTCTCTCGGTCACATTTTGCTGCATCTTTTGGTTAATTCTTGTTTTTTAAATTGCACCATGTCTGTCAGAATGGAAAGGTAAGAAAGAATGGCTCCATCAAACGAATAAGTAAGACAGACAATACCAATTTCCTATCTATACTTTCATCTTTAGCAGTATGTAGTGAGTAGATGCTGAATAACATTTGTTTGTTCAGAAATTTTGTTCATCATCTTTTTTTCCTTTCATTGTCACTGAGACACTTCTCATCTTTTTCATGAAGACTCATATGACACAGGAATGTGCTCATATATTATTACATGTACAAATCTGATTTTTCTGTTTATAATTCATTCAAGTTTTTCTCTACCTTCGCTTCAGTGCATGTTGTGGTTGGATCCATTGGTAGCAGATGAGAATCCAGCCTTTTTTTTCTTTTTCTTTTTACTTCTCCATTTTTTTCTATCTTTTAATTTATTGCACAAATGTGATAATTCATGGGAATGCTGCATGGTAGATCATGAATGATGGATGTATTAAATCAGTTAGAAAACCAGCGTAGACATTTACCTTCATTCTGTTTCTTCTCTTCTTTGTTCTATCCCTTCTTTAATCCCAATACTACTCCATCCTTTAACAGAGTGGCTTCACTCCTCTGCATATTGCTGCTCACTACGGTAATGTTAATGTGGCCACGCTGCTGCTCAACAGAGGGGCTGCTGTAGACTTCACAGCCAGGGTATGATCTTACACTGCTGAAACCTTAAAAAAACTTAAATTGGCAAAATGAATTACTTTAAGCGATGGTTCATACGTTTAATTGTTTGGTAGTTTGTCCTCTAAAGTTGGGCTTGTACTTTAAAGTTCCGATGTTGCAGGATTTTAGCTCGATTTTATTTTTATCTCAAACCGTATGCATCACCCCTTTGATCGTCTTGCTTTCTGCCCTCTAAATATATTGGGAAAAACCCGCTCTCGAAAGACAACACAAAAATGTATTACTGTAAATAAATTTTACATACAGTTTACCGATGCCCCCTAGTGGGCTGTAAGCCCCCTGGTTAACAAAAAAAAAAAACACGGCTCAAAATCAACGCTTTCTGTAACAGACTAATATTTAAGCTGTTACTCACCCAAACCTCACATTTTTCATTTATAGTGTTAGCTACAGGGATATTTTTGATGTGCATGCTTTCTTTTACTCTGTAGGAAGTAACTAAATGATCATGTGATATGATGGATCTATATATATTTTTTATATATATATATATATATATCTAGCTCTAACTGTAGTAGTTCAAATTCTGTCATTATTTACTCACCCTCATATCATTCCAAACGTGTATGTTGAGCACAAAAGAAGAGATTTTGGCCAAAAGCAGTTGTTGGCACCCACTGACTTTCATAGTATTTTTATTATTTTAACTTTTTGCCTACTATGGAAGCCCGTGAGGGCCAGCAACTATTTGTATACAAGACTTTCTCAGAATCTTATCAGAGTGAGTAAATGACAGAATTTTCATTTTTGAAGTGAACTTCTCCTTTTAGCGAATGCTTGCAGTTCCTCTTTGCTCTACTTTGACTTTAGAAGACAATTGTGTGTTGCTTTAATAGTTTACGTTACTATTTTGCTAAGGATGAAATATAATCTGTGCTAACGGATGTACTGTTTTGTTTAGAATGGTATAACCCCTCTTCATGTGGCCTCCAAACGAGGAAATACAAACATGATTGCTCTGCTGTTAGACAGAGGGGCTCAGATTGACGCCAAGACCAGGGTGAGTATCAACAGTACCATCAAAATGCAGTAAAGGCGCCCTCTAGTGCATATGCTGTTAACAGCAGTTCGGAGAAATATTTCTTGTACTGTATGTACTCAATAATTGCATTATGAATGCTGTGTTTATTTTGAAAATCTTAGCAGCAATAGATGTTTTAGAACATGTTGACATGCATTTAACAAAAACATTTGTTTTTATGATGCATTATTAATTTGTGGTTTCTAATATGTGACCCTGGACAACAAAACCAGTCACAAGTGTTAATGTTCCGAAATTAATACGTATACATGATCTGAAAGCTGAATAAATTAACTTCCCGTTGATGCATGATTTGGATGGATAGGGCAATATTTGACCCGAGATACGAAAATCTGGAATCTGAGGGTACAGAGAAATCTAAATGCTGAGAAAATCACCTTTAAAGTTGTTCAAATGAAGATCTTATCAACACATATTACTTATCAAAAATTAAGTTTTAATATATTTTCGGTAAGAAATTGACTAAATACCTTTACCATTGGACATGATCTTTACTTTACTTAAGGATTTTTGGCAAAAAAAGAAAAATCAATCATTTTGACCCATACAATGTATTTTTGGCTATTGCTACAAATATACCCCAGTGACTTAAAACCAGGTCCAGGGTCACATATGTAGTTTGTCTGCATTTATCTATTGTCTGTTGATCAGGATGGGCTGACACCACTGCACTGTGCAGCCAGAAGTGGACATGACACTGCAGTGGAAATCCTGCTTGAAAAAGAAGCTCCCATACTGGCACGGACCAAAGTACAAACCAAGTGGTTCCATGTTTGTTTGTAATTTTTGCTATGTGGTCTCATGGCACCAATGTACCATGGTGCACTTTTTAGCAAGACATGAAATGCGTACCAACAAGTACATATTGTTGCAGTTTCTAAAAGAAATGAACGGCAGAAAATTTGGATTTCAAATTTCAGTTTTGATTCTAATCAGACAGTGTAATGTTTGCATAATTACTTGAAGAATATTATGTTATGACTTCTAAACAATATTAATATGCAGGGATATTTGAAAACTGATGCTTTTGAACATTAGCATCACACATATCCAGCTTTATTTCTATGGGTTTTTTATAGTTGTTAGGTTTGTTCGGAAGCTCAAAGGATACAGAGATGTTCCTGAGAGAACAACAAATGTGTTTTTTACATCAGTTTTGCATTTGTTAACACTTTCAGGTAGGTTTATGTAAAACATATGGCATATTTACAACATGATAGAACATTAACTTATGACACAGTCCCTGTATATTTCCACTCTTGACCGACGCAAGAAATACCTATATTAACATAATAAAATGTTCCAGGGTGAACCTGTGTTTAAGACATTTCTCTTAAAAACGGCTGCAAAATGTGCAGTAAGGTGTAAAAAACAGTTTTGCAAAGAGTTACATATTTCTATGAGACCAGGTTGAATTTTTGTCTCCTATACTCACCAAGCCTGCATTTATTAATCTTGTTATATTATATTATATTATTACTTTTTGATCTAAAGCTGATCTTTATGTTTCCTCTCTCTCTATCTCTGTATTTTAACACACACACAGAACGGCCTGTCCCCGCTGCACATGTCTGCTCAAGGTGATCACGTTGAATGTGTGAAACACCTGCTGCAACACAAGGCACCGGTTGATGATGTCACACTGGACTACCTGACCGCCCTTCATGTTGCCGCCCACTGTGGTCACTACAGAGTCACAAAATTACTGCTGGATAAGAAAGCGAATCCTAATGCCAGAGCGCTGGTGATTCTTGGTCTTTGAATAAAACTAATGTATGCTAGTGTTAATAAGCGTTACTAATATATTTTTGTGTCTGTCAGAATGGCTTCACGCCTCTGCATATTGCCTGCAAAAAGAACAGAGTCAAAGTCATGGAACTGTTGGTTAAATATGGGGCCTCGATTCAAGCTATCACTGAGGTAAGAGTCTTAGATGTCTCGGACATACTTATTGTAATCTTGCATTAAATTATAATTTTTTGAGTTTATTTCACGTCTAATAATTAAACCTCATAGAGAACGCAGGAATGTTTAGAGTTCATATAAACAGAACTTTCAGAATCTGGGTTAATTCAGATTAACAAAAAATGTGCATGCTAACTTCTTTCTCTTCTTTTTCTTTCCAGTCCGGCCTGACCCCAATCCATGTTGCAGCATTTATGGGGCACCTCAATATTGTTCTCCTACTGCTACAGAATGGAGCCTCACCTGATGTCTGTAATATTGTGAGTACACAGTCACCATGATTTGGATCTGCTATTAGAGCATCTGCCTATGAAATGAAAAAAACTGTTACTGAATGATTCTAGACTTTATAACTATTGCACACATTGTACTTTCAGAGCCCACTTTTTAACTTATTTCTGCCGTACTGTTTTGTTAACGCTGAGAGTTTTTGATATCATTTGCTGTCTTTTCTAGTTCAAAAAGGTCTATCAACGCATTTCATGTTGTACCGATTGTGTGTGTCCTCAGCGTGGCGAGACGGCATTGCACATGGCTGCAAGGGCAGGACAGATGGAGGTGGTGCGATGTTTGCTAAGGAACGGCGCTTTGGTGGATGCCGTAGCCAGA
Source organism: Enteromius afrohamiltoni (assembly GCA_034779775.1). NCBI lineage: Eukaryota > Metazoa > Chordata > Actinopteri > Cypriniformes > Cyprinidae > Enteromius > Enteromius afrohamiltoni. Next base: position 11,486,158 of record JAUYWG010000031.1, on the reverse strand, counting down.
GTCAGTTGATAAAAACACTTACGGAATAAAGCAAGAATACAGATATTAATGACAACACACAAAGCTTTAAATATACCATATCTGCATTTCTCTCCCTTTTTCTCTCTTGCATCCAGGAGGACCAGACACCACTTCACATTGCGTCTCGTCTGGGTCAGACAGAGATTGTGCAGTTGTTACTGCAGCACATGGCTCATCCTGATGCTTCCACCACTAATGGATACACTCCTCTGCACATCTCCGCTCGTGAAGGTCAGGTGGAGACGGCTGCAGTGCTGCTGGAGGCTGGAGCATCTCACTCACTAACCACCAAGGTGGGCCTGCAGGGAGATCTGTGAAAGAAAATGATATGGGGTGCTTATTCACAAATATATTATGATATATTATCCAAAAATCTATAATTGGAGCCCCAAAGATATGCAGACAAAACTTTATAAATTCTTTACTTTTAGGCAACTTTTTTGCTCCCTCATTTTAGCAAAATGGCCATGTTGTGCAAATTTGTTTCTCATTTAAATGAACACAAATCAGGGAATGAATTAGTACAACATGTATAAAACATATATGTGTGTGTTTGTGACTCTGTACCGCAAAACCGGTCATAAGTATCAATTTTTTGAGATTTATACATTATGAATACATTATGCTTTCCATTGATTGTGTTTTGTTACGACAGGACAATATTTGGCAGAATTACATTTTTAAAATATATTTATATTTAAATATCTAAAATCTGAGGGTTTAACAAAATCAAAATACAATCACCTTTAATGTTGTCCAAAATAGGTTTTTAGAAATGCATATTACTAATCAAAAATGAAGTTTTAATATATTTATGGTTGGATATTTAATGGAAAATGACCTATACTTAACATAATAATCCTTTTTATCCTAATAGTTTTAGCATAAAAGAAAAGTTGATCATTTTGATGCTGAAGCATTATATTTTTGCTTCAAATATACCCCAGCGACTTAAGACTAGTCTTGTGGTTCAAAGTCACATAGTGCAATTATTTGATCACAAATATATAAATTGCTGCTTAATATTTTTGTTAAAGCTTTGATTTTTTTTTCTAGAAAAGGATGAATTGCTCAAAAGAACAGCATAATAAATGAAATAAATGTAATGTGCGCTTTCTGAATAAAAGTATTAATTCAAAAATATTAAAATATGAAAACGAAAAGTAGAGTATGTATTCATGTATGGTCAACTAAAGACAAATATCCGTCCCTTAACAGAAAGGCTTTACTCCTCTACATGTTGCTGCTAAATATGGTAGTCTGGATGTGGCAAACCTCCTCCTTCAGCGGAGAGCACTTCTTGATGATGCTGGAAAGGTGAAATTCAAGCTTTAATCACCTACGCATTAAAATAATTTTGTAAATATATGTTTACTATTGTCTTTCCGTCTTTGGCTTTCTGAACCAGTACGGTCTCACACCACTGCATGTAGCGGCTCACTATGATAACCAGCAGGTGGCGATGATGCTCTTGGATAAAGGAGCCTCACCTCATGCTACTGCTAAGGTGCAAATCTTGAACTTCTAACAAAATATCTCTGCATCCAGCAATTAGGATTTGGATAACCTAAGTGGTTTGTTATTCGCTTCCTGTGCAGAATGGCTATACACCTCTCCACATTGCGGCAAAGAAGAACCAGACACAAATCGCCTCTGCGCTGCTTCAGTATGGAGCAGAGACCATTGCACTGACCAAACAGGGAGTGAGTCCTTTACACCTAGCATCCCAGGAGGGCCACACAGAGATGACCTCCCTGCTGCTGGAGAGGGGTGCACACGTCAATGCCGCCACTAAGGTAAGATCTAGATCACGAGTAAACATAACATATTTAAGATGTTTCTTCATCCAAACTGTCTATAAATGTCAGCCAAACCACTCGGATGTAAAATATTTACTTGATGTACCTCCATAAAAATATTAACTGAGTTAATATTTTGACAATTTAATGACACTCTAATGTAAATTAATGGTGACAAGTAAACAGATCAAATATTAAAATTTCTTTGGTTTTATTTGTAGTTGTAGACATAAAGGGATTCAAACACTTTTTTATTAGTGACGAGATTAAAGTCACATTGGTGTTTTTGGAATTTAAAAAATGAAATGAAATGTTTTTACTACTGAAGAATGTCAGAAATTAAAGTTAGCAATGCACATTGAGTTAGCAAATGTACATTAAACGCAACACATGCAGAGATGCTGCATTTACTGTGTACTGTTCACATGAACTGTGCTATATCATAATTATTGCGTTATCCTGCTTATTTATTTAAATTTTACATTTGATGTAATTTTATTATTCTCTCAACTAATAAACCCCCTGTAGTTCCTATCTCCAGGAATTCACAATTCCCAGTTTGGGAAACTCTGCCCAAGACCAACACAGATTTATGCAAACAAGAATGCTTATCTCTAGTTCACTTGGAAATAAATTACTATTCGGATCATTAACCGGTTACCAGAACCCATTCTGTTGAATCTTGAATTTGCTCATTTTGATAGGGCCATAATCAAAAAATATTACACTATAGATTTTAACAAGAGACCAATCAAAAAGAAGTATTTCAAAGAGCCATGTTATAATGGTGTATGATTTCTTATTTTTTTCTTTAGAGTGGCCTTACACCTCTTCACCTCACTGCTCAGGAGGACAGAGTGCAGGCGGCTGAAATACTGGTCAAGCACAATGCAAATGTAGACCAGCAGACCAAAGTAAGCTGTTTTTAATTTTTTAATACCACGGTCTGAATTGATAAAAAAAAAAAAAAAAGGCTCCAGTATGTTACACATCAGCTAATGTAATATTTGGTTGTTTCTTTTAGTTGGGCTACACTCCTCTTATTGTTGCCTGTCACTACGGAAATGTCAAAATGGTTAATTTCCTTTTGCAAAATGGGGCTAATGTCAATGCAAAAACTAAGGTAAGTGTTTAATATACCTATTATTATAATTTATTATTTAATTATGTGACCGGGTAACCCAATGTACAATTATTACTTATAAAATTATTCAATTAATAGTTTATTAAGTACAAGCTGTGTGACAATGCATTTTGAATTTATGACTGAGAAATATTGCAGATGTCTATGACAGATTGTAAATTTGTGCAATTATAATGTTTCATAATACTCTAAATGTACGACATGCTTTATTTTTGTTGTATTGCATTCTCTGCTTGTTATTATGACAATTATTATTTTTGAGACGTTGGAGTTTTTTTATTTCAGAATGGCTACACACCACTTCACCAAGCTGCTCAGCAGGGAAATACACATATTGTCAATGTCCTGCTGCAGCATGGAGCGAAGCCTAATGCAGTCACTATGGTGAGCAACACACACTTATACTCACAGAAATGATATTAATTCTGTATCTTATTTCTCTGACCTCACTCTGACCTTTCTCTCTCAGAATGGGAACACAGCACTCTCTATTGCTAAGCGTCTGGGGTACATCTCAGTGGTGGACACTCTGAAAGTTGTTACAGAGGAAATAATCACAACGACAACCGTATGTATTCATGCCTTTGCATATTAATATTTAATTTATCCATAAACCATACAAGAATATATGTTGAATGTCTTTATTTTAACTATTGTAGACAGTGACAGAGAAACACAAGCTGAATGTTCCAGAGACAATGACTGAAGTTCTGGATGTGTCTGATGAGGAAGGTAAGATAATGTTCTATTAGTTTCATTTTAAATGAGGATTTTATATATCTGTGTAAAAGCTACTGTGCCTCTGTAGCCCAACATCAGATCGAGGAGGAGCTTTTTACTGAAGCCTCTATGGAGATAGAAGGTATACAGGGTATAGATATAGAGTGAACCGAACTGAAGTTACTAATGTTAATCTTGCTGCTTTACCGCAGACCAAAAATCTGTTCAATTCCTTCTGTATCTATTCCAGTGTGTGGTTTGCAGTGTGTGGTGTGCTAACTGGAACTGGCATGAAAATTAAACTTTGAAAAACTAACTTTGTTCTCAGTTATTTGTGCTAATATGACAATATTTTTTTTCGAATCATACAATTGAGAATGTGAGTATTTTAGTATTAGTAGTACCTACATAATGGGTGAACGGTGCTTGTTATGTTTAATATGTTTTTTGGGTTCTTGTTGTTAGTTATTGTTGTAAATTATTTTTTTGTTTTAGTTTTTAGCTCCTCTTAGCCGCTTTAATCTACTTATTTAGTGTGTTTCTGGCCTGATTGTACAAGACTCTGCCCCCTTTCCTGTAGGCATCCTCTTTGGCCTGGCGAAGATGTCTAATTTTACTGTGAACCATGGCTTGTCGTTATTAAATGTTAAATGAGTGCTGGTAGGGATCCATAAATCCTCAGAAACTGATATATGATGTTACAGTCTCTGTGAGCTCGTCCAGATCGTTGGTGGCAGCTTTAAAAACACTCCAATCAGTGAGGTCGGAACAGGCTTTCTCTTGCAGAAAAGTCCTAAAGCTGCTCTGGGGATGGAGCAATATCCATCCTTAATTGTGGTGTAACAGTGATCCAAAATATTACTGTCTCTGGTGGGACATGTAACATGCTGTCTGTATTTTGGTAGCTCACGGGAAAGTTTTGCCCGAGAATGATAGTAACAGAGTATGGGTGTTGTCGCTCAGTCTGTGTGATCAGATCAGCGAGCTTCTGTTAAGCTGTGCTCACGTGCAAGCTGTTAGTGAATCTGACACTAAGTCAGTAATCTGTTCTTTGACAATTCATTGACTGAGTCAATCAATTAGCCAATGTGTGTATGAGCAGGTGAGGACACAATGACAGGTGATGGAGGGGAGTACCTGAGAGCAGAGGACCTGAGAGAGCTTGGTGACGACTCTCTACCTGGACACTTCCTGGATGGCATGAGCTACACCCATAACTTGGACCGGTAAAAAATAAAATAAACCAATGCTCATTTACAAACAGACAAACCAATATTTAAACATTCCATAGACAAGTTAATTCCTGATAAACAGATTATCACCGTTACGTCATTGTTTGAGCCAGAAGCTTTAAATATTTGTTGCCATTTTCGGGGGATTTAACTTGCACAAGTATAACAAGTGCACACACATAAAGCTGTTTAACTCACCTGTTTGCATTTTCCTACCCCAGGTCCCATGAGACCTCCAGTCATATTGCTTACAGAGGTGAAGGAATGCTGATTGAGGATATGATCACCAGCCACCATAATAAGGTGAATTATGAACCATCATACGTCATATGTCCACCTAATATTTGTTGTTAGCCATGGTTTATAAGGCTAAAGTCTAATTGTTAGCATTTTTTTAAATCTTAGTTGTTCTAAGTTCACTTTAAACCATGGGTTCACAGGGCTTGTTGCATTTACACAACAGTTATACCATATAAATTCAGAACAAAATCTGACATTTTGGAACAATTTTGACATGCAGATGCAGTGACACAATAATATTGTTGTAGTGAGGTCACATGTTGTCATTTACAACGGCTTTAAATGCAAGTCACGCAAGTTTGATGACATATTATAGTCTGATTATGTGGTTTGTTAGGTTGCTGCATTCTCTCGAGAACATGAGAAGGACTCATATCGACTGAGCTGGGGTGCTGAACATCTGGATAATGTGATGCTTACTAGCACTCTTCTGCAGTCAGGGTTCGTAGGTTTCACACACACACACACACACACACACACTTGTGTGTCATACATGCAAGTAGTCAAATCTGGCATTGCTTCAGATGCCACTATTGTGGATCATGAATGATAGCTGCTCAATTTCCTCTCATTGTTCATTCGTTCTTTCTTTCTTTCTGATGTTCTGTCTTTCTTTCTTTCTCATTTATTACACTCACACCATCTCCTTAAATCACTCAACCTCTCTCTGCTGCCTGTGATTGTGTCTTTTGTTCTGCTTTTAGCCAATCCACCCCATGCCTTGACAATGACAACAGCAGGTGATTCTCCACTTCTCTTCCTTGTGCCCTTTTTGCTTCCTCACCTCATCTACCTTTATTTCAGTATTGCATGTATATATAACAACTGACTGCTTTGAGATATTCAAATAAGTTTTTTTTTTTAAATTTAAGTTTAAAATTTTAATAAGCATGTTTTGATGAACACAGTGAGTCATGTCTTGGTATTCATGGAGGTTCCCATGAAGTATTATTCAGTATCTTTCACATGGGTGGTATGAAACAGGACATATTGTGTTTCTCAACTACTATGGTATTTTCCTCAGTACATCTTGAACATGTTCAACGGTTATCATTCTGTATTGTCTAATTGGTCCAATGACTTATTTGTAGATTATTTTGGAGACTTTCTCCATGAAATTCATGAACAATATAACTTAAAGCAATGCTTAAAACATATCATACTGTTTAAAAGTTTGAGGTCAGTGAGATTTTTTTTTCATATGCAAGAATGCATTAAATTGATCAACAATTATTGCTTCATTGTATAAGTACTGTTCTTTCAAACCAATAAAGAAAACAAACATGGTTTCCACAAAAATATTATTTATCTCACGATAAAGAAATAAATAATATCTCATGATAACAATATTTATTATTATCATGAGACACTGAAGCCTGCAGTGATGTATTCTAAACCACTGAAATAAAATACACTTTAAACTTATTAAAACTGAAATTTTTAACAATTTTAAAAAAATATTTAAAGCAAAATCTTACCACCCGCAAACTTTGGAACAGTAGTACATCAGTGAGTGTAATTTTACACATAATGGCACAGTTTGAAAATAAAAACGATGTTCAAGGTTTGACAGAAGTGACTTCTTTTGATCACAGAAGAAAGCTGTTGGAACTCAAAACGTTTCTGGAAAAGTGTCATTTCAAATGGTGCCAAAGAGAATGGCTAAATAAATAATTGTTTACAAACGTATAGAAGCCCACAGAGCCTACAAAGTTTAGAAAAATAGACAGTGAAATAATATTGGATGGCCTACGTGGCTTCTGTGAGTTTATAAACAAGAATGAATGCTATACATTTATTGCAGTATTTCATTTCTGGATGGTTTTAATGAAGATGTTGAACATTGTGTTGTGTGTTTCACTGTTACATGCTGTTCTATACAAACAGCTTCCTGGTCAGTTTCATGGTGGATGCCCGTGGTGGAGCCATGCGTGGCTGTCGTCACAATGGACTACGCATTATTGTGCCTCCAAGAAAGTGCTCAGCACCTACACGGGTCACATGTCGTCTGGTGAAGAGGCACAGGCTGGCTTCTATGCCCCCTATGGTGGAGGGAGAGGGGCTCGCAGGCAAGCTCATTGAAGTTGGACCCACCGGAGCCCAGTTCCTTGGGTAGGGGAGTGTCTAAGGGGATCTAAAATTAAAAATCTATGCTGTATCACCATGAACATTTTTGTCTATCTTTGTTTGTGTATGATGCAGTTATATGTTCTCTATTTTGTCTCGTCTTGACTGACAAAGTAGCGCAATATGTCAACATGTTTGACGTGTCCTAACCAGGCGCAATCTCAGCTAGTCAAATGATGTTTATTTTGTAATTCTTGGACCAATGAGATTTAGTGGATAGATTTTAGTTTTGATTTCATGGTCACTCCACATTAAAATGATTTTTTTTTATGAATCACTTACCCCCATATTTTTCCAAACCTGTAAAAGCTTCTTTCATTTTTGGAACACAATTTAAGACATTTTGGGTAAAAACCAGGAGGCTTGTGAACTGCAGTAAAGAACACTGTCAATGCCCAGAAAAGTATGAAAGACATCATTAGAATAGTCCATCTGCCATCAGTGGTTCAATATGTATATTGTGAAGCAACGAGAATTAGCCTGGGCCTGCCCATACTTACATACAAAGTCAGTCTTACAAAGCTGCTGTTTTAGAGCATTTCCGTTCCCAAAAAAGTGGGAGCCAATGAGAAACGAGCTCCCCCACCCCTGGCATGACTGAGGCGGGTGTAACGCGATGAAGCAGCAGTTCTGGGATGCTCAATTGCTTGCTAAACTCTTCGAAAATAATCACTGAATGACTGTAAAAACCAGCTACTCTCATATTAATCTGGCAAAACCGACAGAAATCGCTTGACGACATTTTCCTACTGCTTTAATGAAGCTAGCTACAATTGGTTACAGTGGCTTCAGGTTCCGTAGCTACGCATACGTCATCGGAATGAGTGGTCTGATTGGCTGTAGATTCATCCAGTAGTATACAGAGGCATCTGGTGGACGCAGGTTAAGCCCGCCAGAAGGCGTGTAGTAAGGTAGCTTGGCCAGACTGAGCTTTATAGTCGCGGAAGCCAGGCTAAACGAGAATACTTTAAGGACAATTTCCTTTGTGTCACCGTAGTGCCATTTAGGAGAGTATCTGCTCGACACTAGTTCTGTGTGAGCCATACCACACAGATATGGCTTCTATGTGTATTTATGCTTTGATTTGAACAAAAACAGTGTTTTCTTGTGGCACAGCTGACACATAAGAGCGTACGCTGTTTGCATCCAGTGGATACTTTCCAAAAATGGCGCTACAGTGACACGTTTTAAATATCTCAAATTGTGTTCTGAGGATAAACAAAGCTTTTACGGGTTTGGAACAACATGGGGTTAAGTGATTAATGACAAAATGGTAATTTTGATTTTGAAGTAACCCTTTTAAGTTTTAATATTTTTGTTTATTAATTAACGAAACAATTTTAGGTAGGTTTTAATAGTTTTAGATTTAGTTAGCAATTACAAGACTGCTGTGAAAGACACTGCAGAAATAGAAACCAAGCGACAAACAAAATGCCGCAGCACATTTGGTTAGGACAAAAACTCATAGATGAGCTTTTAGTGTTTGTCTCACCTGGTTAGGACACTTGTTCAGTAAATCAGGTTCACAGTGTGCCTTGTTTTTTTTACATCTTTTTTTAATGGCTGCGATCGGAACAGTAAACTCCACCTCCCAACAGCCCCTCCTCCTCTTAATGAGGGCGAAAGTCTTGTCAGCAGAATTCTGCAGCTGGGTCCACCCGGCACCAAATTCCTCGGGTAGGAGAGATCCTAATGCCAAATATCCAATGGAGACTGGTCACGTATCCCCCCCTAATTTTTTTAAATACACCTCCATCTGTATTTTATAATTTTTTAAGTTTGTTTTTATCATTCCGAAATAGAGGTTTTCTTTTAATTTACCTTTACTTCCCTTGTTGACTTTGAAATATCTTTGATTTTTTATTTATTTTCTTGTATTGGTCATTGCTCTGTGTATGCTGTGTATGGCATTACCCATGGTTTTGTTCCTACATTGCTGCATGCTACATTTACCTGTGTTTATGTCTTCCACAGATGCGATATCTGTTTTTCAACAATCCTCATTTTGACAAGTACAAAGCCGTACATTTGGCTGAAATAACACCTCTTATTTTTCAGGCCTGTGATAGTGGAGATTCCGCACTTTGCTGCATTGCGTGGGACAGAAAGGGAGTTGGTGATTCTGCGCAGTGAAACAGGAGAGAGCTGGAGAGAACATCACTGTGAGCATACAGAAGAAGAGCTGAATCAGATACTCAATGGCATGGACGAGGGTGAGTGTGTTTGATGTAACACACCTTAAAGGATTAGTTAACCCAAAAATGAAAATTCTGTGATCATTTACTTACCTTCGAGTAGTTCCAGTTCTCTATTAATTTTTTTGTTCTAACGAACACAAGGACAATTTGTTTGGTTTGGTACAGAAGGATCGCATTTTTAAAAAGACTTTGGTAATTTGGAACAACTGAATTTGTCATTTTCACATTAGAACTGGACCCTCCTGAGGAGCTGGAGAAAAAGCGAATCTGCCGCATCATCACACGGGATTTCCCACAATACTTTGCAGTGGTGTCCCGCATTAAGCAGGACAGTCATCTGATCGGTCCAGAGGGCGGGGTGTTAAGCAGCACACTTGTTCCACAGGTCCAGGCTGTGTTCCCAGAGGGAGCATTGACTAAACGGATACGCGTTGGTCTACAGGTAATTCACTATGCAAAGCAATCTTAATCATTGACATTGATGTTTAAAGTGATCCTATGCGTTAGGAAAGTTACATATACTAAACAACAAGCTGACATGCATGCAAAGTCAAAAACACTTTCATTTTCTTATATGCATTTATTTTTACCTTATTTGCTCAAAGACTCCAAAGTGTTTTGTTCAGTGATTAACCCCTCTGGTGATTGGTGGATTTAAATTTTTTCAATTTACGTTTTCAATCAAACCAATGCAAAAAGACCAACAAGTGGTTGGGCAGTATGCTAATGTTAATTTTTTTTTTTTTTTACATCAACATGAAACAGCTTGGAACTTGTTTTAAAAACAACTCATTTCAGTGATTCGGAGTTGACTCCTTCTTTTGAGAGACATTGACTTTATACACAATTTGAAAAATTTGCAGGATGTTTTCATTACATACACACTGCATGAAAGCTCATATTCAAAAATCCATAATAGGGGCACCGTAAAGAATGCATTTCAAGTTGATTTATTTTAAGGTGTCCTTTTTACATTTTAATTATACAATTATTTAATATTAATTACCAACATATTCTTACTATAGGGTTAAGTTTAGGGTTTGGTTTATGGTTATTGCATGTAATTATGCATTATTTTGTGCTAGTACTATAGTCTATGTAACACGTAGGTGTTATCGGTATTTCTGATTTTGCTTTTTGTATTGTGTTAGAAAGTTTTCTCACAAACAATGCTGAGGGCAACACTGTACTATTTTTATGATTTTTTTTTGTCATTCAAGATCAATAACATATAACAACTTTTAGTAACTTTGTGTCATTAAGTCTTATTTTAGGGGTGACTCTGTAGAAAAAGATGAATATTTTTTTCCATTATTATTATTTTAGATATTGCTAATTTATTATTTATTATTAAAAGGAGGGGAATAAATAAAAAAAGCCCATCCTGCCACTTACATCTAAATCTCATCTTTTATTAGGCCCAGCCCATCAGTGAGAATCTGGTAAGGAAAATCCTGGGTAATAAGGCTACATTTAGCCCAATTGTTACTTTGGAGCCCAGAAGACGCAAGTTTCACAAGCCTATCACCATGACTATCCCTGTACCTAAAAGCCCAACCAGTGACGGGACAAACAGTACCCCCACTTTACGACTATTATGTAGCATCACTGGTATGTGAGAATAAAGAGTAAAACATATATTTTGTTAGTAAGTGCCTTTAAGAAGGTGTAAACGTTTTTTATCATTTTCTTTTTCTAGGTGGGACAACTCCAGCACAATGGGAGGACATAACTGGATCCACACCGCTAACATTCATTAACCAGTGTGTTTCATTTACCACTAATGTGTCGGCAAGGTGAGTTCAGATGCAGTGACAAATGTTTGTTTACTGTTCTCCCATGATAAATCGTTAAACATGTGTTTTTCCTGCCAGGTTCTGGCTTATAGATTGCCGTCAGATCCAGGAGTCTGTGAACTTCTCCAGTCAGCTGTATCGTGAGATCATCTGTGTTCCCTATATGGCCAAATTTGTAATTTTTGCCAAGACATTGGACCCTATAGAAGCACGACTCCGCTGCTTCTGTATGACAGATGATAAGATGGATAAAACTCTGGAGCAGCAGGAGAACTTCACTGAAGTGGCTCGTAGTCGAGATGTAGAGGTAATTGTGGGTTAGCTATTTTTGCTAGTGCATTTAAGATTAACCTTTCTACATGGTGCTATATTTATCCTTACAGGTGCTAGAGGGAAAGCCAATCTTTGCAGACTGCTTTGGAAATTTGGTCCCATTGACCAAAAGTGGACAGCACCATGTGTTCAGCTTCTACGCCTTTAAGGAAAACCGACTTTCTCTCTTTATCAAAGTAAGTTATTATTTGTTGCATATAAATATTTTATTGAAGTTGGCACAAAAAAATTCTGAATTACATATTTAAACGTGTTACAGTATGCCACAATGTTGGTGGTGAGCAAAGATACAGATCGGTTGTTTTCCACAGATTCGTGACAGCACTCAAGATCCATGTGGCAGGTTGTCTTTTACAAAAGAACCAAGAACATATCGCAGTCTAAATCACAATGCAATATGCAACCTGAACATATGCCTACCTGTTTACTCAAAGGTAAGAGAAACACTTATACAATAATACAACAATAATATTATCTCACAACCACATATACTGTACATATGCATATACACAGCAAAAAAACTTTTAATTAAAATATATTTAGTTTAGCTAAATTTAACCTGACAGTTTTTTTTTAACTCGTACTTTTTAAGGAATCTGATTCTGACCAAGATGCAGATGAGGAGGTAAATACCAATTTTACACCTTAAAAATTAAATTAATAATTTTGTAAATAATTATGTCTTTGCAAAAGAGATCATGGACTGTTTGTAATATACATTCGATTAACTCTCTGTTTCAATCTAATTTCTTTATAGAGTGAGAAGACACAAGAGCAATGTAAGCAATTTTTAAGTTAAAAAAAAATAAAATATATATATATATAGATATATATATATATATATATATATAATATACACAGCTTTTTCTTCCACTCTCTAACTAACTAACTGCAAGTTACAGATGTAATAGTACATTAACATATTTTGCATATTCATAAAAGATTTTAAGAAAAAACGTATTTGCGGATCCCTGATTGCTATGCTATGGCTGATAAACATCCCTTCCTCCATTTTTATTTTTATGGTCTGCTGTTCTCATAAAACATAACATCCAATTCTATTCTCTCACAACGGTATCTTGCTTCTGGCATGATGGTTTCTAAAATGCTTAGTGTGTTACATGCCAAAAGAGATACTGGAAAACCAACCATTCTTCCTAAAATCAAAATCTTACTGACCAGGCACACATTATTTTGCCTGTAATGAAATCACTTAATTTGCTTGCCACAAATGTCACATTTGCATGGATCATTTCCTTTGCATGGAAATAACTTGACTTACACATATTATATTATTGTATACGTATGTGTGTGAGTGTGTCTGCTTGAATGTGAGGATATCTTTTTTTGAAATATGCATAATTTGACTTTTTTTCCCCCCCATCACTCACATTTTGTTTCCTTTGTTCACTTTTGTTTATTGTTTTCCTACATTCTTATCATTTATTTATTTATAATAAATTCCCATATGTTAAACAACTCCATGTTTGACTCAAAGATCTGCATATCTAAAAAGCCATTGCAGTTAATAATTTGAAAGTGTTTTATGGGAAAAGCCTCTGATTGTGTCTCAGTGTTGCATAAGGGCATTGTTTTAAAATGCTGTCTGTGTTTGTGTTGACATGAGCTCTTCATGTCGAGAACAATCTTGAGATGCCTCATTGGTACAGCTCCACTCTGTGTTATGATTACTTTCCTCATTTGTTCTTTGTGCACAGGTTTCTGTATTACTTATCCTTTGTTTTTCTTTATACTTTCCCTCTTGTGTAAGTGTATGAGTGGATACTTGAATCAATACAACATGTTTAAGCAAGTTATTTCCTGCCCATTTCCTGCCCTCACTTTGTAATTCTCTTTTGCTTTGCTTAACTGCTCCCAAGCCTTCCCAAAACCTTTGGATCCAAATTTAGATAAACCTAGCAATGTCCTTCATTCTGTCAAGTAGTTTTTTCATCATCTGAACTGAAGACAGTTTGTATTGCTCCTGCCCTGACTAGTTTTCCAATGTCTTTTGTCCTCTTCATTTCCCCTTTGTTCTTTGCAAACTATTTGTGCTGTTCAAATGGAAGATTATGATGGATCTGAGTCAACAGAGCTTTCCATGCTGCACATCATACATGATCCTGCCACACTCGCAAGTCCAGATCTACTTTCAGAGGTTTCTGAAATGAAGCAGGATCTGATTAAAGTGTCAGTCCTTCTGACCTCAGAAAAGTTGGAAAAACCATGCTCCTCTGATCCCGGAGAGCGAGCAGACAAGGCTGGTGATGAAGAAGTGGATGAGCCATTTGAAATTGTTGAAAAAGTGAAAGAGGACTTAGAAAAGGTAGAAGAGATTCTTCGTGACAGAACAATGGATGAAACGAAGAGGGAATGTGCTATTGGGAGATCTGTAACTATTAATGATGAGGAGGAGTGGGTACTTCTCAGTGAGACAGATGTTGAGGAATCCAAAAGCAAAAACATCTCTGAAGTCCAAGGGGAACTCATTCAGGAAGTTCGAATCACAAGAGACACTATATCCAGTTCTCCTCCTAAGAGGGATATTTCAGGTATAATTTCGTATCTCAGCAGTGACTTAGAACAGTGTCTGCAGGAAATTCCTGTTCCATTGAATTATTCACAAGATGTAGATAGTGTCCAAGAAAGCTTTAAAGAGGTTGTTTTGACACGTGGTAAACACCGTCCAGCAGAAATCAAAAAGCCGGCAAGGAAAAAACGTAAAGAGAGGGAGTTTGCAAGCGGTAGTTCAGAGGATGACTTGGAAAGGATGAGTAGGAGTCAATCTGAGGAGTCTCTTGATGAAGATGCAGTTATCAGTGGATCTGAACCTGTCTTTGGGCCTGTTCCTGTGTCTCCTAGAGTTGTAGAAACACCAATTGGATCAATTAAGGATAAGGTTAAGGCACTGCAGAAGAAGGTTGAAGAAGAGAATGAGGTGGACAGTCAAAAGTGGAAATCCCAAAAAGTTAGTATTTCCCAGAGGAAGCCATATGTCACAGAGAAAGAAAAATCAGACAAGCTTCCTCCAAATTCTCCCAGATCCCCAAAGTCACAGACAGAACGACTAGAGGAAACTATGTCTGTAAGCGAGCTGATGAAGGCTTTTCAGACTGGCCTGGATCCATCAAAAAGCAAGTCTGGACTTTTTGAACATAAAGCAATTACGACTGTAATCTCTGGAGTGGCACATTCTGATGTGATACAAGTTCCCCCAACATATCATAGCCAAATGATGACAACAACTCAACATTTGCAAGAAAGTGCAATTAAAACTGTAACCTCTGAAATACCAAGCCCTTATGTGGTACAGATTCCCTCAACGTATGATAGCCAAAAGACAGCAACAACTCAACTTTTGCAAGAAAGCGCTATTACATCTACACCCTCTGAAGCACGTTCTGA
>JAUYWG010000031.1:11438570-11470983 GCA_034779775.1 Enteromius afrohamiltoni | reverse complement strand
CCTCTGAAGCACGTTCTGATGTGATACAGGTTTCACCTACATATGATGGCCAAATGACAGCAACAACTCAACTTTTGCAAGAAAGTGCTGTTACATCTACACCCTCTGAATCAAGTTCTGATACGATGCAGGTTCCTCAAACATACGATAGCCAAAAGACAGCAACAACTCAACTTTTGCAAGAAAGCGCTATTACATCTACACCCTCTGAAGCACGTTCTGATGTGATACAGGTTTCACCTACATATGATGGCCAAATGACAGCAACAACTCAACTTTTGAAAGAAAGTGCGGTTACATCTACACCCTCTGAATCAAGTTCCGATGCGATGCAGGTTCTTCAAACATACGATAGCCAAAAGACAGCAACAACTCAACCTTTGCAAGAAAGCACTATTACATCTACACCCTCTGAAGCACATTCTGATGTGATACAGGTTTCACCAACATACGATAGCCAAAGGACAGCAACAACTCAACTTTTGCAAGAAAGTGCTGTTACATCTACACCCTCTGAATCAAGTTCTGATACGATGCAGGTTCCTCAAACATACGATAGCCAAAAGACAGCAACAACTCAGCTTTTGCCAGAAAGCGCTATTACATCTACACCCTCTGAAGCAAGTTCTGATGTGATACTGGTTTCACCAACATATGATAGCCAAATGAAAGCAACAACTCAACTTTTGAAAGAAGGTGCTGTTACATCTACACCCTCTGAATCAAGTTCTGATGCGATGCAGGTTTCACCAACATACAATAGCCAAATGACAGCAACAACTCAACCTTTGAAAGAAAGCGCAATTACATCTACACCCTCTGAAGCAAGTTCTGATGCGATGCAGGTTCCTCAAACATACGATAGCCAAATGACAGAAACAACTAAACTTTTTCAAGAAAGCGCAATTACATCTACACCCTTTGAAGCAAGTTCTGATGTGATGCAGGTTCCTCAAAAATACGAGAGCCAAATGACAGCAACAACTGAGTATTTACAAAAAAGAACATGTACAACTATACCCTCTGAAGCAAGTTCTGATGCGATGCAGGTTTCTCCAACATATGATAACGAAATGCCAGAAATTACTCAACATTTGAAAGAAAGAGCAGTTACACCTGTAACCTCTGAAGTACCAAGTCTTGATGTGTTACAGATGCCCTCAACATATGATAGCCAAATGACTGCAACAACTCAATGTTTACAAGACAGAACAATTACAACTGGACACTCTGAAGCAAGTTCTGATGTGATGCAATTTCCTCCAACATATTATAGCCAAATTACAGAATCAACCCAACAGTTACAAGAGAAAATTGTAGTAGAAAACAAGACCCTTCAAGAATCCTCACTTATTGACCAAAACACAATTCAGCATAAACCAATGATCGATGATGGTGAAGCAGTACATGAAAAACCACTGACGGTCATCCAAATCGAAGGTGATCAAGCTGTAACTTCCAACATTGTCTTTAACTTTGGAGACAAAAGCTCTCCAGAAGACCTGCACTCTAAACATACAGCAGACCTAAATAGAAAATCATCTCAGGAACTAGAAACTGATGAACAACAATGTTCTGAACTGTTAAGTAACGAAGACCCACAGCTGATATATGAAAGAATGTATTATGAAAATAACATCTACCAGAACAGGAGATTGTCTGTGGAACCTCAGATCAGCCCAGACAGAAAACCATCAGAGGATTTCAGTGCAGATATTAAGGCAGAACTTGAGGAAAATCCTGAATATCTGCTCTTTAGGCGAACTTCAGGGCAATCAAGTAAACACTATTTAATGTGTAGTGATAGGCTTTCTTTGGAAGATGAGGAGCAGGTACATCAAGCAGCAGTAAATCTAAGTAAACCAAACATAATCACTGCATTTGCTACTGCAATGGTGCAAAGTGAGCCCTTACATCAAAGTGAAATACATGTTGGAGCATTGGAAGAAAGTCCTGATAGTGACAAACACGAGGCCTTGGCAGATTCTCCTTGCCATAGTATAGGGACAAAGACTCCACACTCCAGTACAGGTGACAGTGAGAAGCATGAGGGACTCGCTGAAATTTTTTCTTCCAGTTTAGCTAGTAAAGAAACAGAAGACGGATATTCAGGGGATCAGGAGACAGCTCACCAAATGAGTTTGACATCACATGAAAGAGAGGACAGTGACAACATTGAATTATGTTCAGTAACCTCCATAGAAATGAGCAATGAAGCACCTTTAAATTTTTCTAAGATTGAATCGTCTTTTCCATCTACCAATATTGAGTCACTGTCCTCCGCTAATTCAAAGACAATAGTTCAAAATAGAACTCAAGTTATGAAATCAGAGAGTGAAATATCAGCACATGATATGAAAAGTGATTTAACCTGTAAGGATAGCATGGAGCTGATCAAATCAGATGTAGTTACTGAGTCTGAGAAGATACCACAACATAGCCATCATAGTCAAGATGTACCAGAGAGACCTTCCAGTTTGGATTCTTTGCAGCCTGCAACCATGAGTGATACTAAAACTCTCTGTAGAACAGACTCTCTTGAGACTACTCCCATCAGAGATGATGGATCATCCCAAAAATCCCCAGATTCTATTGAGCCAAGCCCAACCAAGGATTCCCCATGTCAAGACTCTTTAGAGGGAAGTCCCACTGGTCAAGAATCTGGTCAGCTGAGTTGCACTGAAATGGTCTTCTCACCAGCTTTCATTTCTGATTTTGGGGAAAAAGAAATAATTTCTAAACAAAACATTTATTTAGAAAGTGAGTCATCCCAAGGTTACCATGAGACCCTGGAGCAAAAAGAAAAGGTGACTGACAGTGGGGATCTTCATGACTTTGATGCTTTACAAAGGCAGTTCACTCCAGAAGAAGAGATGTTTAAGATGGCTGCAAAGATCAAAACATTTGATGAAATGGAAAAGGATGCAAAAGTTAAAAAGGTCAAATTTGATTTTGATTGTGTTTCTAAACACCCAAAAGAGGAAGAAGAGCTGTCACCACATAACAAGTCACTAGACTTTAACACAATGTTAAGCATAACATCAGAAGAGCAGTACTTGGAGAAACCCGCTAAATGTGGCCCAGGATTACCCTTACATTCCTCATTGTCAGATGATGATTATGACAGTTCTGTGTTGGATGAATCAACTCACAAGGTCTCAGGAGAAACCACTGAGGTTTTAGAGACCACAGACAAAATGGAGGAGGAACATACTGATTTAAAGAGTACTGTTGATTTACAGGCATGCATAGTCATACCATCTAAGCAAACATATGTAGAGAATGAGGAAGACTATGAACAGTTACCTTCAGAGTATACAAATAGTATAGTGACTGGTGAGACTACAATTAAGCAAGATCTCATTATTACATCAGCAGAGAGCAAAATAGGCATTGAGAAGGAAGACCATGTTGATCCTATGTATATTGGTGAGAACACAACTTTTGAAAAAATGCTTTCTCCCATCGACAATGTGGATGCTACCACTCTTACAAAGGAAGTACAAGATGAATCCCAGCAAGATTTAAGTGTGTATCAAGAGGACAATCAAGAGAAGCCAGTGTCTATTCCAAGAGACTTGGTTCCCTGGAGTGCTGAAGTGGAAGACGATGAGGCACTTGATGCTAAAATTGCGGCTGAAGAACAGAAGATACTTGCTTTGTGTATAGACAGATGTTCTCATGGAACCACACCTGACACAACTCCAGGACGAACCCCTACTGAAGAGGGAACACCAAATCCTTTCCTCTTTCAAGAAGGAAAGCTATTTGAGATGACCAGAGGTGGCGCTATTGACATGACCAAAAGGACCATGGAGGAGGAAGAAGAAAGGTTAGTCTTCTTTCCGATAAATGAAGATTCAAGTGAAGAATTTGAGCAAGTTGATTTTAGTGCCACTGAGTCTATTGCAGTAGGTTCAGTTGAGATGCCTACAGATGGTTTAGTGCGTCAAGATGATATTACTGAGGAACCTGATGGCTTTAGTAAAACTGGAACCCAAAGTTTTCAACCAGAACATTCAGAATGGAATGATTTTCCTACTGAAAGTGAACCGAAGAGTCACACAGAGGATAATGGATTCTGTGAAGACACATTAATACCAAATGTTGATACTGCCACTTATACAGTTACACGAACAGTTTATTCTGAGCAAGACCCAGAATCCTCTGACTCTTCGGTGGAAGATGAGCAGCATTCTGTTGTTGAACTGCCCATATCCACCTATGTATCTACAATTTCCCCTAGTGCCTCAGTTCATGCTGTTAGTGAACAGCAATTCCAGACATCATCTTCAATGTACACTCCATCCAAGGACCTTTTTGCTGAAATTAAAGACACAACATCTAAACCAAAAATAGCTGTAAAAGCAGCCAGCTTTGACCAGGTTTTAGGACAAGGGGACTCCATTGAACAGAATGAAAGGCCTAAATCTGTAGCAGATATTGGTGACTCCGAATGGTCCAAGTCTGTTGTGAATGAACACACAAAATTAGACAGCAGCTACACCAAACCAAAGACTTCATCCTCCCAGATGCCTGTTTCACCAACAGAGTGTCCTAACCTACAGTATGCTGTATCTAGTCAACCTGAACTTTCTGCCGAATTCTCTCAGGATTTGGACACTTCAAGGAGCACAGGGCATGATGAAACCAAAGGAGACAGAACCTCTGTTGAGTTAGGTATAGAAAGTAGTTTGAAAGCAATTCGACCCCCATCCGTAGGCGATGATGTCTTTGAGTCAAGACCCAACTGGGAAGATTGTGTGGAGACACAGATGCAGAGAATCTCAGACAGCACTACCCCAGACCAAAGTAAAGGTACCTCTACTTGGCACTTGCCCCCCGTATTACTTAATCCAAAATGTACACCATGCCAGTCTCTTTTTTATGATTATTTTTTATATTATTTCTTGTTCTGTGTTGTCCTGTGTTTTGTGCTGTACTTTGTCTCATCTCAGTGTTTTCTTGTACTGTATGTGTGTTTGTCATGTTTTATGACTTTTTATGTCATGTTTTATTCATTTGCATATCAGTGTGTTCATGAAAACTGAAATCTCAAGATTGATTGTCTACATTTATGTGCTGATAATACTGTTTCCTGTGTATTGCATGCTAACTACTGTACTTCACGTTTCCTCTTTGGAATAATAAAACAACCATGGCAAGGGCACTTTTTGTGTAAAAAGTTTCAAAAGAATGATATGGCATGGATTATTTCAACAGATCTTCAGTCACCATGTTTTCCAACCTAGCTTCTATTAACATTTTTTTGATACCACGATTAGAGGCTTAAAGGTGATGTATGTAGGATTGACACAGAGGGTCGATCTAGGTATTGCAGGTCAAATTCAAAATATTGGACATTTTTTTCGCCCAACCACTCCTACTCAGACACACAGGTTGCAAAATTGAAGACCGCAACTAGAACGAGTGCAATGACGATGGAATGTGCTGTGTTTACTGCCAACTGGCAACACAGGTTCTGAAACAAGATTGGGTGAACTGATGTTGGGTGGGTTTCATAAATCAAAACATCATCCTGAAATTACTCTCATTTTCAAAGGAGAGTAATTGACTACTAACTTAGCATGTTTCTTAAATATCTGCAAACATATTGTGGAATTGTTATGCTTTAATAGAGTCAAAATCCTACATACAGCACCTTTAATAAAGACTTAAAGGAAAAGTTTACCCAAAACTGAAAATTCTATAATCATTTACTCATGCTCAAGTAGTTCAAAACCTGTATACATTTATTTTTCCTGCCGAACACAAAGGAAGATATTTTGAAAAATGTTTGTTGCCAGGCTGTTTTGGGTCACCTTTGACTTTCATAGTAGGAAAAAAATACTATAAATGTCAAAGTTGACCCAAAACAGCCTGGTTGTCATAATTTTCATTTTTGGGTGAACTATTTTAACAACTCTACTTGGGTTTAGTTGATATCTCAAGTATCCTTAGTTCACATTCCCGTCTTGGAATAGTTTGAATAGTTCATTTAGTTTAGAAATGAAATGGAATTTTAAATTTAAATTTGAGTTTAAGTATTTGTGACAATACTCTGACTGATGTTTACAGCGGACTGGCATGATGATGCAGATAGGAAAGAAGAGACTTTGGCCATTATTGCTGACCTTCTAGGTTTCAGTTGGACAGGTGAGTATATTAGTGCCACCCAGAATACTATAGCAACAGAACTGCTCACACAATTCTAGCATCCAGGGGGCAAGAGAGCTCAATTTTTCTTCCAAAAATAAAAAAAAAATAAATAAGAGGAGAAAAAATAAAAAAATCTTTTAAAAGAAAGAAAAACATTATGTTAATGCATAAGTGAAATGTTTCTTTTTTTAGCAGCTTATACAATAATCTATTTTCAGAGCTGGCCAAAGAGTTGGAATTTAATGAAGATGAGATTCAGCAAGTGCGTGCTGAAAACCCAAATTCACTACAGGAGCAGAGTCATGCTCTTTTACAGCGCTGGGTAGAGAGAGAAGGAAAGCATGCAACTGGTAAAACCTGTTCTTATTTACTCTTTTACCGGTCAATGCCTAAAGTCTGTTTTACTGAAGTGTTTGATTGTGCATTTCATTCTACAGAAGATACATTGATTAAAAGACTTACTAAAATAAATCGCATGGATATTGTCCATCTTATTGAGATCCAAATGCACAAGTCAGTTCAAGAGCAAACCTCAAGAACATATGCAGAGATTGAAAGGACACTGGACCACAGTGAAGGTAAAACATTTTGCAGGTTTTTGTTTTACATGTTTAGATCCTAAAACTAAGCACTGAAGTCTAAGTCTTAGTCTTTAAATCATGAATTCTTCATCTTTTGTAGCTCTCTCCTCAGTCCAAGATGATGGTGATAGTCTTCGGGTGGTGCGGAAAGTGGAGACTTCACAAAGGCATCCTCCAGCTGTGTCAGAAGAGGACTTATCTGTGGCCTCTCTCCTTGACATTCCATCGTGGGCTGAAACAATGGGAAACACCCATTCAGAAAGCATTCATGGGGATATGATCGAAGAGTTGGAGATCAACCAGTTAGTTATACATAAATTGTATTTGCAGTGATGTTTACATGATCAAAAACGTTATTGTACCTCCTGGTCATTCACTTTCCACTCTCAATATCTCCTAGGGACAGCTTCACCAATCCATGGCTGTTTCAAGAGGTCAAAAAAGAATCTACAAATGAAGATCCTGATGAAGAAGTAAGTTAATGGCATTGTCCTTTTGAAACATAATAAGAGGGTTATGTCCTAAATGTCTGAACACCAAGAAACCTTCCACAGGGACTGATTACTGAATGAAAAATTATTACATGGATATTTTTCCAAATCTGAACTCTTGATCATTGCATGTGCTGTTTTAGTTTGTTTGTTTGTCTCTCACTGGTTGTAAGTATCCCTTAAATATCATCTCTTGTCCCATGTCATATTTTCCATACTTCATATAATTTATCCCATAGGTTTCTTCAGAATCTGAGGAGGAAATTCAAGCTCAGTGTGACTTTTCAGACCGTGAAAATGCTTGTCTCTCCTCATCACCAATCATTTTGAACAGTCAGTCAGAATTCCAACAATCAACGGAGGCTTCTCAAAATGTCTTTGATTTTAGTCAGGTATCTATTGCGAGATATTCTTCAAGTGAAAATTCAGTTTTGTCAACAGTTGACCCTGAACACACAGTTCCCGACCTACTGCAACACACTTCACCAGAAAATCAAGAAGAAACAACTCGACTCCAAGAGCAGAAGTATCAAGATGAAAGTTCTGTGTGTCTTGATCAAGTGTCACCTGTATTTGAAAAAAGTGATTTAGAAGGCAATGAAAAGTCAGTAAAGACTCATCACTTTGAAACTGATGAAACTTTAGACACCATGCAGTCTTCTTTGTGTCATGAAAGCATATTATCTGAAGTTGAAATAACTGTTACTGAGAGCAATCAAATAGTGGACCAACATATTAGTCCTTCATTTTCTCCTCATGCTCTTGAAAGGGAGCCTGATGAAGCTTTCTCACGCAGTGTTGAAGTGAATCCAGGGGTTTCGAGAGTGACTCCAGACCTCATTAAGGGCTCTCCAGAATCAGATCAGGTCTTTCTTACCACAGAAATGCTTAGTGATAGAGTAGAAAAGCACAACTTTGTTAAATCCTCTCCTACAATTGACTCGGCATCACTACAGGCATCTACCCATCATGAGGTCACAATTTTAAATCAAGAACAATATAATACCAACAGCTCCCCACATCAACCTTCAGGGTCTGAAGCTGATTCGTGGATAAACCAACAAACCGATGATCCCCATGAACAACATCTATCACAACTAGAGTCTCCAGAGCAAAAGCCACAAACCTTAGGAGACCATTGTGGCGATCAAGAAGATGAATATAATCCAGAGGAGGAAATAATATGTACACAATTGGATTTCACTACTAAACCTCTTATAGATGACAGTCATGATTTTAAAAAAGAACTGTTGTCCCAATCAGAGACTGACTCGGACACGTGGATTCAAACTGAAACGCTGAGTGAAACTTCACCTTTCTGTAATTCTGACCTCAGCCCACAAACACCAGAAACAGTCATAACTTGTCAACATTTTGACTTTAGAGAGAAGTCTTCTGAACTTGGATCAGCAGCTATTAAGAAACCTCTTTCACAGGAGGCAGTTGTTTCCAAAGGTTTAAGACGACTGCAATCTGAATCAATAACCTCCAGCACAACCCAACAGTCAGAAGAAAAGCATTCTGACCGGTGTCTCTCAGAGTCCTCTGAACCTTTGATGCTTACTCTGTACATGAATCTACCACTTAAGGATCCTGTTTCCCAAGGGGCAACACTACCTCTGCCACTCTCTCAGGATGGCAGAGACAAGAACTTAACGTCCAGAGATTCCAGACGACTCCTGTCAGACTCAGTTATGTCTGGTGCACCACCCAAAAAGTCAGAGGAAACACCCTCTGCCCGTTGTCTTTCTGACTCTTCTGAACCCTTGGTTTTCAGCATGAATTCGGTTCTTGAGCAACTTAAGAAAAAAGATCAACCAGAACAACCATTGTCTGATCAACCACTCAGCTCAGTGATAACAAATTCACAAGACATATTCACAGGAAAGCTACAGTCAATGGATGAGTCACCTAAATCTCAAATTGATCTGAGGGAAAATGTCAAATTAGAAGTCACTGATGTGCCAAAACCTGGCAAAGTTGAAAAACCAAAACACAAAGATTTACTAAGCATTGATCAACAATATGATGAGTCTGATCCCGAGACATTTTTCGACTGCAAACAGAATGTCTCAGATTATTCTGAAGCAGAAGACGACGAACTTTGGAAAGGTGCCATGGCGCTGAGTAATAAAGTCTTAAGGTCTACCGTTCATGAATTACAACAACAACCCAATGTCAGAAGCCCCTCAGAGTGTATGCCATCCCATGTCGGCCCTCGTTATTCAGTCAGGTCATCAGACAGTGAAGATTTCGAGGATTCTCCCATTATCCATGAACCTAATGATGATGCAGAGAAGAAAGACGTTTACTTTCCATGTCAGCAGAAAAGTTTTGAATCATCTGCACAAACTCCTCAGGAGCTTCCTCCTCGAGGAGGGGCTGAGTATAATGATGATGATGATGATGATGATCTGAGGAGGGTAAGCGTCCTCAGCATGACCTCCCCCTCCACCTATCCTTCTATGAGCTACCCTAATTCGTTTCCTGCTGAATGAGTTTGTGAAGGGATGGTGTTTGGTTTCTTTGAATTAACAATTTCATTAATTAGGTGGGTTTTAAAACCTGAAAACCTTTTTGCTAAAGCAAAAATAGAAAAAACATAATCACGTC
This sequence comes from Enteromius afrohamiltoni, assembly GCA_034779775.1. NCBI lineage: Eukaryota > Metazoa > Chordata > Actinopteri > Cypriniformes > Cyprinidae > Enteromius > Enteromius afrohamiltoni. Next base: position 11,461,139 of record JAUYWG010000031.1, on the reverse strand, counting down.
ACATTCATGCCTTAACACCATCATAACTGCTGTCGCCTTTTCAAATAGTGCTGGTGCATGTACTACATTTATGACATTGTAAGGTCATATACTAAATATGCAGGATTTTGCAAGTGAGAGATAACAATATCATAAGCTTTTTCGTAGATATTTAGACTAACTACTAAGCAACTGATAGCATGTTGAATTTCTTACCACGTAGTTGTTTCATACAAGAAATCTGTTAAAAAATTATGCATGTTGTGTAATGTTAACAATTTTTTTGTTGCCCTTCTGTTGTTTTTCTGTTATGTTTTTGACAACAATAATGGTCATTTGAATTCTTATAATTTTTTGTCTTATGCTGTTTTGCCAGAGGGGGCAGCATTGCATTCATTTTTCAGTGTTATTTATTTTTACGTTTTATACATTTCAAGTACATTTCCATCTTATATTACATGATTTTTCATACATACTGCTTGGTTAGGAGATTGATGAGGCGTTAGGTGTGCTGTCGCATAGCTCTGATGAGGATGTGGTGACCACCAGAGTGGTGCGAAGGAGAATAATTATTCAGGTATATATATGACTAAAGACTACTTGCTTCTTTTTGGAGGTTCAGTGTGAAAGCTGCAGTGTTACTTTACATGCGTTTGGTGTAAAACTTTGGCCTAGGCTTACTAAATAACTTGTAACCAACAAGCTGTGTGATGGTTTTTCATGTAGCTCGAAGATTTATTTTGGAACTTTTAAAATCCTGCATTTTCAGCTGTGACTTAACCTCCCTGCTCCTCAGTTGTTAGTAGAAGTTGTCCATTTTAAGATAAGAAATCATGTATGATCTCCCTTGTATTATATTATATCATTGTTAACACTTAATCACCATGAAATGGACAACTTCTACAGGAAGTGTGTTCCTTTCTATATTAGAAAAATATTTTCAACATTATTTCTTTATTATTCCTCTTATGCTAATCCTAACCTTCACTGAAGCCAGGACAACTGTTTCCTCTTATGGTGAACACAGATTTAAACATTGACATTCAATAATTAATGTCTGGTTTTTACTACAGGGTGATGATGTTCCAGAGGTTCCTCCACAATCTGTAACAGAAGAGCAGTACACAGATGCACAGGGAAACTTGGTAGTGAAGAAGGTAAACATCCAAGATTTGTAGTATTCATCCATCCATCTGTCCTTTATCTATTTCATAATCCATCCTTCCTTTAATCTGTCTATCCATCTTTGGAACAGTTTATTTTGTTAGCCCATGCCTAGACATTCTACTAACTATAAGTAACTTTTAAATCAACTACAAGTCAGTCTTCAAACATTTTATTTTGATGGTTCTCCAACAGACATCCACCCTTCCTGTCATCTTTCTATCTGTCCATTGTACATTCACTCTTTCATCAGTCCATTCAGCCTTTGATCCATCCTTTTACCCATTTACCCTTTCATTCATTCATTCATTCATTCATCCTTTACCTCATTCATCCATCCTTTCTCTCTTTCATTCATTCATCCATTCACCCTTTTATCATCCACCCATTCACCCTTTTATCAATCCAGCCAGTTTCTTACATCCTTTCACCCTTTCACTAATTATCTATCTATTCTTGCCTCCATCCATTTATCCATTCATCCATCCAGCCATTCATCCATTCCCCCTTTCATTCATTTATTCATCATCCATCCTTCCTTCACCCTTTCATTATCATCTATCCATCCATCCATCCATCAGTCCAATTATCAATTCACACGTTTATCCATCATCCATCCATTTATTCACCCATTTATTCATTCATTCATCATCCTTTCACCCTTTAAACCATCCTTAAATCCATCCACACTTTCATCCATTTATTCATCCATCTATCCAAACATCCATTTACTCTTTCATCCATCCATCCATCTCTCTATACTTCAGTCCTTTCTTTCTTTCTTCCTTCCATCCATCTATCTGACTGATCAACAATGTATTTATGGTAAATACATCATATCCATACAAATTTGATTATCTTACTCTCCCACCTTCTCAGGTGACCAGGAAGATCATTCGACGATGTGTGTCATCTGATGGGGTGGAGACAGAGCAGGTGAGGATGGAGGGCTCCCCCCAGCAGCCTGTCAATGTGGCATCAGGGGACGGATACTCAAAAGTAATAAAAAGGACAGTACTGAAGAGCGAAGGACATCAGACAGAGGTGTGTGATTCTTTTAATACTTAATCATGTAACGAAATTAAAACTAAAACTAACTTAATCTAAGTTTAATCACGATTAATGTTTAATCAGTTTGATCATTTAATCAGAATATGACCATTTAATGAGTTTTGCTAATGCTGATTTCAAACTGCACGATTTTCAAAGTAGTCATGTCACAGATCTTTTCACACTGCATGACTATCAGGGGTAGCATTCAGTCGCTGCTGTGTTCACACTGCATGATAGATCGAAGACAGGGGGTTTCACTATGCATGACTTTACAACAGGAGGGATCGCTGACAACTTTGTCTCACTGCCAAACATGCAAGAACTGACATGAAAACAATGCGAGGTCACCTGTGCAAAACCAGAGTGAGACTGGGATTATTATTAAAAATGATAGCAAGCAAAAGAAGCTTGCCACAAATTGCATGTGTGCCCATTTGCAGCGAAAAGAGGATTATAGAGGAGGATATTTACCTTCTATACCTCCGTAACTCCTCCCCAAAAATCCTGCTGCCCTGGATGTTGCGCTCTCGTTGGCTGTCAGTAATCGCCGATGTTATTCAGTCGGAAAACATTTCACACGGCATGATTCTGAATAGGCAACAGGTTCAGATATTTAGCATGCCAAATTAGCATGCTCTCAGATTGTGTAGTTCACACTGTGTGATTGTCACTAGCATGAACGAGCACCAGTGATTTCGGGCGTTAGTCTGGGATTTCTCAAAACCTGTCTGCGAGTCAAAATCGGGACTATAATCGGAACTCGGCATAAATGTTTTGTTTAATTACAGGTGACTTTCCATGAGCAAGATGGCATGTCATCTTCAAAGGGTGAACCTGCTCTAGGTCAGGAGCTCAGACAGGTGGTCCAGATGACAATGGTACATGGAGAACAGCTGGAAAAGCACGAAGGGGATCCTTATCTTGCTTCAGACCTGCCCTCAGCCCAGGAGGACTTCACCCAGGTGAGCTGCCAATCATAGCAGTCATTTCTGTCAGCTATAAAACATCAGATTTTAAAGATTAGGGTCATTTAATTTTAAGAAGGAAAAGTGCAGAATTACCACTGTCCTAATATTATTTTTCTAACCAAAATTCCTTTCACAGTTTGTTCCAGTTTATCAGCTTTTTATGTAATACAACCAGAAACCTGTGATAAAATTATATAAATGCGAGAAAGTAATAACATCTGTGACTAACAGCTGTTCTATTATAATATAATGTATAATATATAATTTAGTGTTAACGTAGTGTGTGCCTCATTTCCTCAGGCTCTAAGCTACTTTGGAGGTTTTAGGAAGGTGCAGATCCCTCGATTGGTAGAGCAGGAAATACTACAACCTGATGGATCTGTGATTAGGAGGTTTGAGAGACAGGCATGGTGTTTGTGTGCTTATTAGTGTGAAAGTGTGTGTTTGGGGGCAAGTAGAAGTAAAAAAGCAGTTTTATATTTAAATATTTTAATAAATTGTTTTTGTTGGTAAAGTCTTCAATGTCACACAATCCTTCATATATCAATGCAATATGCTGATTTGGTGGTTGACGTTTAAACAAAATGGTTGAAACTATTTAATAATATATACAGTAATAGCAGTTAATAATAGTAAACTTTACTGTTACTTTTAAGCAATTAAAATGTATCCTTGTTAAATAAAATTATACATGTCTAAACCAGTAACAACAACAACACAAAATCCTACTGAAATATTTGGGACTGTATGTAATACAGGTATATTTATAAAAATGTTCTGTAGAGACTGTATTTGGAATGTAGAATTTCTGTATGTGGCATTGATGTGTGTATATTATATAACAAAGCATGTCTTTACATTTTATTCCTCACTAATAACATTTTTCTTCCTCTCTTATTAGTCTTCTGCACACTTTAAAGAGTCTATGTGCCCTTGCATCTTACAAAGACGAAATCGTGTTTTTTCCCACTTCAAACCTTTTTAATAGGCATAAAAGCATTGATTACCCTGTTTCTTTGTTTCTTTTTCACTTACTCACAGGACAAGGATGAAGAAGTCTAGGACCCACAGGAGGTCAGTAGTAAGGGATGCTGGGGGACAGAAGCGGGTTTGCGTGGAGCGGATAGACGATCGGTCTGAGCCCCATGACAACCTACAGCATCACCTCCATCACTTCATTCACCACTACTGTGCCCAAAACGACTGAGAGGAAGAGAGGGAGGAAGCCGAAGAGAAGTCTGAGTGATGGTTTCCCCCTTCATTTTCCTCTGCCCTATCTCCACCGCTCTTCTCCCTTAGAGCCTATCTGCTCTCCTAACCACTCCTATGCACCATGCTCATGCAATCCCAGAGTGCACTTCACTCCTGCCACTTCCAGTCTTCCTGTCCAGTCAAACTGGATGTTTGCCCAGTTTAAGTCAATGGACAATATTTTCTCTTCTCTCCTTATTTTCCCCATTAAGCGTTGATCTCTTTCTGTCCTTCATTGTGACCAAATGGTGTTCTTTCCTTTCGTTTTCTTTGCTTTTTAAATCCCTCAGTTAAACACCTACATACACAAAAATCACAATAACCAAAAATGTTTTTATCAAAAGAGAGAGAGAAAAAAAAAAGTCCTGGTTGTTCATACTCAGAACATTTAAGCTTGAACTAACAGAACCTGTACTGCACTGCCTACCACAACTATTGAATATTGTTGCATTATATCACCACATCATGACATGCTATTTTGATCTCAACGGTTGAGATGTCTGAAAACTTCTTGCCTTCTTTATCAGCTGTTGGGGTATCGTGTGTCTGTGTATTCTATCCATTGAGAGTATATATAATATGCATTTTTAAAAAGACAGTAAATCACATTAGCCACCTGTAAGAATATTAGCAGGCATGCTTAGCTAGCTGCAGTCACTTATTAATAACAGACTCTTTCTGTGGTTAGACGACTGTCATTTTTCTGTCTCTTTTTCGTCTCACCTCTCTCTTCGTGTCTGTGATCTGTAGCAATTCTAGTCGTCATCATCATCACATTTCAGTGCAGCTTTTTGTTGTAATAGAATACATTAACATGCGCTTTAATGGGTTTAAATTCACTTTAGCAAGCGTGTTAAGAGGGACTCAGGATGCAAAGGTGGAATCAAATTCAGTTACACGTATTCTATTCTATTTTAAACTTTCGGTCTGAATTCATTCTTTACGTATGTGTTTTTGAGTGAGTGTGAGTGAAATCAGAAATGCGATTTTTCATTTCAAATTATATTAATTTTGTTCTGTACATATTACTCAATATCCGTATGCGTTGAGGAGTTTTGCTCTGAGGTATTTATGATGGCGGATGCTTTTCAAATGATAATGGTTTCGGAAGTGAGCATAAGGGATGTGTTTTTTATTTTTTAAAAAAAAAAAAGTGTTTTATTTTGATGTAGTTCTTTTACTATACGTACGTGGGAGTATTCTCTTTATGATTCACCGAATCACAGGTTGGCTTCAGTTGAGACTGTTGGGAAATAGAGTGTACCTTGTGATATTCAAATGACTTTCCTTTTAATTGCAGATTTATACAGCTGTGTTAGCAGAGGTTGTTTTTTGCTGCTGATTTGAGGCCAGCTCTGCTTTTTCCCGCCCTTATAAAAATTTGCGTTGGGAAAACTGGCCCTGGAACAGCAATTCAAAATTCATCCTCTAAACTGAGCAATGTCATTAAGTTGAACACTGCTACTACTTTCACTGTGACTGGCCCACGTTTTATTTACCGAATCCGCATTCTATGTCTGTGGAGATAAAAATATGCATATATATAGTACATAAATATCTATCCATAAAGGCATGTATTAGTTTACTATATGACTTTTAAAAAAGACATTTAAACACTATACCTTGGCTGCAGTGTGTGTATATGGCTGAACGAGAATAAAAGTGTATAAGTGTCAAGCTACAGTCAGTATTGAATGTTTGTGTGCGAAGAAAAAGCATGACATCGTGCTTACAGTACATATCACACCTTTATTGTATTTTTCATTAAATATGTTGATTTGCTAGCGCCACCATGGCAACAAATTATGTAGTTCACATCCTCATATTGGCGTTACGGTTCTGTAAGTATCAGCAGAGGAAATGTCTTTAAGAAGAGAGAAAGGAACACAGAGAAATCGGAAAGCATGGTGTTGGCATAGTCCAGTAGTGGTGAGGTTTTTCCTCAAGGAAGACCGTTCAGTTCCGACATCACCTTCTATGACATCATCTTCCGATTGAGTGGCGCACAGACACTAAGTCGCCACAAGGGGCAGTGTGCATGCTTGTAAATCAGGCTCGGATCAATTTCGCTCTTCTTGCCATGGTAGAAAATGATGTCAGGATAAATGAAAAGCACAAATATGTGTGAAAATGATACATGTAGTTTCTCATAAGCTACTTATATTTCTTTTCTCATACAGCCATGATATAAAGTCAAAGGATAATATTTTCACAGCCACTCAATATAGGAAAATTAAGCTACATCGATCTGAAAGTAGGGTGATAGTTCTAGATATGTTGGGTCGTAATGATGATAATCGCTATCATTGTTACCACATCAGATCCTTATGATATTGATAGAAATAAGGAAACCATGAATTACACAACATAAACAAGAGCAAAAAGAAACAAATCATAGCATGGTCATTCAAAAAATTGTCCTCCATGCATTACCCAATGCTTGTCAATGTTTGATGTATCATATATGCTACATTCTCTTTGATATCTGTATTTTTTCTCATATTCTATGACATAAAGGTAAACATACAGTCAATATTAGTACTCTGCAGTTCTCTTAAATCAAATAAATTAAATCAGAATCTTAAAGGAGCCAAACATCGTAAGCTAGCGAATATAAACAAAGCTTTTTGACAGCATTTACTAAAATGTTTAATTTTGCTGTAAGCCAGAATTGAAAGTTTTTTTTATTTTGTTTTGTTTTTATGTTTTTTTTTGTTTTTTTTTGCATATTATTTTACGATTTCTTTATCTGAACGATCACGACATATGTACATCACCAGAACAATAGCGAGCTCAATATTAACATTCTTATCTTTCAAAATTTGATATATTGCACAGACATAAATAGACATAAAAATACAGTACAGACTTGGGGAAAGGTGATTCTCTTTACATATTCTATACATTTAAAATGCATACCAAAACAGCTTAAAAAAAGAAACAGAAAAGAAAATGTTAAAAATACACTCCTTTTAATAATGTCCATATATGCGAATGGCCCACGGGTTTTGGTGTAGGTGACCTTTAGCAAAATGTTTGAACTATCTGGTCCATGTGCGATAACATGTAAACGACCCTCAAGGGGGGAGGGGGAGGGGCGTGGTTGTTGGGAAGCAGGTGTGGCTTAGAAGACACACCTCCAGCTTGACTGACAGACAGTTGGGTTTTTGCTGATGGTTTCTCCTCAGTTGGGAAAAACTGAAGCTTAATATTCCATTAACTACAAAATATACACACAAACAAATACACATCAATAACATTTAGAAACATGCAGGAGACTAAATTAGAATGAGCTAATTCCACTACTAAGTTATAAAGTAATGCTAATGTGATAATTCTTCAGTTTGCCAAAATAAGACACTAGGAGCAATAGCAGATCATAACATATCATTCAAGTCATTCTAAATAGGTGTCTTCAAATATATGCCACTTTTTTTAGAATTTTAAATGTTTCTGAAGGAATTTGTCTTTAAATATTTGTTCAATATTATTAATTTAAAACTGTTACTAAATGTTTAACTGTTTTGGTATTTTAATATATTTTAAATGTTATTTTATTTATTTAATAGTAAAAAAAAAAAATTTCATCAGCCATAAATTCATTCAATGTCATATAATCCTTCAGAAATAATTCTAATATGGTGATTTATTAAACATTTTTATTACTACAAATTTTGTATTTTCATTGGACTGTGAGCATTTGTTTACAGCATCCTTTAATCAAAAGAAGGTTTAAAAATAGAGCATTTATTTAAAATATAAATCTTTTGTAACGTTATATACTTATGATAAATTTAAAGATTTAGTTCACCCAAAACAATATCTATGATACCTTTCTGGGTGTCTATGCAGGGTCAGAAAACTCTCAGATTTAATCAAAAATATCTTAATTTGTGTTCCGAAGTCTTACAGGTTTGGAACAAAATGAGGGTGAGTCATGACAAAATGTTAAACTAACCCTTTACATTTTTTTGAAATGAAACCTTTTCAAATTAAATTAAACCTTGTTACAGACTTTCCTGAGAATGATCGATCATGAACATTATTAATCACAGTAGAGATGCTATATGAGTCTTACTTGATGGGCACGCTGGGGGCTCCAGAGCGATGGAAGTGTATGTTCAGCCACTTTCCATCTCTACGGTGCCAGACGCGGGTCTCCTCTGACTGCATGGTGCGTGGCATCCCACTGCCATCCATGTACTGGGTCAAACGGATGTACGCGATACATGCTGCATCCTCCCCAATCAGATGAACATGGGGGTTCAGCAGGATAGTGTGTACAGGTTTATTACCTTTGGACAGTGCTGATAAACAAATATGGTGATCAAAATACTGTTGTGAAACTATATTCTCTATCTGTTTTGAGTGTGAAAACATAGATCTAGATACCGTTCTCAAAGTAGAACCTGTGGAAGTCATGACCCTCCACCAGGTTTCCCAAAGCTTCTGGCTCAAAGGAAGTAAGACCAGGATCGCAAATCTTTCTGGTAGATAAAGAGCAGAAAGTAAAGCTAAAAGTCTTAATTTGTATGCAGACGTTGGCATAAAAAAAAAAAAAATCTGGCCATAAAAAGCTGTGATTAAATGAGCCTTGGATCTAAAAATAGATGGAGCACCTGTTGTGAAAAGGTGACCATTAAATATAATCTCCATAATCAAGAGAAAATAAAGGAATGCATTAGTGTTCTTAAAGGGGGCTGTGGTTGTCATAGCAACAGGTTTGACCGTTCACTCACGCGTAAGCCTCAAAGTCTCCGTTGTTGATGGATTCAATCAGCTGTTCAGTCACCTTTATGATCTCCTGCTTTCGAGCTGAAACACACAGAGATGTCTAGCGAGTGAGTCAGACACCCTCGCAGCATGAGAACCAATATTATTGTTCAACATCCCAATTCATTTCAAAACTGCAATCCACAAAATGCAAACCTTTGTTTAGAAAGCACCAGACAAAATTTTCAGTGAACCTTTATGGCTTCTGTCTTTGCAGGTTTTAGTTGGCTTCAGGGCTGGGCGATATATTAGCAATAGATTTTCGTAATAAGCGCTTTTTATTTGGCCATTGCATTTGTTAAAGGGTGTAATAAGACCAGGTTTTTTTTTTTTACTTTTTTCATCTACACTCTCATAAATTTGCATTTTAACTTCATTAAATGTACAAAATGTTGACAGTGTTGGTATACTTGGTTCTATTTTTTGGTTAACACTCATGCTAACTTTAGTTCCTGTATGGCATAATAAATATAGGTAATATAGTAGTTTACAGATGCATTTATACTAAATATACACTTTCTTGTTCATTTAGTAAAAAAACATGGAAACTGAACCTAACTACTTCCATAAAAAACTAACAATTTATTATAGGGAGCAATTCTCCCTATTAACTAGTTGCTTTTTAGAAAGCCTATTATTAGCATGTTTATTAAAGCACTTATTCTGCATGACCATGTTCTACATTTCTACCCAATATCTAAACTTGAAAAAGGTCTTACTAACTATCAATAAGCAGCAAATTGGGTTTATTGAGAGAAAATATCATAGTTAACTGTTTGTTAATGGTGAGAATTGGACCTCAGGGTGCCAGGAAATACTTTTCAAGATTTGATTTGAAATAAGATTTCGCAAAAGGTTATATCGCCCAGCCCTAATTAGCTTACATTGAGCTTGTGTGAATATTCTATAATGACTATGTACATTCTGTAGCTGTTCCGTTTTCTTTATTATTAACAAGAGGCAATTTTGACACTCGATAAACAAAGGGCACCAAAAGAAAAGCGTATTCCTAGAATTCCTAATACTCTACGATGAGTTTCAGAATGAGCAGTGTTTACTGGTAAAAAAAAAAAAAAAAAAACAGGCAACACTTTCATTCAAAGTATTCAAGTTTAAATTTACCTTTATTGATAACTTGGCAAGCTAAGGGACAGCAAAGAGATGGCTCATAATTGGTCAAAAAGGCAATTTCTTATGAAAGTACCAAATAAAACTAGTGCAATGTATCTACGTCTACTGATGATGACATAATACCTCCAGCCCACCGGGCAAAAAGACGTTAAATGTACTTTGTACTTAATATTTAACAGTTCATTTAATGTGAAATATTAATTATATCATTAAATCACTCATTCTCCAGCACTGAGTTTATGGTGTCTGCAAATTAATAGATGAAAAGAAAAAAAGGAATGGATACGTCTTCTAGCTGATGTCTTTCGCCCGGAAGGCACTGAATGACAAATGAGATGGAAAAGGGTTTGCGGCTTTCAAGTGAGAAAAAAAGGACTTTACTTTTCTTCAGAAAAGCATTCCGTCTAATGCTTGTTTTCTCTTACAATGGACATGCTTTGTAACATGGGGCCTTCAACCTTTTTTCAACATCATTTTCATTATTCAGCATAATGCCGCTGTTAGCATATGTGGAAACACCATTCTCTGTGTTTCATAAGATATCAGAAGGTTGATTTATTTATTTATTTATTTTTAAATAACGATAGTAAAAGAATCAGGGCTGTGTTGTTCACTGAGATTAACGTATTAAGCATTTAGCGGTCATTCCTAAATGTATTTGAATTCATGTAAATGTTTAACTGAAATTAATCATTTAATTCAATTATTATTTTGACAGCCCTAATAATAACATCAAAAAACATTTCTTTTCCATCATGTGAAACACAGAATCTAGACAAAATGCTTTTTGTCTCATGGTCATGTCAACATAAAGTGCAAACAGAATCTGACGTTGAAAAACAGCGTATTGTTCTTTCAATACTGGTTCAGGTCCATTCCATCTTACTGAGCTTAAACAAATCCAAAGCGAGTCTTATTTGTTTAAATGTACACAAAGAAATTCACATCTTTTTTTTCCAGGTTGGATTGGGTGGGAAGGGGGGATACTAATCAGAAGGAGCAAACATCAGGCTCTCAGGCATGGAGCAGGATGGGTTACCGGAGCAAGTACGCTCCTAGTGCAGTGGATCTCTCCGTATTAGGAATGCTGGGTGCAATACAGGATAATGCAGACTCTAACCCTAGGGTCAAAAGGTCAACTGAACAGTCTTTCCAGTAAGAAGAGGTTTGTTAGTGGTGCAACCGGAAGGCCTCGAGCACCTATAGAAAGCTAAAAGGCAGTCAGGTGGTTTTCTGGCAAGATTGCTAAAGATCCTTCTCCCACGTCGAGAGCATTTGAGACAGTGAGAGGGTGTTTTTCATGATGAGCACATTGAAAGAATGTTCTGGTACTTACACTTTAAAACCTGATCTCCCATCGACTTGAGTATGTCTCTATTGATTCAGAGATTTGCTTTTAATCCATCAGGCCTTTCTAACGCATGCTACACGCATCTATATCTCCCACTCCTTCACAGACTTGGTGTTTTGGAAACCAAATGGAGGAAAGGATTTTAATGCTAGGCTAAATTAATATTCTCTATAACTATGGTGATTTCTGATATTCTTGGGCTTAAATGCGCAGTCCGTGAAGAATAGGCAGACACGGACGTGTGTCTGATAGAAACAGCTGGATGGATTAAAACATTCGGAGCGCAGATGAGGAATGAAGTTTGGAGTTGTCAATTAAAAAGTATACTTAAAAGGGCAGATTTTAGTTGTTGAGGGGCCTCTCATTCATACAATAGGGGGGTTCGAAGCATTTGAACGACGTTAGGGGAGGACGGGGTGATTTTGTCTCCTGCCCATCATGGACTTACTCTGCACCGAGGAGTTGGGCGCCTGCTTGGGCTCGGAGTTTTGCGGGCGGCCCGCGGGTTGCCAGATTGAATTAATGCTGAGGTTTCCAAAGCGTCTGGCTGTACATTGAACCAATGAGAGGAAGAAACAACAGGAGCAGGACAAACGAAAAAGAAGACATTTCAAATAGCACACTCGACAAGAAATACTGAAACAGACACCCTTAAGCGGGGAAACGAACCAACGAAGGATGAAGGGGAGGAGAGAATGGCTGCAACGGGCAATACAGATTGGGTGTGGAAAATAAACAAGAAAGAGTGTACACGTGACTGAGGAGAAGCACAAATGGAAGACATATTGAGGAGGGAAAACAGCAACAAACGTCTACGGGCAGACACGCGGCCTGGGAAATGCCTAGCTTTACCTTTAAGGTCTTCGTCTTCGATAGTTGTGTTGGCACTCTCTGTAGACTCCTGGAGAAATGGGAAAGAATACTTATAAATCACCTTCAGACTGGACACAGTCTCATTTGTTGCTATTTTCGATTCGCCTTCGCTAACAAAAATGCATCATATTACCTTGTTTCTGTCCACTGGGTTGTGGATCACGGTAGTTTGTGGCTCCTGAAACCGTAAAAGGGAGTGAAAAAAAGATTATTATGTTGTATATTGAAAAGAAGCTTGATAATGGCATATCATAATGGCTTTGTACCAAACACAACATGCATGGAATTGAAAATGACTTTGTTGTCAGGCATTAAGGAAAATATCTAAATACAACTATAAATAAATCCAACCAGCAAAACAAGGCTATCAGAATAAGAGTCTTATTACTCGAATGTGCCCTGCATAACAGAATCTGAACCCCCATCTGAAACACACACACAGCCTTTTTCATCTCATTCATGCAGAAAGTTTTCTATATCAAAAATAAACCTGAAATCTGCATTTGTACACTCATTAGTCATATCATTATTCTTGAAATTGGCTCCTTATCCATTTGGGCTCATGAAGAGATGGAACAGAAATGTCCTATTTGTTTGAAGTATAATTGGAAATGGCATAGCTTTAAAAATGTATTTTTAGCAGGCATTTTCTTACCTAAGCAACTTAAAATAAAGTGCATTCGTGCATACGGAAATCAGACATATGGCAAAATATAAAATAATTCAGTACTGATATAAGCAAATCGGCATATAAGAATGATTTCTGAAGGATCACAAAGGAAAATATTACTGTATTTACAGTTCTGATTTTGATCAAATCAATGCAGTCTTTATGAGAATTTGACTGGTACGCAAAATACACACAGTACCTTGGTTTTTTTTTTTCCATTGGTAAAACCGTGAACATATACATTACTGTATATGTCTCTTAAATGCTTTGCTTGCCATACATCTGATTTCGTGTTTATGTGAATTACTAAATAAATCACAAGAAATTCTATAGATTTTGGATCAGTTTTCTCTTGCACTATGACAAATTCTTTCTTTAAAACAAACAAGTTGTAGATCACTCCTATAAGGTGATCCCGAGGTCGCACGCACAGTCCCACTAAAAGAACACCAGGCTGATTAATTACGTTGTATCTGTCAGGGTATAAGCGGAACTGATGATGTCTTGTCTAATGACCACCAGATTAGAAAAGATTACATACACACACTTGTCATGTGTCTAAGAAACATCACCCACTGAGTGCCTGTGTGTGTGAGAGACAGAAGGGAGAGAGAGAAAGTCTATGTGTGTCAGTGTGAATGCGTCACAGTGTTGTCAGTCTGAGAGACATTTGTTTACATGCATGTCTGCGTCATTATGGAAGGCAAACAATATCAAGGTACACACAGCGAAGAGCTCCAAGCGTACGACCTTATCAAAGCAATGCTAACATCAGCCATGCGTTGGAAAACATTCACTCCAAAACTTTAATTATGCATGTGTCAGAGGAACACAATCTGATTCAACAAGATTAAAAATTTAAACAAATGGGAAATACAAATGGGCAAAAATAGTAGGCTAATGGCAATACACCATGACTGTGCAAGCAAAACCACAAGCGTATATGGATTGTTGTGCTTGAGATGCATTAAAACTACATCATTGCGAAACATCAAGTAGCAGCAGTCGCTTTTGATGTTTCAAAGATAACTTGATTGACTAAAACCCTAAATTTCCTGGAATTAAGAGTTTGAATGGAAGAACAACACACATGGGACATAAAGGTGACATGAGAGGTAAGTAAAATCATGCAAAGTCTCTGAACTTTGGTAAGACGACACGCCAACAGTGCCAGATTTACAAACCCTTTGTTTTTCCTTGCATATGTTGTCTTGCATTTTAGCTTGATATGAAAATTTGAAGCAGGTTTGTATATCTTAAAATACTGTACTCAGTTTAAGGCATTAAAGAGATGCATTAGCTTATTAGCGTTAGCATGAGCAATCTAGACAAACAATGACAAAGCTGTTCCAAAATATTGGTAGCAACATTTGGCAAAATCCCAAGGCAGCATCATAAGAAATACTGCCAAAAAATGTATATACTGTGTGTATTGAACCAAAAAAAATAGGACAGTTAGCTTAGCTAAGATGTTGGAACAACAACATTTGTCTTCGTTTGATCACTTGCCTACTGTATGTAGGTAGTAAACAATAAGGCAGCTTGCTGTATTTTGGAACAGAGCTACTGTGATATGGTAAGTAAGTAAGCAAATCTGGCTTGTTGGTTAAAGGGGGAGTGTCTACAGGGGTGATGTCGTGCAAGGGGCGGGGTTGTTGTCGTGGGTACCAGTGCTGGGGCAGGGCCTGTGTCTTTGGGGCTGCTGGCTAGGTTGGTTTTGTTGTTAACCTGCAAGTGGGACGAGGAGCAGATCACACATTACCAAGTATCACACTGATGGGGTCTTCTGCACCACACTAGGGTTACAAAATTACACAAGACTGGGGGAAAACAGGAGAGTTGTGACAGGGCATCCAAAACTAGAAATACACAGATATACTGAGGAACACTGATACGCATGAGGGAACTGATGATGGATGATCTGATGTTACAGCAACTCACAAACAAATATTGTGCCATAATAATAATAAAAGAATTGAACTATGAAATTAAAGGTCCTGAGATTGTATTAAAATTAATTTAGTATTTTTTTATTTTTTGCTCCATAAGTTAACCTTTTATACTTACCATATAACAGAATGGCACCCATTTATATTATTATTTCAAATTTCTGGTCTTGTGGTGAATGAATCATTACTACGCAAATTGCCATCACTAATGCCAGTGGTCTACAAATTAACCAAATTGCCAAATAGCAATTTAAGCATTGTTTGTGTGTGACATTCACTTTTCATTATACAATACATTCCTAAGGCTCACAATTATTTTAAGTGGAATATCCTGTTTAAATGATCACATTATTAGTAATAATAAAAGTAAATAAGGTTGTGACTGACAATGCATAATTTATATCCTTTCTTAACTTATTTTTAAAAATATGTTTTATGAGAGTTGCCCAATTATTTTACAATTTTCTTATGTACAATCTGATAAAGACATAAAAGGCACGAGACAAACCAGCTGTTAAATTTAAACTTGTGTCAGAAACCACTTATGAATTGTTTTAGAAGAAATTATTAGAAAATAAAATTCTACATCACAAAATAAATTTAAATGAAAATGATATAGGGCAAATTCACTTAACGGTATTTCTACACAAAAGCCTGCATCTTCTGTGCTATCTTGCATATTTGTGCTTTTCCGTGTCTAATCAAGTTATTCTGTGTATAATCAAGTAATTGTTCGTTTTAGGAAACAAGTCTGCATTTCTACTATATTTAAGCCTATTTATACAGCAAATTATTTCTGACGATTTGCACAAAAAGATGCATGGCATATTTAGTGAAAATAATTTGAGTGAATTCCCCCCATAGTGCTTACAAATGAAAACAATGGAATACACAGTAATATACATATTCAAAATAAAACATGACAATGATGGGTAATTCCATTTAATTTCCAGCAAATTCAGGGAATTAGCTAAAGATTTTATTAATAACTGAAAGGTCCAAATAAATTTGTATTGCCAAAATGTAAACTATTTCCTAAATAAAACCTGAAAATTGGAATTGAAATGGAATTTTTCAAAATGCCACACAGCACTGTAATATATTAACTATATTGTTGTTGAATTGGAAACTGATCCATATAAAGACCTCAGAATTTCTGGAAAAAATGCAAACCTAAAGGATGCACAATGTTCTGCTGCAAGATTATTCTCAGGCTTTGCCAAGTACTGATGTTCTTTATATATCTAAGTTTTGCCAAAAGATGAATAGGAAACAGATTTAACCCACCTTCACACCATCTGGCTTCTTGTTCAACAAGCTCTTGGCTGCTGTTGGATGAAAAATAAAAGGAAACCATGATTATTTATGCATAATAACATTATAAATCCATGAAGGCACATGCAGCAGGCATTCTGGGATTATTGTTCTCCTTATTGTGTCACAAGACCTCGGGCAGGAGAAACAATTCAAATAATTAATTCTTAGGATAGAAACTCTTGGTACACAAATGCAAGGCTAAGGGATTGAAAAGATTAAACCCAGGACACAATTTAAACCAAAATAAGCAACTCTATTTTTAGAGGATGTGTGATATACTGCACAATTTACTTTTTTTTTTTACAATTTAAAAAGGAAAATATGATTTTTTTTTTTTACCCTAAAATAACATAATTATATAAATTATGTACAAAATTATTTTATAAATCTCATGATAATTCAACTGTTGTGCTATGTGCATACTGTTGATATTGCAAATAATATATAATAGTTTTTTACAAAAATGGCATGCAAATATATTTTACAGCCTTCAAACATTAATAAAAAAGGAGCACACACACACACTTGTCCTCGAAAAAAAGAATTGCTTTAGAATTCATCTTAAGCGCAGATGACCATACAGCTATTATGCTAAAAACTAATCTTTCTATCATTCTATTCTATTATAACCTGTTTCCAACTATATTTTTGTAACAACCATCATATGTAAATGCTAAACATCAATTATAAAATTCAATTATACCATATATAAATAAATTAATGTAACATTCCAGGATGTACATGAACATATCCAGACAGAAATGTAACCAGAAAATGATCAAGCATCCAAAATATTTCTATAAGCAAGACAGAAAACATTTACTCTCCCAATAACTCGGAATTATTATATTGTGATTACATTCATGACGTACTTGTTTTTGTTTGCTTATTAAAAATGCATATTTGCAGTCGAAACTTGCAGTTTTGTTTATTAAAATCATTGCATGTAGGTTCAAGACTAAATGCTAGTTGGCGTTATGAATGTAATCTGTTTGATTCCATGCAAACAAGGGTAATTAGTATCTCAGAGTAACAGGGAAGTGTGTCAAACAAGCAAACCAGCTCACTGGTTAGAGTAAAAACACATCCCCTTCTTATGTCCAAACAGACTCTTACCTCACAGGACACACAGGACCCCCCCAAAAAGAGATAAAGCAATGATAAACAGGAAAGAAATGTTAAATAAAATGTCTGAAAAGGTGTACTTTACCACCTTGCTTTAAAAATAGTCTTTGTCTAAAAAAAGATAAATGAATAATAATAAACAACAAATTAACTGTAAAATAACCAATAATTAACATGATTAATGAAAAATAGTATTATGAGAATCATGTTCATATACAGAATAAGAAAGGAGTTCAAACACACACACACACATTCACACATACAGGTCAGCAGAGCCAGACATACCTGAGAAGTTTCTTGTGACCAGGAGAGTGGTCAAAATTGCACCCTAGTTGCAAGAAATTTAGAAAATTAAAGAAAAGGAAAAAAAAACAACAACAAACAAGAGAGAAATGAAAGAAAGAATAGTACAGAAGCAGAAGCAACTGCAGGACCAATGTTTACCTTTATTTTCTACATGGTCTTGGTACACCTTGGTACATATTTTAGCGAGGCACAAAATGCGTAACAACTAGTACTTTTCACTGCAGTTTCCAAAAGAAATTGGACATTTTCACACAAATTTACAGAGTTTCAATTAATAAAGCGTCATTTTAACACAATTACTTGAAGAATATCATGTTATGACTTCAAAACAATATTAATATGCTGGGATATTTAAAAACTGATGCTTTTGAACATTAGCATCACACATATCCAGCTTCTTATCTATGGGTTTTCAAAGGTAGGTTTGTTTGGTAGCTCACAGAGTAGAGAGATGTACTTGAGAGGCGAGGAGTTGTGAAAAACAGTTCAAATCTGTATAAAAGGAAGTTGAAATGGCATGGTTGCATCAACAAATGCATTTTTATATCAGTTTTGCATTTGTTAACATTATCAGGTAGGTTTAAGATTGGATTTGGTGTAGGACATATTTCCAACACGATACAGCATCAACTTTTAGTAACAGTACCCGGATATTTGAATTCTGAAATAAAAATACACCAGGGTTCACGTATTG
Organism: Enteromius afrohamiltoni; assembly: GCA_034779775.1. NCBI lineage: Eukaryota > Metazoa > Chordata > Actinopteri > Cypriniformes > Cyprinidae > Enteromius > Enteromius afrohamiltoni. Next base: position 11,442,535 of record JAUYWG010000031.1, on the reverse strand, counting down.
AACCCGTTTATTTAGCGCCACTCAGTGGACATTTCTCTTTGAAACTGTGATGAAACCTGCAGTAAGGCACGTAAAAACAGTGTCGCACAAAAAGTGCACAGATGTACAGACCAGGTTGCTTATTTCATAATGTGGAGGATATCTTATTTGCTGGAACATCTTGTCAGTTACAGCATTGAAAACTACCATTGCATTTCATAAATCTTTTTGGAAATTCTAAAGTAAAGAAACACAATCACTGCTACTTTTAAGTAAAATGTTATAGTTCTGGCAAATACAGTCTATTTCTACACTCTATTTGCGGCCACCCAAATAACTTTTTTTCACGAATAATTGGCAATTATAATCTAATTAGTAAAACAAGACAGGGAGTAATGCAGTACAACATTTAAAAGAACCTTTCTTGCAAGCACTAAGGAGGTAAGTGCATAGTTTGTGAAACTCTTAAGTAAGCTGAAGTTGCGAAGAAAGCTGAAGATTGATCAAAATCAGTCAGACCAAAACTAACCTTCAGTTTCCTTCTGGCATTGAATTTCTTCAAGCACTCCACGGTTTCCTGTCTGTGCATCATAGAGGCTACAGTGGAGCGTTGCTACAGAAAGAAACAGAGTGATTACAAGTAATTAGTGAGGATTAGGAAATTCTTTTGTTGTATATAAAGAAGCATGCATGTTAGTATGTGTGTGTTGTTGAAACACATACGCAGATCCAGGGGTGCTTGAGGGCTTCAGCAGCTGTGATACGTTTAGAAGGATTGATAGTCAACATCTTATTAATCAGATCTTTAGCTTCAGGGGTCACTGTGTCCCACTCAGGAGAAGGAAACTACATACAGACATAAGATGCAAGACAATAATCCATCATTTCATCATTTTTGCATGAATTTGTAAGCCTTGGAAGCCAAGGAACTGAAGATGACATCAGTTTTTATTAGCAATATAATCAGATGTTGTATTTGTAGCTGCAATAGCTTTAGTAATAAACACTGTGCAGGCAAAATGGTAATTCAGACTCACGTCATATGCACCAGCCTTAATCTGCTGATAGAGGCGATGCTGGTCTTCATCCCAAAATGGTGGATATCCAACCAGCAGAATGTAAAGAATCACACCTAAGAAACACATCTCCTATTACCACAACATTCAGAGGATTGTTCTTCAAAAGGATACTTGAACATCAAATTATCTGGTAATAAATTCAGCCAAGATAAGGAATTCATAGCCGCTTTCTTTGGTCAAGGCCCGCCCATAAGGCCGTTTGACCGACATGTCAAACAATCACAGTTCGTTCCGTTCAGTGTCACGTTTCGGGGGCCTTGAAAATGCGCCCACAACAACAGAACGGAGTGTCAGCCAGCATAGAAAATCCAGATGAGACGCTCGCTGTAAACATCTGTTTGAAGCATATCTCTGCACCTTTTAACACCCTCAAGAAATTCTGGAGAATCGAACACAATATTGAATCGGCCAGCGTCTGTTGTTTCATGTTTGCCAGCAAGAGCAGCTGATATCCCCTTCTCAGTTAGGTACTGTAACTTCACTTGATCTTCCATAATAGATAGGATCTCCACTAAGTCCTGGATATCTCTTAAAGATTCTATGTCATGAAACGCGCATACTTTTGAGAATCCAACTTTTAACTGATCTTAATAAATGCTTATTGTCAATCATGTAAACAGGATAGTATTTTTCCGCAATCACACATCTGAGCTTTGTTTCCTGGCGGACCGAAAATAAACGCGACACTCGCGTCCCCAGAAAGTCCGATAAAATTCAACTAATCATTTGATACCATCGACATTCCTGGAGGGTTTCCAGTTAAGTGTACCATATGCATCAGACGTTTAGGCAATGTTCCGTGGGCGTGACGTCTGAGGCTAAGACTATTAATCACTTATCCCCACGTCGTTTCAAACCCGTAAATGCTTTGTTCATCTTTGAAACACAGTTTAAAATATTTTAGATGAAAACTGTAAGGCTTACGAGTGTCAAGTGAATAACACTGTTAAGGTCCAGAAAATCAAGCTTTTATGGGTTTGGAACGACATGGGGGTAATTGATTCATATAATATAGTTCACTAATAATATATATTTTTTAAATGCTACACCATCTGAAAACAGGTGATGAAGATTTATTGCTAATCAAAGTGACTATCGCATGCAATATATCGTGCAGCCCTAGTCCTGAGGTATGGTAATAACTCAGTACCATTTAGAAAGCACCATAATTCTGCAATCATTTTAACATCAAGGCTAAATTGAAACATTCATTCAACTGCTTTAATTGGACTAACTCTTTTTAAGCCTAAAAACAGAAAGACAATTTACCAGGGACACTCCATTTAGCTGATTAGATTCAATGCTGCTTAAAAACTCAGGCTGCTATAATTTAATAATGAGCTTCAACAGTGACATCCATCACAGCGGCTTACTTACGAGGCTGATATTTTTGTGACTCATTCATCGCTTACCGCAGGCCCACATGTCCACCGGTTTGCCATAAGGATCTTTCCTCAAGACCTCTGGAGACAGGTACCCTGGAGTACCAGCAAAACCTGAACAGACAGAGTTGTTTAGAGAAATAAGGCATCAGTTTCTACAGTATTTAATTATTATTATTTAGAATTGCCCGGTTGGCATGTAAAAGCTTAGTCATGCAAAAATGACTTGACTAGACTAGTTCTGATTGCATACTAAATGTAACGTTCTCAGCCAGTTTTACTGTCAAGCTCCGATAGAGGTCGCTCATATCATGTCTACTCACACTGGTCATGTATCGGACTCCATCTCCCAGAATGCACCTCTCATCCACAGCGGTTCCTTGTTTTCTCCAAACTAAAATTCATTAGCACCTGTATAAATACCAGTCTGTTTTATCTACCTGTTGCTAAGTATTGTGATAGCCTGTCTTCCAATTCTGAGCATTTGTTTTCCGTGTTGGATTTCCTGTTTGAGACTCTGGAACTGGACTGTGGTCAACAGACTGGAGTCTGCAGCAACCTGAGCTGGGGGTACAGCGGCTGTTATGGCTGTGACAGGCTAAGGTAATGGTTTTATGGTACTAACAAAGTGTCTTGGGGAGCCACCGGCAGCGTGGGAGAGGGAAAGACAGGCTCAGGGAGGCTCAATAGGGGAGCCCTGGGATAGTCCAAGAGTCCTGGATGATGCCAACGGAGGGTCCGCTAACTTAGCGATTAGCCTTGCATGCCTGAAAACGGTCCTCATCTGAATCACCCTCCATGCCGGGGATCACAGGCGTGGCAACTCTGGTGTAAATCAAGATCGGCAGCAATCTTGCCAGCCATCAACTTCCCTGCTGGCATCCACAATTTGGTCAGCTCATTAAGACCCCAACAAAAAAATGTCCTTAAGAACTGTATCACTCCCCGGCACCTGATTGCACAGTTCACAAAACTCACATAATCTTCAATCGATAGCTTACCCTGTTTTAGATCTAGGAGTTCTTTTCGATCATCGATCTCCATAAACCTCTGATTTCTGGCGTGGCAAAGTATTCTTTCACAAATGTAAATCCATTCGCAGAGGTTTATTCATGGTCGGCAGAACAAAACAGACTGGTATGTATACAGGTGCTAATGAATGGTAGATTGGAGAAAACAAGGAACAGGATGAGAGGTGCATTCTGGGAGATGGAGTCCAGTACATGAATCAAAGACCAGTGTGAGTAGACATTGTATCAGTGATCCCTTCGGAGCTTTTAATATATATTAAAATGTAATTTATACCTGTGTAGTCAGATTATTAAAGTTAAACTAAACCATTAAAAAGGTATTTTGTTTACATTTACATTTTACTTTATTTTGAATATTTTTAGTTATTGCACAATGCTTTTTTTGCTTAAAAGTTTTTTTTAAATAACACTACTAACATCTATCTAATCTATCTAATCTATCTAATCTATCTAATCTATCTAATCTATCTAATCTATCTAATCTATCTATCTAT
>JAUYWG010000031.1:11418527-11438470 GCA_034779775.1 Enteromius afrohamiltoni | reverse complement strand
ATCTATCTAATCTATCTAATCTATCTAATCTATCTAATCTATCTAATCTATCTAATCTATCTAATCTATCTATCTATCTATCTATCAGTTTAATGATGTGAACATACTTTTAATGCAATATTGTAGTAATATTAGGTCATTTGTGTATTTCTGTTTAAAGCAAGATATGCTGGGCTCATCTATCTATCTATTTTTGTGGTACTTACCAAACCATGCCTGTTGGTCACCCTGGACCTCTATGGCCAAACCAAAGTCAGCAAGCTTAACTGCCGCTCCCTTCATCTTACTGGCCAACAGCAAATTCTCAGGCTTTAAGAACAGCATAGAGACACACAAGCATGTCACTAAACGGTCTTAATTATCCCTTAGGTAACGACTTTTCTAAAAGTATCCATTTACTGAATAAAAGGCTTTTTAACAGCAGCCACGCTATGATGACTCATTCCTCCTCAGCAGGTTGAAAGACATTTTGGCCAAAGAACAAAAAAAGCTAAATCTGACATAGTCTGAATTGTATCTGCACAAATGTGGATTGATTTCCACTCGCTAAAAGGCTTTGTGAAGATTTCAGGAGATGAAAGGATAAAATATTAGATTCTCAGACACAGCAAGGCTATTTTCTGTTAGACAATATGAGATCCGGCTACGTCAGACTGTGCTAAATTTGGCACTGGACTGTGCTACATTGAGCACCACTGTCTGGAGAAGCATAAGTGTGTGTATGTGTGTCCTGACCTTCAGATCCCTATGGACGATCCCATTAACATGGCAGTGATGAACGCTTTCCAAAATCTGCTGAATGCAGTGACTAGAAGAAAGAGAGAGAAAGGTAAGACAGAGGGGAAGCGTGACAAAGGCAGGCGGAAAGAAACACAAGTAAAGAAAAAATCAAGCAACATAATCAGTGAAAAGAGGGAACTTAGAGGAAAATAGAGACAATAGGGACTTTATCAACCTTTTATGAAGTAAAAATGCAGTTGTGGAGAATTATACATCCATGAACGCATGCAGTCATTAATTATCTATAAATAACATGCCACACACTTTCTTGTCCAGCCCCTAAGACACACATGCACATTTTCCTTTACACATGCAAAATTACACTCAAGGAGGCGAGGCTGTAAAGGCAAGCAGTGTATAATTTATCATCGGTATAAATAACTCGCTCACAGAGAAACAGGCTCGCAAATGTGTGCGACCTAAAAGAACTGTCTGAAAGCATATTTTATGTAGAACAAACTTGACGTTATGAATGTTCTAATGCGCTACTAATATAATATGTCTGTCTGAATGTTCTTACCTGGCATCGGCCTCACTGTAGTACTCTCTCGCAACAATGTCTTCGAACAGCTCACCTCCAGTAACCCTGAGGTCAAAGGTCAATATGTAAAGTTAGTGTTTTTAATTTTTTATTTTGCAACATGCTTTCATAAAAGTTTTATTCCTGATGGAGTGCTATTCTATCCTGATAGTCCTGAAGTCAGCAATCAGAGAAGTCACTGTTACCATAGCAATGGAAATTACCATAGTCTCTCCACAGTGGGGAGTTTTTGCAAGATAGTTGTGGATAGATAGATTGCAGAGTAGAGTAACAATAGATAGTTTGAAGGGGGTAGACAGACCATTATGGTGACACTGTGGACCTTTCAATTAAAAAAAAAAGCGCACTGATTGAAGCAAAGACAACCCCTTGTGAAATAAGAAGCAAGCTTAAGTACACTTTTATTAAAAAGTACATATCACAGAAATAGTTTTTTGCTATTGTTAATATATATTTTAATGTAATTGCAATAACACGTTTGTAATAGAAAGTTACAATTTACTACATTTTAAATAATTTAACTTTAATTACACACATTCACTGTAGTATGTTAGTGTACTTTTTAAAGCCTTAAAAAAGATTATTAAAACAACGAGTAATATACTGAAATGTTAAGAAACAGTCTCTCCAGAATATTTATTTATATATATATATATATATATATATATATAACCACATGATAAGTGCAAAACTATGAAAAAATTAATTTTCACAAGGAATTGCCTGGTATTTGTCCTCTACAAGATGCATTTACATTTCACCTGCTAAAAAATACAGTTTTTATACAGTATGATTTGAATTAGAGAAGCAACCATTTTTGTTAAACACCATGTATATCAACATTTGTAATTTAAACAACAGCTCTTAATTTACCTAGTGTGAGATATTATAGCATTTAAACAGACTAACAAGACTAGTTCAATTATGTCCTTCAGAAATACTTTTTTTTTTTTTTTTTTGTGAAAATTTGGTGAATGTTGTTCTATATTTTGTAACATTTTACTATTTGGTTATAGTTTCTGTCAGCTATAGTCCACTGATAAAGTGAGCTGTGTTAAGCCTAAACTTAAAAAGATTTTTATTTGTACAAACAGTGTTCAAAAATAGCAGTGCAAGCAGTTGTCATACTGTGTGAATCTGGGTCACAAACAGTTGAATATATGACCGTTTGTGTCTCTCGTCTTGCTTGTTTGTCCTTGTGTTCTCCTCTCTATTTGACTGCCTTTCTCCCATCAGTCACATCAGCAAACTACATCATAAGCTATTTATGACAGAAGACATTTCTTGATGTCATGCAGACAGGAGTCAGCACAATCCACTAGTCTCCTCTATATTCACAGAGTCAGTGTTTAGGACTGACAACCGTATTCACAAACAGGTTTGACTCTTGAATTGTTCTGTTCAATAATATATTATCCTGTCCAAAAGTTTGTAATAATGACATTTTTATGTTTTTAAAAAGCTGCATTTATGCTCACTAAGGCAGCATTTAATTGATCAAAAATACAGTACAAACACAAAATACTGTTAAATATTATTAAAATTTAAATTGTTTTATATTTGAATATGTAAAAAAAAAAAAAAAGCTGAAATTATTCCTCAAGTCTTCAGTGTGACATGATCATTTAGAAATCATTTGAATACACTGAATTAGCATTACTGATCAGTATTTTCAGTATCAGTACTTTTGATACGCATTTAAAAGTCTCGGGTACGTTTTTTTTTTAATATATATTTTTTTTCAGTGAAGACATATTAAGTGATCATTTCAAATCAATTTTATTTTGAATGTATGCTGAAATAAATATAAATTTTTCCATAATAATATTAAGCATATTAATATACAACAATCATTATTAATATTTGGTCCATAAAAATTACTGATAATAATTAAGCACCAAATCCTAATTTGTAAAAAAAGAAAAGAAAATGTTTTAGTTATTTAAATTAGATGTTAAAATATATTTAAATGTATATATTTTTTGAGTGTAATCTTTCACACTGTTGCTGTTTTTAGCTTGAAAATGCATAAAAAATATTAAAAATAAATGTAATTATTGTACAGCGTGAAGGGAAATGTTATAAGAATGGGGTTGTCATTAGTTTATTATCAAACTGTTTATGATGTAATAATTTAACAATCCAAAACTGTATGCACTGCAAAGCTTAATTGCAAATTTGCCATGTTTTTCACACTAAGACCTTATGGGTTATCAACGACCAATGCCAATTCTAAACTAAAAATTAATATATAGACAATATTGTCTATAATTTAACCATAATTTAACAATCCAAAACTGTATGCAGCTGCAGTATGAAGAAAAACATTTTATAAGTCACTTAGATAAAGCAATGCTGAAAATGGGCTCACTGACTAGCTGAATTTGCCGAAGGCTGCCCTGTGGGCACTGTCCTGCTATCACATAAATATCAGTAGCACTCTGTAAATGGGGCAGTCTAATACTAACCACACACACTCTGAGGAAGCAAAGATAGAAAAGAAAGCCTAATAGAAGTAAGGAGGAGACTTACAGATACAGATATATACTTACAGATCAAAAACTAGGTAATGGAAGCCCTCCTCCGATATGCTGTCATGGAGTCGAACTACAAAGAGAATTTTCTCTGTCATTTTCTCATCTTTAGTTACCATTAGGTATTACAAATCTCTGGTAAAAAATGGTCTTTGGAAAGAAAGAATCCATTACCGATATTCGGGTGTTTCAAGAGACGGCAAATCCGAGCCTCTCTCTCCAGCTTCTGGTGATCTGAAACAGATTTTTAAAAAAAACAGAAAAAATAATTAGCTGAGACTATAGCTGATATACTGGACGTGTTTCAACCAATAAAGTGTTGCAGGCAGATCTGTGTATAAAACAGTCCATTTGTATGTCTAGTTCTGCTGTGAGAGATCTTTGAATCACCACCAGAGGACAGTGTTTTGATGCCTGTGAGGGTGTATGCAGGGCAGATGGCACCCTGACCTGCAGAAAACTATAAATAACCACATGCACTCTTCTCTATGCTGTACTAATCTGATATATAAAAAAACATACTAAACTTAACTCGCAGTCACAAAAAAGCACAATTCTCCAAAGAATCATGTGACACAATTCAGGATTTAAAGTCATTTGAAGCATCTCATGTAAGTCACAATAAAATTAACAAGCCATTAAGACCCAATTACGGAGATAAACAATTTTGTTTTAGAAATACTCCTTATTGCATAGAGTACATATACACTGCCTATATACCTAATAAAAGAAAGAGTCAATAGGCAGTGATAAATGCTTCAAAGTGTAGTATGTTGCTGTATGTAATGCCATGCTAAATTCATTGGTTTACTTTGCATTTTGTATTAATTTTAATTAAATAGTGAATTAAAGGGATGATTCCCTCAAAACATTTTATTCTTCCATTACTGACAATTATTTTATCCGTTGAGCACAAAATTAGCTATTTTGAAGTATGCTCATAACCAAGCAGCTGATGGTAGCCATTGACTTAGTAGTATAGTACTTTTCCCGTACCACTGAAGTCAACAGCTACTGTCAATTTTGTACCAAAATTCTTCAAAATAGCTTATTTTGTGCTCAACAGAAAAAAAGACAAGTTGAGGGTAAATAATGATAGGATTTTCATTTTTGGGTGAACTACAGTATGTACCTCTTTAAGCCGCCCTTTAAAAAAAAAGGGTACTTTGTAATGTTGGAAATGAAAGATTGACGAAATACGTGAATGCTGCACATTTCAGCAAATGTCATTCAGGTGCTTTATGTGCACTGTGCACAATATGCATAAAAAAACTGCTAAAATAACATGAAATGCATCTTAGTCTTCAGTTCTGCAGATAACCATAATTGCAGCTGATTCATTGTGAAATGAAGCCTGGTGAATCACATGAAAACATGATTCATTTGAATTTGAATTGAGATCATAAATGAATAGCGCCTTCTCTCATTTTTGTTCAGATGGAGGGAATAAATGTGAAGGGGTTGAGGGGGATAAAATAGAATTCACATCACATTCTCAAATCACTTCCCCATTTTTATATTTTTATCAGTTTAGCGTAACTCTCTCCTTCTATCACTAATTAACCCCCCCTCTCAGCTTCGCAGGTAGCCCACCTACCAACCGACCAGACATCTGTTGTCTAGCAACTCCTCCACCAATCAGAACGCAAAGGCCTCTCTTCCTCTCTGCAGTGGAACCAGCCCTGCATGCAAATATCAGAACCTTCTGGATCCCACAGAACCCAAGCAATTACAGCACAACTTTCAAAAGTTCAGCACCAAACTTTAACGCAACTCCTGTCCCCTCAGTGAATAAATAGTTCTAACAATCTATGTTCAATGCAGGACCATCTTATCACGACTACACAATCGCTGGTTACATATTTCTTACAATACATATTTGAGCAAAAATCAAACGTGCAGATAAGTATGCAAATTCCCAAGACGTGCTTAGATCTACACTGAAGCAGATGGCTCATTTATACACTGAACAATATTAGTGCTAATAATCTGGCTTTGAACCAAGAACAACCACCATCATAAATTACACTTTAAATATTGGACAACAGCAATGAAACAATTAATGGAGGAGAGCAGACTTAAGGATTTTTGCATTAGTGTCCTAAATATAATAAATAGAGAGAGAAAGATATTATATAAGAGTCTGAAATACAAAGGTAAACAAGGGAAAATTAGGTCCTAATTGTATAATTAGGATAAAATTGTCTATGATGTATTGTACAATACAAAATACATTGAAACATTGAAAAATCGAAATGCATATTTTTAAATTATATTAAATAATCTAATCAGCATAATTTGTGTGAAAAGGCATACATCAATTGTAGCATAAAAAAAGGCTGAATGTCAGCAGATTTGTGGACCTTAACATTTTTACATGGCCTTTTCATAAAGAACTGTACACTGGTTTGTAAATGGATCAGTCTTGTCAGTAGTCGAGCAGTGTGTGCACTATATATACAGTATGTATTAAAAAAAATGCAGTCTGGTCAGAAGCGGGAAAAGGCCTGCATTTGACAGTCCTGCTTTCTCCCCTCTTTTCTACGCTGTTCTTTTTTTTACTTGCTATCTGAAGCCTTCCGCACTGCAGCAGTGTGTGTGTGAGAGAGAGAGATGCTGTGTGTTTGAGATAGAGTATTCCTTCATGTTTTGTGCTGCTTTTCCAGGAGATTAATGAGAGATTTGAGATCATCAGAGAAAAAGAGAGAGAAAGAGAGCGAGAGAGAGAGCAATAAACCTCTGAAATGAGTGACCAAACTTGGCTGGTCCTTTGACTTGGCTATAGCAATCATGCTTGATAAATAAATCTCCTAGATACAGCTCAATTTACATACTGTTACTGTTGTTCTGGTTTACTGGTGCAAGTATATGTGAGCATAGTCAGTATATCCAGACAAAATTCAAAAGGAGTTGCAACTTGTATAGCAATATTGCATATATTTGTACTTTTGTGGCACTAAATACATTTGTAAATGAGTGTATTTGCCTTTCTTAACAGCTAGGAGGTTGAATTGTTCATGATTATTTGCATATTTATTATATTACCAAGGCAAAAGTGTCACAAGGGATACTGTACACTGTAAAGCTTAATTGCAAATTTGCCATGTTTTTCACACTAAGACCTTATGGGTTATCAACGACCAATGCCAATTCTAAACTAAAAATTAATATATAGACAATATTGTTCGTGAAATAAGCTGAAAATATTATTAGAATTACTTTTTACAATATTAGAGACTGCATACTTGTTAGCAGTCTAAAAGCAAAGTATTTTCTACCCATTTTAGGTGATTTTATGACATTTTAGGTAATTAAAATCTGATTTTTTTCTATATCTAAATGCTATAATTGGGTCCCCGGTGCATCTAACAACCCCGAAAATGTAAAAAAGAGCTCAGTATTTTTTTCACTTTCACTGCAAGCTTGTGGAAAAAAAAAACAGCTGCTCAGATTTCTCTCGCCCTGTTACAAAGACAAAGGAATCTTAGCATAATATTACTGCCTTTTTAATCTGATCGTTTACAAGCAACAATGGTTTACCAGCTCTAATGCCATGACGAAAGTTTGATCGACCCATGCTAACTGTTCTATCTTTGGCTGTACTGATGAGCACAGAACAATTATTTAAGTCCCAGCCTCAGAGGAGACCAGAGAGCAGTGGATTTATTGATTTATTTACCATATATTACACTGCTGCCTACAGATCTAATATAAACATGCAATTTATTTCCCAGCTGTTCACCCTGACAGACATAATCAACTGTTTATGTAACTTGTGTGTTTTTTAACATAAACTTGTATATATATCTGACAGTTTAGGCGTAATAAGACATAAAAGACAATTTAGTTTAGTACTCACATGCTGCATGAAAGGCGCTTTTTGTGATGCGTGTTTTGGATGTGTGCACTCAGAAAACCATAAATCAGAAGTTTAAACTAATATGGCTGTAAAACGTATGATGATCAAAAGCAAGATGATGTTTTTTCTGGCAGAGTATCTGAAGCTGTAAAGACAGTTCTATTCTGAAAATATGGGCAGGGAGCAACAGCTCCTTTGCATTTAAAGATGCATGCACAAACAGGCACTTTCATTCAAAGCAGGCATTTTTCAAATGATATAGTAAATGATCTGAAACCTATTTGAAAAGCAGAGTAAAAGACATAAGGAGAGGCATTTTACTACATACCCCATGAAGCACTGCATATGACATATCTAATGAAAAAAAAATAAAATTTATAAAATTTATAATTTAAAGACATTAATTTAAAGTTTATATATAATATATAAATATATAAGTTTAAATATTTTCAGTTTACCACAAAACAGTCAAATGTGTAGAAGTTGTTTGACATTGTAAGAAGACTCCAAATTAAATTACATCATTTGCAATGCTTCATGGGAATGGGAGTCTGCTGCTGAGCTCTTTCAAGTGCAGTGCTTGTTTCCATAGTAACGGTTCCTACTGTGATTGGTTGATCTAAGGTGTTGACCGCTGCAGGATTGTCAGTATTCACAGGGAATTTAGGTATTATACGAAAAAATAAATAAATAAATAAAGTTACAAAATCACACAAAGAGACAACTTCTGAGGTCATAGTAAATGGATTTTGAAATGCTTATACATTATCATTAATTAAAAATCAATAGCATATGTATAAAGCAATAGGCTGACTTCCGAAACCTCATTAAAAGTATTTTTAAGAAATCCATTATTCATTGACTTGGCTGATGATCGATTTTGAAACTGACACCATGAGAGACATTAAGGAGCCATCAGGGAGAGCTTAATGCTTCTGTTAATTGGCCAAGCGAGGCCAATAATCTCAAAATAGCTGATTTATTTGCCTGGCTGATGCATCTGTCTATTACTTTTGGTAAGCGATTAATTCAAATTGTTGACCTGTCAGAACATCAAAAATATTACAAAGGAATTCCCACACACACATGCACAATTAAGGACACACTGAGGATGTACAGCTTCAACCACTCAAGAGTTTAGAACAAAACGTTCAGTTCTTAATGGATACATGTTTCAGTATGAAACATTACACTGACTATACTGCAATCTGTGATAATGATTAGTTCCTTTTGTTTACAGCCCTAGGGACAGAGGGCCATAGACCTCCTTCTCTCTCAAGCAAGTGACCCTTTAGCTCCAATGAGACCAAAGGCTCTCCAGTGAGTTCCAGCCCTCAGACATGAGCGAATCTGAACTACTGGTCAAAGAGCAAAAGAGAGAGACAGGGAACTGAGAGAATGCGTCTCTAATTAAAAGTGCCCTAGCTATCTCTCCTCAGAATTCCATGGCCTAGTTTATTAAAGTGGGCATTGAGTTTCTTTCTGTGCTACACTACACAGACTGAGCACTGACCTACTAGTTTTGCACATAGCCTGAACAGAGAAATAGGTTGTGTTCAAAAACTGAAAAATGCTGTCTTTGCAGGTATGATTATACAAACAACAAGGCAGCTGGCTTAGGTTAAGAGAACAGATGAAACATACACAAGAATTTGTAATAATGTCAATCTATGCCATGTGTATTCAATGTTTATTACTTATTTTGATGTTAACACATGTACTTGATTACATTTGTAACTGTAGTGCATTTCAAGAAAAGATATATTACATTTCTAAATTGCAAGTTTCAAGTATATTTTAGTTTATCATAATTGTAGCAGCACACTTATTGTGTATTAACATATTTCAGAATTAATAAAAGTACTGTAATTATGAAATTACATGCAAAAAATGTACTTTTGTGTCCTACTTAAGTATATCAAAAAGTACTCTGAAGTTAAATTAATTACATTAAATTTAAAGAGTTACTCAATCCCAAAATTTTCACTTACCCCCATATCGTTCCAAACCTATAAAAGCTTTGTTAATCTTCAGAACACAATTTAAGATATTTTAGATGAAGACCAGGAGGTTTGTGACTGTCCCATTGACTGCCAAGTAAATAACACTGTCAAGGTCCAGAAACGTATGAAAGACATCGTCAGCAGTGTTGGGGAAAGTTACTTTTAAAAGTAATACATTACAATATTGCTGTCACACCCTCAGGCGCTCCATGTTACTTTGTGTATGTTTTCATTTCATGTCAATGTGCTTTGTGTTTTGTTTTCATTTCGTTCACCATGTGCCGTGCCTCATCTGTAAACCCTCCCCGCTCATCATGTCTTATCCTTTCCCAGCCGTGTCTATCCAGGTGTGTGTCATTTTGTGTCTAATTAGTTTTGTATTTAACTTGGTTCATTTCAGTCTGTTTTATTTTGCTTTAAAGTTTTGTTGCCGTATGTTCGTGTCCACATTGCCCTCTGCACTTTCCTGCGTTCCACGTTTTATTATTAAATCATTCACTATTTGAAGTCAAGTTCTGTCTCTGTGCCTTCTCTCATTGTGCTAGGAAGCGAGAGCACGACACAAACCGCAGCCAACCCATAACAATTGCGTTACTCCCTAAAAAAGTAAGTAATTATGTTACTTAGTTACTTTTTATGGAAAGTAATGTAGACGTTACTCTTGAGTGTAAGAAATTTTATTCATAGCAAATGTAAAAGCCCTTTCACAAGTGTAATGAATAAACCTCAGGCAGAAGAAAAAGTTAATTCACATCTGTAAACTAGAATACAGGAGAAGTTCAATACTCCTCAGTAGTAAAAAAACTAATATTATTACTTGACTCGTATTACTTTTAATGCATTACAACACTGATCGTCAGAATAGTCCATCTGCATCAGTGGTTCAAACCGTAACTTGTTTTTATTCAACAATGCTGTGTCTCTCCACGTCACTGAAGCAACATTTGGAAGGTATTGAACTACTGATGGCAGACGGAGTATTCAGATGATGTCTTTCATACTTTTCTGGACCTTGACAGTTTTATTTACTTGACAGTCAATGGGACAGTCACAACCTTCCTATACATCCAAAATATCTTAAAATGTGTTCCAGGAAAACAAGCTACAATGCTATAAGCTATGTTAAAGCTTTTAACATGTTAATTGCTGTCGCTCTGTAAACCTAATAGCAGCGGTACATTGTAGAGATGTATGCATTTTTATCTGGAAAATGTGAAGTTTAGAAGTTAGAAGTAGCTTCCTGACAGATATTAATCAGGCATTTATAGAAGGACTTTAAGATGTTTATGATTTAGAATTTATGTAACTGCTTATGTAAAACACCTCAAAGAGATTGTATAATACTTATAGGAAGAGAAAAACATGTTTTGGCCAATGTTTTGGTAGTCTGCCAATCTATTCCTATATGTCTTCAGTTCACAAATTCCATCTTCATTTACCACTGTTTGTGTGTGTGTGTGAGAGAGAGAGAGTGTGTACTGGCCGTGTATGAGGTGCTGTCTGAGAAAGCAGTGGGTTTATTTTTAGCTTTGCAGCACCATTGCCTCTCATGTGATTGTAGTCTCTCTCTTTCACACACCATGAGTGAATGACTCAACATAGGTCAAGGAGATTCAGAGGTAATGAACGTTCTGTCTTGAACAGCCTCTCAGACAGGGCTCATGTGAATTCTTCATGAACACAATTTCTGAATTATTGGCTATATTCAAAAATGTTCTAAGCATCTTTATGCCAAAACATTTATTATAAATTAATAATAAAAAAAATTATATATATTGCAGTGAACTGAACAGACTGTTCTGTCAAATAAAACCTCTATGAATGCTGAATGGAATAAAATTACTCTACAGTGTGAAACGTCTGCTGTAAAAAGATTTGCTGCAAAGAGATTTAAATAATTAGTGTGATTTATTTTATATAAAAGGGGAAATCTGTTCTAATTTAACTTTTAATTTAGATAATCAATTTATTCAATTCACTAATAAAACCAATATTGATTTCATCTGTTGATATATTAGTCCAGTATCCATACTTATATAAATTATAAATGTAAAAGTAAAACACTGATAAAATTAGTAGAGGATTGACACCTTTTAATTTGTTTCTTTGTTTAATGGCTAAAGTTAATACTGTCACAAACAGTAGCTGTGGTGAAGTGAGTTGTGAGCTTATTCAGCGGCACAAAAGGCAGAGATACATTTAAAAAAGGTTTAATGTTAAACAAAGAAAACTGAAACAAAGCAAAACAAACATGAACCACGAACGTACACTCAACTTCATAGACTGACAAACATACAAGACCAGGGAGTGAATTTATACAAAGACAGTTTGTTCGAGATGCACTACACTAGCCTGCCGCTGGCTGGTGAGAGCGGCCCTTTGCAGTAGGGGGAGGAGTAAAGAGACAGCAGTCAGGTCGGACACTTATAGGTCTCCGTATTGACTTTTATGTAATGCAATATGACGTTTATTATTTGTATCTTTGTTTCGTAGTTATCTATAGGACATTTCTACATTTCATTTCTGCAAATCTAAGCAGTTTATTCAGTGTAGTTAAAGCCTCTCACAACATCCATAAACCGGCCTCTGGTCGACCAGTTTTTTACTCTTATACAATACGAATATATATTTACCATATCGCCTAATCTTCATTTTCATCATGAATGTTTTGTTTGAATTTCAGATATTCAATATAAAGATTGATTACAGGAGCTATTTTAAGGGAAAAAACGGCAGCACACATCGTACTTGTAAATCACATAATCTGACCAATGAGAATAAAGTGTGTCGTCATCATGGCTTCCGCAGCAGTTTTCGACTGCTCTCATTTTGCTCTCGCAGTGCTTTGAAGGCACATGTGATCGAAAGGCGGCTGCAGCGCCGATCAAAGACGGACAAATAATCTTACCCGAATGCATTGTTTCGTAAGGCGGCAGCCGATTTCTTGCAGCGCCACATGAAGTCGAGCACACCTAAAGACTCAAGGCACCTGGACAACACAGCTGGCAGAGAATCAAACGCTAATTACAAGGGTGGGGTTACAAATGATACAAAGCACATGGGACAGAATGAAAGCAAAGAAGCACATGGACATGATCAAACATAAACACAAGAACACGCCCACAGCATTGACATAGCCCCTCCCCAAGGCACGCCTTCCAGACGCAAGATAAGAAGGGGCCTAAGGGGGGGGTGTGGATGGGAGTGACACCCTCCAGGGCGGAGCAGGAGGTGGTGACGCCCACCGGGGTTAGCCATGCCACAAAGAAGCTCTCCTGAGCTGACCAAACAGTTCAGATGCCCTCCAGGGCAGAGCAGGCGGCGGAGCAGCCCAATTGGGCGGAATCAACGGAGGCGACGCCCTCCAGGATGTGTAGCCGCATTTGTGCCTTGTTTAGTGCAGAGTGAAAGTTCTGTGACCTCCATGGCCGGTTCAGAACTGAACAAAAGGTCAATGTCGGCCTCCATTGCAAATTCAGGGCGAAAGTTCAATTATGACCTCCGTGGCCAGGTTTGACAAAAGATCAAAGGTCTCTATGGCTGGTTCAGGATCAGGCTTGAGTTCCAGTACAGCCCCAACGGACCGGCTCAGAAGCTGTGCAGCCATCAGCAGAGACCCCAGAGAATCCACGACTACAGCCGACATCTCTGAAGTGCGTGCAGCCACTGGGGAATGCTCCGTAGTCGGGTCGGGACAGAGCTGAGATAGGGAAACAGGTTCTGGTGGATCAGGCCACGACAAATCTAGATCCTCTGTGGGCTGTGGCGAATCTGGCCATGGTATATTAAAGTCATTAACAGGCCCTATAGGCTCAGGCCATGGTAACTCTACAAGAATGATGCCTCGCCTTGCCAGGCCATGGTAACATCTAGGACTGACGCCTTGCTGGCTGGGGATCTGAACCATTTCTTCGCCCGCTTTAAGACGACCAGGCCCTCAGCTGTCACACCACTTCCACCCGCCCCCAGCACCAGCACACTGACACTTCAGGAGCATCAAGTGAGGTGTGTTCTAAGGTCTGTGAATCCCAGGAAGGCGGCAGGTCCTGATGGAATACATGGAAAGGTCCTTAGAGCATGTGCTTACCAACTGACCAGAGTCTTCACTAAAATCTTCAACCTTTTCTTGTCACTAAACACCATCCCACCCTGCCTCAAAACCTCCACCATCATCCCCATCACCCCCATCACCAAGAAGACAGCTGTGGACAGCCTAAATGACTACAGGCCTGTTGCACTTACGCCTGTAGTGATGAAGTGCTTTGAGAGACTGGTTTGTCATCACATCAGGGACGGTCTTCCTCCCACTCTGGACCCCCACCAATTTGCTTACAGGGCAAACCAATCCACAGATGAAGCTATCACCATAGCGCTCCACACTGCGCTGAGTCATCTGGAGCACCAAGGAAGCTATGTGAGAATGCTCTTCCTGGACTTCAGCTCAGCATTCAATCACATCATCCCGGAGATCCTGGTCCAGAAATTGTCTCACCTGGGACTCTCCACCCCCATCTGCCTCTGGATTAAGGACTTCCTGACAAATAGACCACAGTCTGTTAGACTCGGCCCCCACCTGTCCAGCACCATCACACTCAGCACCGGTTTTCCACAAGGATGTGTTCTGAGTCCCCTCTTGTTCACACTCTACACATCAGACTGCTCCCCAACCCATCTCTCAAACACCATTATAAAGTTTGCGGATAACACCACCATGGTTGGACTCATCTCAAGGGGCGATGAGTTGAACTACATAGATGAGGTCAACAGACTGACTGAGTGGTGTTCAGTAAACAACCTCCAACTGAACACCACACAAACTAAAGAACTTGTCTTAGACTTCAGGAAGGGCAGAGCAGACCCAGCCCCACTTCACATTCATGGGAACTGTGTGGAAAGGGTACACTCCATGAGGTTTCTGGGGGTGCAGATCTCTGATGATCTCTCCTGGACTGCAAATACCACGGTGGTGGTAAAAAAAGGCCCAGCAGCGTCTCCACTTTCTGAGAGTGCTCAGGAGAAACAACCTGGAGGAAAGGCTGCTGGTGACATTCTACAGAGCCACTATAGAGAACATCCTAGCGTACGGCATAACAACATGGTATGCAGGGTGCACAGTTGCAGACAGGAAAGCTCTGCAGAGGGTCATCAACACAGCCCAGAAGACAACTGGCTGATCTCAGCCCAGCCTGGAGGACATTGCCAACTCTCGTTACCTCAGCAGAGCTGGCAATATCATCAAGGACTACTCTCACCCCAGTAATCAGCTGTTTGAACTGTTACCCGTCAGGCCGACGGTACAGGTCACATAAAACCAGGACAAATAGATTCAGGGATAGCTTCTTTCCCAGAGCTATCACTGTAGTAAATAAACACATAAACAGATAAAGAACCTGTTTACCCGATTACACATATACTGACCATGTGCAATAATAATTATATGTACAATCTGAAATCCTTTTCCAGCACTGAAACCACATAATGTCATTATATTAATGCTGCTATTTTTGTATATCTTTTGTAAATCTGAACATTTACATTTTACATTTTTATTTAAATTTGACTGTACTTTTCACATTTTTATTTATTATTGTATTTTGCACCAAGGGAGTGGCACTCCAATTTCGTGGTACCCTGTACAATGACTATAAAAGCTATTCTATTCTATTAATGGGCTCTGTCAGATGAGAATCAGGGACTGGAACAGTGGTCGACACTGCTGGCCGTAAATCCAGAACTGTAACAGAGTCCGGGGGCAACAAATCTGGCATGATCTCGGAGCACGCAAACTGGAAACTGCTGGAATCTTGGCTGAGTGTGAACTTCAGAGGCTTTCTGGAGGTGACGGCCATACTAGGTGTGGTTCTTGGTGGTGCACGGGGCCGAGTATACGGACCGAAGTCCGGAAAGATGAACGCATTCGCATCTTTGTTGTGATCAGTCTATCACAAACGGTCACTGTGGTGAAGCGAGTTGTGAGCTTTTTCAGTGGCATGGAGACACGAGAGGCAGAGATACATTTAAACAAGGTTTACTGTTAAACAAAGCAAAACAAACCCGAACCACGAACATACACACAACTTCATAGATTTGCAAACATACAAGACCAGGGAGTGAATTTATACAAAGACTCAAGGCACCTGGACAACACAGCTGGCAGAGAATCAAACACTAATTACAAGGGCGGGAATGGGTCGCACATGGGACAGAATGAAAACACATGGACATGATCAAACATAAACAAAAGAACACCCCCACGGCGTGACAAATACAGATACCTAGTGATTCTCAACCCATTTGTCCACAAGGCACCTCGTTGTCCACAACAGAAAGGCACGATATATGTTGAAATAAAACTGATACTATGATATGGCTTCATGCAATTGTCAAATTGTGCAAGCTGTGATTTAATTAAATAAATGCTGTACCGGTTTCAGAGTATTTCACAGCATTTACAAGTGTGTAGTTTATGATACAGTGTTTCAGAGGCTTGACTCACTTACTGCCAGTTGAACCTATCATGGGCTCCAAACTGCAGTCTGAAACTGGCAGCACATATTTTTTTATTCCCTGACAACACATCAAATAAAAGAAAAAAAATTATTGATGGGTTACTATTTATTAAATAGTTTACAGTTGTAATATATGTATTTTCTTATATACATTATATATATATATATATTGTATAGTAACCACAATACAGCAATTATTCTCTTTTTTAAATATTACTATTATTATTATTTTGTAGTCATACTGAATTTATCTAAAACCATAAAAACACAAATTGTTTACTTTTTAAGGAAAAAGATTTCACACACACAAAAAGATTTTTGTATTATTTTTACAAATTCCTTTATTTTTACATATTACAATAATATAGTGTAGAAAATACAAAAAGTCCTATTTTCTGTATTGTCCATCCCTAGACCGGAAAATGTATTCAGGTTTTACCACATGAAATAATTTGGAGCTTCACATAAATTCTTTATAAAAATGACGACAAACTTTTCCAGGTCTTTTAGGCTTCCTCATATATTCAGGTTTTACAATCAAGGATCTTGATTTTGGCTTATGTTTAGTTTATTTTTTAATTATTGTTTTGTCTTATTGTAAATCAAGTCATCTAGAGAGTCCCCTGTATGTTAGCCTAAAGCTAATGAATAATCTAAATATAAAATGTACATTTAAGTATTTAGTAATATATTGAGTAAAATTAACGTAAAAGAACATTGTTGTTGTTTTTTTCCACTATAAAGAACCTTTGTGGCATGGAACAGCTGGAACCACAGAAGAACTTTTAAGAATTTAGCGTTCAACGCCAAATTACATCATACGAAACCGCTGTATTTCTATCCTTCACAGCCTTGCTTTCATTATTGTCAAATAAAATACAGCACCCACCCATACTAAGCTTCCCCACATCACATCAAAGCAATGATTCTAAAATGAAGTACAGCTGAGCACAGTGCTACAATGCACGGGAGTAGAAAATGAGGACAGATAAGGTCAGAGAACATTGTTTTTCTCTCCCCCAAGAGACTAAATTGTAATAACCTAGCAGATTCTTTCTGTTCACATTCATCTGATATAACACATACAGTTGCATATACGGTTGTTTTGTCAGACACCAGTCTACTCCATTTCAACATTCTCATTCCCTCCTTCCTCTTCATCTAACTCCAACACTAACTCCATCCCTTCTTCTTCTTCTTGTTCTTTTCTGTGTTTTGTTGCCTATGCTCTTCTGCATGGCATTTGTCTTACATAATACGCAATCTGTACTCAGCTTGTTTGTTGACCTCTCTTTTGCCTTTTTTCTTATTCCAGTTCTCTCGTTTACAGTCTTTATCCTCCTCTGAGTTTTTCTATTTTTACACAACAAAAAAATCGCACTATTAATCAGTATCTTAGTTTTTTCCCAAAAGCACACATACACAAGATGAATCTACCTAAAAAGAAAATGGCGTATGGTATTAAACTTGATTGTATTTCGATCATACTGTAAATGTATTTATTATATATATATTATATTATTTAAGCATTTTCCTTACCATTTTAGAGCAGTGAACACAGATGTTATTACAGCTGAAAACACATTTCTGTTATGGTAAGGTTACTATACTGTATAGTAAAGAAGTATGAATATTCAAGTACAGGGTTCTATACTGGCTTTCAATAAAGAAAATTTTAAATGGAACCTTGGTTCTATTCACTAAAATATTCTATATAAAACTTAAATGGTTCTATTATTGCAAAACCACTTCAAAACCACTTTTTTAAAATCTTTATTTTAAAGGCAAGATCTATTTTTTTTCACAAATGTAAATTCTGGAAGTGTATGCAAATTACTGCATTTGTAATTAGATAATGTCTCATTTGCGTATTTAAACAACACTGTAATACAAAAAAGGGTTATACTTGTAATGCAATCAATACTTAATGCAATCAGTCAATTGGGGAAATGTATCTATTAGGTTTACCCAATTTTTACCTGGGATGACTTGCTTCTACTGTTCCAAAAAAAATAAAAAGATTTACAATGTAGAAGAATTATAAAGCAGATTTTGACCAGTCAGTATTCACCTCACCTCCTTAAATGTCACCCTTTACCCAGCATTAATCTAGGCCTGGAGGTCACGATCCCACTGTTCACTGTCACTGTTCGTGTGTGTCTGTGTGCAGTGGCATTTATAAACGTGTGTGTGCTCATAAAATTGCAATTCCTGGGCTTATCGCGGAAAGAGGTTAAGACCGTCTCTGACACGGAACAGCATCCAGTGCAGCGGAGCACTGCAGTGCTTAGTGAGCATATGAGAGAGCGAGAGAGATATGAATACAACATAGACTGCCACACCACCCATTGCTGTATTTTTGGAAACGCTATCCCAGCATGCACCAGCACAGTGATACTGATCCCAGAATCTAGGTGTCCATTTCAATCCCGCTGTGCAAAACAGGGAGGGGTGCAATTCAATCCTAATGATCCAGAAAATATTTGTGAATTCCCAAATTCACGTTTCAAAAAAGCTAAACTTTAAGATAGAGTTGTTGAGAAATAGGCTATATGATTGGCTCTTAAGAGAAGAGATGCTGTGGGAGAAGAGAAATGATTGGTTGATCTGAGGGTAGGAAGGAGGCTGATTGGTTGTTTTGCCCTATAGCAGCAGAGCCTGCAGGCAAACAGGCCAACAGCAACAATTACACTGACAGATCTGAAAGAACTGGGTCGCTTACTTTCCAGCAGGGGATAAGACCAGCCAAAGCCACTGAAAGCACACACACCCATTTATATACATCACACATCACTTATTACTGTGTTTATACACGCAAAAACACTCAAACGTAGATTGATATGTGGATGTATGTGGTTCTTAAACACATAATCCCTTCAGCTTCTTCACAGCTATGCTTAGACCCAAGCATCTGTTACGTCAGAGCACACGCACAGAGCTCCAGATGAGACCCAGATGCATAGCCTCTTGTGTTATCCCGGGTTTAACCGGATGTGCTGCTCTTACATCAGTGCCTTGCCATGTTCAACTACACTAGACGCTCCATTAACTGTTCTCAGGTCCCACATCGCACCTGACAGGAGGACAGCACACTAAATAAAATCACCTACCCCTGGCTGACAGCTTCTTTGTGTTGATGATTTTGGCCGCATATTCTTGGCCGGATGATATCTTCACACATCGCCTCACGACAGAGAAGGCGCCCCTGAAGAAGAGGGAAAAAAGAGAAGACGTGAGAAAAAAATGGGCATGAGGCCCTGATGCCGAATAGATAGAGCATATGGCACGGAGAGCAGAATCTGTGCCATGATGGAGGCACAGACTGAGCGCTTCCAAGGTTACACAGCTATGATTTTACATGGTTGTTTGTCCATGTGTGTTTGATGAGCGTGTGTGGGTGTTTTGAAACTGCTTAGCATATTCGCTAACCACATGCACATACAAAATATGCGTATTTGTGTGTGTGCTCGCTGGAAATGATGGGGTTAATAACATGTCACCTTAAATGTCCTTTCTGGTGTGGTTGATCTTCACTCATTGACACAGAGACAATGATTCATTTACCCCCAAATCTAACTTAAACAAATAAATAGCAAAAAAACATAATAATAATAATAATAATAATAATAATTAAAAAACAATATATATCTATATAGAGAGAGAGAGAGAGAGAGAGAAGAGTGAGAGAGTGGAGCGATGGAGATGGTTTTTTTTTTT
>JAUYWG010000031.1:11388454-11409483 GCA_034779775.1 Enteromius afrohamiltoni | reverse complement strand
AAATCATCAATATTAAAACAATAAAAAGGCTTGAACTACTTCAGTTGTGTGTAATGAATCTAAAATATATGAAAGTCTAATGTTTATCATTACATTACAGTACATTAATGAACTTTATCAACTTTATATGCTATTTTTTTAGAAGGACCTGTATTTGTAAATGTTATAGGGATTAATAATGAATTTAATAATGTATTTAACATAATTAT
Source organism: Enteromius afrohamiltoni (assembly GCA_034779775.1). Classification (NCBI taxonomy): domain Eukaryota; kingdom Metazoa; phylum Chordata; class Actinopteri; order Cypriniformes; family Cyprinidae; genus Enteromius; species Enteromius afrohamiltoni. The sequence continues at coordinate 11,409,274 of JAUYWG010000031.1, read as the reverse complement.
CGTCTTCAATTTTTTTTTTCATTATAATGTGAAATCTATGACTTTATTGTCTTCTACACTACATCTAAAACAGTGTGTCCACAGAGAACGGTTCAGTCATCACTATAAAACTTAACAGTGAAAATAGCTAAATTAAATTAGTTCATTTAACTCAAAAATTGTAAAAAGTTAATTTGACACATAGATACTTTTGTGCATGTTGTGAGATATGGGGAAATTTGAACTGATTTATTTTCCTCCACTGTAAAGGATCACCATCCACATTAAGGCAATCTGCTACAAAGCTGCTTTGTATGAGGTCACTTCTTTTCCTCAACAGTTCCGGCAGCTACTTTGTTCTGCTGCTCCTCTGCTGCTTTGAAAAGACCCTCAAGTAACTCTGACATGGCAGTCTTCTTTTGAGGAGGGGAGGTGGCTGATGTTTGCTCTTCCTCTGAGGATGGGCTTGTACTGCTTCAAACTGCAAGTATTGTAAGAAAATGATAATGGATAATTGTCATAATATTAATGTCCTTGTAGACTTGGTCACAAGCAGCTTCATCAAGAAAAGGTAATGATTTGAACCTGGGGTCAAGCACTGTAGCACTGTGCACATAGTCTAGTAGATCTGAATCAGTATATCTCTTCTCCAAGTCCTTTGTGATGACAACCTTTGCCTCTCTGATAGTTGGACTGTCTTGTGCATCTGGTGTCATGGATTTCAAAGTAATTTTCTTCAGAGGGAGAATCATGGATGAGGTTGGAGTCGATTCACTGCTCATCAGAGTTGTTATTTTTTTCAGAGGTTCAAGCATCTGTATCAGTGAGCATGGCGATGTCTTTGCCTGTCTTTTTCACACTCTTGTCTACCATGGCAGAGAATATGGCTGGTTGCTGCTCCACATATCTTTCAAGCATGTCATGTGCTGAATTCCAGTGGGTTGCAACATCATGGATCAGTTTGTGCTGTGGTATGTTGAGCACCTCTTGTTTCCTGGTCAACTCAACGCTGAAACCGAAATGTTCCCACACAGCTGATCTGTAGGACGATGGTGCATCTTCAAATTTCCTTTTCTCTGATTCACGTTCAGCCATGATCATGCAGTCGATAAAGTTCTGTGACATCGCTTCACTTCTACTACATCTGCGTTTAGAGTGCTGATTCGCTCTTGGGAAAATCTGAAAAATTCTGATTCTGAAGAATTTCTGACAAGTTCTGACAATCGCCTGATTGTCTATGCGCTTAATACACAGAAAATGCCCATTTTAATTTAAATGAAAGTTTAATGCCTCAAATAGGCTACCAAAATATTGCGGTTCACATGGGTGTACCGAACCGAACAGGGCGAACTGAACGGTTCGATAAAGAACCGAAAAATGTTGAATCCCTAATCCTAATGTTAATATTTCCTGTTTCACAACCATGACCACCATCTTCCAATTTCTGAGGAAATGTTTTGAAATATCTAGATCATTTTAGTCTCCTGAAGCAGGTTCCATTAACATCTAGCAATGCTACATTAATAAAATGGCTACTACAATAAATCTATTTGTTTTAATGCTATAACTATAGTAACTATAACTATAAACTATAAAAATACATTTTAACTATAAACATACAGTTTACATATTTAATTATGATATTTTATATTTGTTGTGGAATTCTTGGTCACATGTGGAAGTGTAATCGGTCCGCTAAAATGACAATCCCCCAGTTTCACAGACAAGGCTTAACCCTAGTACTAGACTAAAATGTAAATCCAAGCTGAACTAAAAGAAACCTGCACTGGCTGATCTTAAAACATGTCAGTGCCTTTGTTTTGTCTTAAGATGCACGCCAGTAATGCCACTAAGGCATGTATTTAAAAAAATAATTAAATGTCATAATTGAACTATGCCTAATCCTGGTTTAGGCTAAGCCCTATCTGTGAAACCGGGCCGATGTGTTTTAAAATGTTGAAAACATTTTGAATGCTGTTAAAGATTGAAATTTGAAATTATATTACATAGTCCAAACTGAAAAGCACATTTTGTTAAAAAGAAAAATTGGGAGATTTAATCAAAGCATAGTTCAGTAGCTTAGTACAAATAAGATACATACTTGTAGTTTAATTTGTCTGAATACAAGGTTTATTTTTGCAGTTTTGCACCCTGTTTTGTCCCACTTCTCAAGAATGATATATAAATTACATATAAAACACACAGCCATATATGTACAAAAGAAAAATAAAATTGTTCTCTCTTCTTAAGCCACTTCCACAAAACCCCATGACTCATTTTTTTACTGGGAAAAAGAAAAATTATTTATAAATAAAATAATGCTTGCAGATCATTTTTCTTTTTTACCAAATAAGGTTTAACTGCTGTAAACAGGATTTCCTCATTACACAAGGCTCAGTACTAGGACTTATCATGTTACATGTAACCCTTGGCAGTTAAAAACCAGAAAACATGTTAGCTTTCACTTTTTATGCTGATGATACTCAGCTTTATATGTTTACATGTCTTAAGTTGCTGTGGTGTATTTGTAGCAATAGCCAAACTTTCCTTTAAAACCATTCTATCACTTGTAAAGCTGAATTTTGATTTATGCAGTGTCAAATGCAGAAATATTCATTCATGTGTTTATGATCTCAATGTTACATTATTGTAATGCTTTATTGTTTGGTGGCACTCCGGGAGGACCAAAATACAGCTGAGTTCTTACTAGAACCAAGAAGTTTGACTATATTAGCCAAGTTCTGCCAACTCTACACAACCTCCCAATTGAACATTTAATACAAGAACTTGCTGAATTACTTATAAAGCCCTAAATGGTTTAGCTTATCAGTACTTGAGCTCATATAACATTGTGGTCCTTCAGGTCTGCTGCAAAATCTGTCAGTTTAAATCTAGGTTAAAGACCTAAATATGTGTAAGCCTTTAACCATATAACACTATCACATTTCTATAATTCAAATCCGTTAAAGGATTGTTAGGCTGCATTAATTAGGTCAACTCAATTTCTATAACACCCAATGCATCAATCGACTGGATAAATGACTCTTTGTATTGTAATCATGCATTACTCACTAACGTTCCTGTTTGAGCTGCTTTGACACTATTTGTTTTGTATAAAGTGCTATAAATAAAAATAATGATCTTTGGTTCTTAGGAAGAATGCACTATATAATGGCTTTCATATGTATAGCATGTCTTTTTTCTTATAGTAACATTATTTCCTTAAGTCATAATTATAAAAATTGTTAAAAATGCAAATTATGCTTAGAAATGAACTTTCCTGGTCATGGTGAAGTTAAATTAAAGGTTCAATAAAAAGTGAAAATCTGTGTGCAAGCAACACTTTTTGCTGTCAGTCTCCCAGAGCATTGCCCTGCAGTTACTAAGTAGGTTTGAAAGGTAGATCTGGTATATGCACAAGACTGCACATGTTGCCACAAGTCACGTGAAGACTTTTGGCCACATCAAGGGAAAACACCATTCTGTTGCACCATCAGGCACACCCCCATTATCTGCTGCTAATTTCATTGCAGACTGAACAATGACAAACATCTCAGCATATTACAGGAAATATTCGAATGTGTGATTTCTGTTTAACAGGTCAACATGCAATAAGCAATGTGGATAGCAATAAATCAAATAAAAACAATGGTAACACTTTATATCAGGAAATGAATTCACTATTATCTAAATGTTTTCCCTTAATAAACTCTTATTTGCTACTCATTGATAGTAAGGTAGCTGTTGTAATAGTTATGTTTAGGTAAGGTTAGAGTTTGTTATGAGCATTTATGCTAGTAATATGCATGCTAATAAACTTACAGCTGATAGTGAATAGTGTTCCAAAGTGTTTTTTTATTGTTAGAAATTCCTCCATAAACAATATGTTTCAGTTATGCCAGCACACGAACCTAATCAAAATGAATCCTTTTTGTTTTTTTCAGGAATAAACACAAACATTATTCCATAAAATAAAAGTAGTGCTTCCTCGTCTAAACAGCTTAAAGGGAGAGTTCAACCAAAAATGAATGTTTCTGGACCTGGGAACTTTTTAATTACATTGCTGTCTATGGAGGGTCAGAAAGTTCTCTGATTTCATCAGAAATATTCTAGTTTGTGTTCCGAAGATGAACAAAGGTTTTATGGGATTGGAACGACATGTGGGTGAGTAATTAACAAAAGAATTAACTTTAACACAAAAGGCTGATGTGTTTTGAAAACCATAAGCTATGAAATGATTTATTAATGATTCACTATTTTGCCAAAGCCAACCAGGAACTATTCTTGAGCAACTTATTTGATATTTCCACATTAATTCTGTGGCTCATTTGAAAATCAAGTATGACATGGGCATGACCGGTTGTTTTAGAATACATCATATAGGTAAACCAACAATGCAACAGTGCGTATTACCAAACCACTCAGTATCTTTTTAATTGTTTTCCTTAGTTTAGTGTTGACTGGCAGTCAGCTAGCGAGGGCTATAAATTTAAGTTTGCTGTCATGCTTAATGGATTTATTTTCCTCACATAAAGTAATAATCTGAATATCAGATATGACTTTGAGTCCTGCTGATCCACTCTGTGAGTGGTTCACCAAGAGTTTATATAGCTTTAACTTCTTCCCTTTCTCCATCTGTTTTTCCTTTCCTTTTTATCCTTTCTTCATCTTCGCTGCTATCCGCCAGCTGCTGCCAATGTTTTCTGTTCCTTCTGCAACCTTCTTTTAGAGGTGAACAGGACTCACAAATGGTGGCCAGGGCCTGGGAAAGAAGAAAAATCACAGAAACAGTTATTTTGCAACCCAAAAGCATTGCAGCAGAAATGTCTCTTGCTCACATAAACACACATGCAAAGACACATTTTTAACAGGATGTGTGTAGGCAAGCCCTCACCTCGTAGAGCGGAGAGCAAATCCCATCAATATAGTCAACCTGCATGTGAGGTAAACGAGTGGAGTTTTCACGGTCCATCACATGCTGTGAGAATCAGATTCTTTGATTTAAACTTGTGATTAAATGACACACCTGTAACATTTTGTGTAAAAAAAAGTCTCCCTCTTAAGTATACGGTCTTCCTGCACAAAAAGTAAACAAGCAGGGAAAGATATAACTCTTTAAGGTATAGAGTTACAGACTTACCATTGGCTGAATATTTAATTCATACTTTTCTCTGTCTCCTTGTGCATAAAATTCTGTTGCTACAAGTTCAGCAATCTGTCAATGTGAGAAGAAAGAAAGACAAATTTGGGTATGTGCGTATGCACGAGTGTGTAAGTGTGCTTGAATGCATGTGTGGTTGTGGTGTATCTGCATGCATGCATGTAAATGTGTGTGTGGGAGATGCTTACCCGTTTCTGAACTGGCCATGGTTTGGTTATTGCACATATGTCACTGGCTGTCATTAGCATTGACCTATTTAGATCAAGAACATCAGTTAATATAGAGACAGGAAGTGGTCATAAGCAAACAAATGTGGTGAAAGTTTCCTGTTCTAGTTACACTTAGATCTAACGAGAGCAGATGCAAGTAGGCAAAAATGTATTGAGTGTATGTGTTGTTAGAAGAAGACATTATATTTTTGCTTGTTTGAGTGAGAATGTGTGTTAGGTGAAATGAAACTTTTATTAGTATTTTTTTAATATAAATGTGTGAATATGAGGCATTAATGCACTTACTCCTCAAAAACATATTTGTATATTTTTTTTACCTAAGCAGTTCTCTATGTCCTTCATCTGTCCAAAGACAGCTGTTACTCTGAGCAAGTTTAAAGAACTTAGTTCTCTTCCTAAAACAGAAAAGAAAACACATACAGCCACACATAAAAGTTTTAATGTGTTTTGTGTGAACAGCTGTGTTTACAGCTCGAAATGGAAAATGTTTAATTCTTACTCTATATAGATAGCAAGGTCTGTTGCCAGAATGTTCTTCTCAATCATCTGCACACAGGTCCTGTATTCATTCAATGAGAGTGAGCTGAGAATCTGACTGCCCTGAGAGACAAGAATGTTGTCAGGTTTAAAGCAGTTGTGCATAGACATGGATTCATAAACAAATATATAAAGAGACAAATGGATGGCAAATAGATGGATGAACAGACAAATGATGGATGGATGCAATAATGTTATGAATGGATGACTGATGAATGGATAGATAGATATTATGGGTGGATGTATGGATGCTAAAAATAGATATTGGATGGATGAATGAATGATGAATGGATGGATGATTGCTATAAACACATGATGTTATGGATAGATGGAGGATGGATGGGCAAATGATAGATGGATGGTTGGACAACGAGATGAATAGATGTTATGGATGTATGGACGGATGTGGATAGAAGAATGGACAACAAGTTTGATGGATAATTGAATGGATGTTATGGATAGATGTATGTTTGTATGGATGGATGGATAGACATATAAATGAATGGATAGATGGATCTTACGGGATTGTTAAGAATGAGAAGGCACATGTCATAATGATGGTGCTCCATGGACGAGTGACTATACAGTTGTGCCAGTGGCTGGTTACTCCTAAGACACAGAGAGAGGAGGAAATAGGAAAAAACGTAATTTACCAGGAAAAAAACTATAATGCCAATTTACAAAGAAACAGGGTTTATATATGTCCAGGTATTATGCTCTTTTATAATTATTCAAGCAGTTTTTAGTTAGAAGTCATAATGTTGCATTTCAAATACATACACTACAGAGTGGCCCCAAAAAGTGCTTGCCACATTTAAATTGTGTATAAATGACATGTTTAAACATGCTCAAATACTTGTTGGGCTTGTAACACTATACCTTCAACAGATGTATATAATAACACCATTGTAATTTACGTTCTTTAGCACAGTGGTGGTTGAAGTAGTGTAGTTTACCTCACTATGTAAGAGTTATTTACTCCTCTGTGGTCCAAATCATGGCACAGACTGGCAATCATGAGAGCAAGAACCTCCAGACTGCTAAAATTGCTCTGGATTAAAGAACATTAGAGATTAAGCAAGCTTGGAATGACACCAAATGTGAGGGCAGTGAAATATCAGAGATTGGCAGGACAGGAATTAATTAACTGATAATTTGCTTAATCCAGTTTTCTCAGAATAAACCTTTTAACCCAGCGTGCACTGCTAAATTGAAAAAGATGAGGATTATACTTTTTTGTTATTGAGGAAATCCTCCCCACCACACAGGTTGGTCTCCCTATTCTATAAAGCTCTATGCTCCTATGGTGCAGATAGCACTTTGTATCTAAGACTGACTTGTGAAAGAGGCCTGGGGGGGAGATTCCAGAAGAGGAATGGGAGACAGTTTGGCTAGGGCAAGAACCATTCTTCTTAGAATTTTACTTAGAATATATATCACGCCACAATTAAGACATAAATACAAAGCAAGTCTACTCTATCCTAAGTGTAAGTCTAATATAGGAGATTATATTCATTGCATATGGAACTGTCATAGGATCTGTATCACCAGTTGGATCCTTTGTCACTTCTTTTGGCCATTCCCTGTAAGCTCATTCCAAATTTGAAAGACGACTTTTTAGTTTGTTATCTTTTGCTGCCAGGAAGAATTTGCCTCCATCAAAGGCTGGCATTGAATTATTAGGGAGATTATCCATCTGAAACTCTTGACCTGTATTATTCATTTGACAACCAATGCTTTAAATCGCATATGGACTCCATACCTTAACTCCATAAATACCTCTACCTGTGACATTTTTCAGTTAGGAATGTGTTACTAGAGGTGTAATGATAATGTATTCTCCCCGGTTATTGCCGGTTATTTTGATCTGTGATACAATTCTCTGTTTGTTAATGTGTGTACAACTTTAGTTTTCGTTGTATTCAGCAAGTGTGTGCATGGTATTGTTTTGTTAAAGAAAAAAAAAGATAAGGATTAAAATTCTGACCTTTAGTTCCTCTGTCTGCACTAGGGCAAACATACATTGGGCTGTACGCAATGCATGACTCCAGTTATGATAGACTACATTGCTCCTGTAGCACTTCTGTACGCTCAAAACCCACTGACACAGGGTCTGAAGAAGAAAAGGAAATACCGATTCCAGATCAACAGCTTACAACAAAAGTATTACTCAAAGCCAGCTTTTCTAGTGACGTTAGCTAGAAGAGCCAAGCAGGATTAAACCAGAAACCTTGTAGTCAGTGTTGAACTCCTGGGGCAAACTGAGATCCAGGAACATGCGCACGACGGCCTGAGTCATGGCAATCTGGGACATATCAAAATCACTGAAGCTAAAATCCAGTAAACGGAGGGCATCTGCTGATGGGATGACGGCCTCCTAGAGGACAGGATAATGAATGGAAATGGCAAGAATTTTAAGACTTTCAAATGACACATTGTTTTCAAGTGCAACTGACAAAACCACAAACATACAGAAAATCTCTAACCACAGGAAGTTGCAAGTTCTGCCTATCACATCAACATTTAATGCAGTTGCACAACAGTTTGAGTGTGTTAATTCAGTCATGTGCAGATGTAGAACTGGAGGTACTTTTTAAGGAAAAATAAAAGAGAAGTACTAAAATGAACATTTTTGAATGGTTACCTCCAATGCATCGATTTCCTCTTGTGAAGCAGAGATTTGATAAGATAGGACCTATGGGATGCAAACAACACACACCCATATACATACACAGTGTGTATATGGGTGAAAAAGAAAAACAATGTGTGTTTATTGCTAAAATCTTTTAAATATTAGATTTTCCAGTGTAAATCAATCCCGGTATTGTGTGATTGATGAGTCGTTATTTAGATCACTTGCTCACAATTCTTACAATATTGTGATTTCCAGTGACTCAAAAAGGAACGTGATGGCATTTCCTACCTCTTTAGTCACAGCCAGCCTGGCTCTGGTATTATCTGCCCTCTGCTGCGTGTTGATTTTTTTTAATCCTAGAGCACAGTACACCGCAAAATCCTCCAGGAGGTGCTCATCAGCTCGACTAAAAGCTTCCGTCTCAGTAAAAGACATTTTATTGACTAGCTGGCACACACCTATACCAAAAAAGAAGAAAAATATCATACCAATGTCATTATCAGCCCTATAACTTCCTGTAGATACTGTATGTAGACAGATGGAGCCAAAAGTTTTCTAAGATCAAAAGTCAGAATGAAATTTCTCAAAAACCCAGTGAACTGTTTTCCATGTTAAATGCTTACTGTATGCAATATATTATAACATGACCAGTATATAAAGTATACTGTATAAGAATATAAGTCTGAAACGAGAACAAATAAAATCTTCTGGGAAAGCATGATGACTGGGAGCTTTGGTATGATTTACCTATGATGCTATCTCTCTGTGTTCCCCTCAGGGGTGTGCCAATCAAACTCCTGATCTGAGAGACCTTAGAAATCTGGTCCTTGGAGAAGACACAAAAGCAGAGAAAGAGATAGTTAAGGGACACTTTTTCTATTTTAACTAGTTGCTTATTAGCATGCATATTACTAGCATATTGGTTGCTTATTGATACTTTCAATGCACATTTTAATGTCTTATTCTGCATGACCATATTTTAAATCCCTTAATGCTACCCAGTATCTAAACTTAACCACCACCTTACTATATGTTAAAAGAAAACTAGGTGTTTATTGAGGAAAAAGTCGTAGTTAATAGTTAGGATTGGTCCCCTAACTAAAGCGTCAATGAAATAGAAAAGGAAATCCCAGATTAGAGGTACTTTTTGGTCACATGATGATATGGTTTTCGCTAAAGTACATATTTATATAAAAAGGAAGAAAAACTATGAAAATGTAATTGATTTCCATCTAGACAAACGATCCCATTATGTCATTTGCAAAAATATTTATACCAGCACTATGTGTATGGGTAATAAGTACTATGTAATTAGCAAAGTGAAGATTAGAATCGGATGAACTTACAGGTGTGTTGATAATGTTCAGCGTCTCCATCGAGTTTTGCACATGCTCGGCATACATGTAGTTGTTGTCACTGCTGTCATACTCCCTAAAGATTACAGTTACACATTTAACTATGCTAAACTTGTATACATATGAATACAGAATGTGTAATAGCTTGTTTGTTTGTTAGTATTAAAGAGCAGTACTGACTCAACATCACTGATTTAAAAAAAAAAAAAAAAAAAAAAGATGTTATTTTATTTATATGATCAAATGATAAATATACATTTATTTACCTTGTAGAACACTGGACAGAGCAATTGCTTTCTTGATGCTCTATGTTAACCATTTTTGAGAAAGGCTTCTGCAAAAAAAAAAACAAGCAGATCTCTCAGTATTAAGTTTTAAGCTTTACAGTTACCAATGGACAAATACAGCATCCTTTTTGGTTTAATCACTGTCCATGAATTGTAATAATTATTTTACTACCGTGGAGCTGTCTTCTGAGATGAAAACAGTACAGGATTGTGCTTTTGTTACTGGCAGGATGACAGCAGCTAGTTTGCTGAGCATGTCTTCCACAGAGGGGTAGTCATGTGACACCAGCTGGGCCAATTCCAAAAGTACCTGTCAATCACATGCATAATTATAACCACATGAATTATAAGTGAATTTAAGATGAATTTCTTAAAATAGTGTACAATGTGCAGTAGCATATAAGTATTTTAGTACCACATTAATTCCCCATAGAGCTGATATCATCACTTTCCCAATTCAGAAAGTTTTAATGTTGCAAATGATGTGTTTTTTTTCTCCATGTTGTTGTATTGCAAATTGTGTCTTTTCAGTTTTACAGAATATTGTTAAAGTATCTTATATGTGGAAGTCTATGTGACACCTGGTTGCGTTTGTTCTCTTGTTCAGAACTTTCACACAGCTGGCTGTTTTCCAGGATTAGTCCGAACAATAACATGTGTGACGACAGCACCTAGACACAAAAAGATGGCTCATTCTTTGACTCATTCAAGTCACATGAAAAAAAATTGGCCTGCCACATACAATTCTATAATTCAGTGCACTATGCCTACTGTTCAGAAATGTACATGTACTCATCTTTATTTCTGACAAATACTCACTTTCTCATCTTGTTCTGAGAAAACGCTGCCTACACATGTGCCTGGCCTGCTTTTGTTCACAGCCATGACGACACCTATAACCTGCCAAAATACAATGGAGAATAGGTCCCATCACAAATATAAATCTAAAAAAAGATATACACTCAGTCTTGTTAATGGTACTAGTTCATATCTGGTCATATAACATATTGACAATATATTAACGGATAATCTAGGTTTGTCCAACCTCCTTTTTGTGGTTAAGGATGGGCACACTGAGAATACTTTGGGGTCTGTTCTCTTCCCTCTCATACAGTTCATTCTGAAATCTTGGATCCTATAAAAGCACAGTTAAAATCAATCATTCGGGTGATTTAGTAAACCACATCAATTTAAAATCTTGCATCACTATGTTATCTCTATGTATCAAACTGTGCACCACTATGAGGTGATGGCAGCGTGTGTTGTTTTATGTCTGTCTGCACAGGCAAATGTGAATAATAAGTTAGGTTTGGAAGTTACAGAGTTAGGAGTTAAGTGGCTTCTGAGAGAGAAATGGCAGTTAAGCACATATTTGCTATACACTCCAGCTCTCTCTTCTCTGCTCACATTCTGTCAGCTGTCACAGTGCCAGATCAGGGTTTAAAGCTTAGATCAGGAAAGGATTTCCCTTCCCACGCACCCCAAAATGTTTAAAGACTCTCAAGTACACATAATCTCATCCCTTATTCCCACACCTACTCATCTCACGTTATTCATACACGTTATTCTTTTAAAATTTATTGGTATCAGTCAGCATATTTGATGATGCCCATTTCCCATTTTTAACCTGAGATTACCTTTCATAATATCATGAATATTAATGAGAATCAGAGAATAATAATATCATAATGCAATATCATAAGCATTGCGATACCATATTTGGTATCACAATGCTTATGGTATCATAATGCTTAATATATTTTTCTTAATTTCGTTAATTTAAATGTGTTACTTGCTATTTTTTCATAATTGTTTGTGGAATTTACTAGGAATTTCTGAGAAATGGCTTCAAAGTAAGTCCAACATCAAATGTTTTTCAGTGTAGAAATGATCTATTTAGAGCTAAGATAATACATAGTGTTTTCATATTTAATTTGTTGAGAAATGTAATATTTCACATTCAGCGGTTTATTTGCTTATTGCTTCCTTCATACTGTACTGTATTATTTTGTGATGCAGAAATTTGGTTGTAGCATTAAAAATAATTTATTTAATTTTTTATGAATTAGACAAAATAGCAGAAGTGGGCCATTTGTGGGTCATCAGTTAATTTGTATATAAGAACTGGCTGTTTATTAATATCAATGCACCCATAAAAAAAATATGATGCAAAAATCTAAACGGCAGAACACTATAAGATATTCAGATACTTTAAGAAAGATCACACTTATCCTCATCTTCATTTTCTAACATGTTAAACTAACACTTTGGTTTCTGTTTTCATTATTAAAATTACATTATCATAAATATTTATTTGCCACTATTGAATAGAGCAGTAAGACATTTGAAGATTAAACTGTTTAAACCCTAGATAAGCTCTGAATAACTTAAAGCACCTTGGATTAAAACTTAATCTGTTTTTAGGTCAAATAATTAGTTCAGGTCAGTCCTAGAAAGTCTGAGTAATCTTAGTGTTTAAGTGTTACAAGGGGAATCCTGGACCAAAGTCCACCAGTGACCTAAACTGACCAGATTAGACACGGACCACCATTCATTTATTACCTCGAAGGCATCACTGATGTTAAGTGGCCTCCCAGAGCTGACCACATATCCCATAATGCACTTGTCCCACTCTGTCTGTGTGTAACCGTAGACAGACTCCTCATCTGATTGGAAGATAGGACCCAAACACTTTGCACCTGCTTTGTCCACCGTTGTCATCGAGAGACAGCAGCGCTGGGCCTGAGTGATCTCAGATAGGTGCTGTAGGATCTGGCAGATGATTTTGTTCTGTAGAGGTCTAATCAGACCGCCAAAGAGCTGCATCATGAAGTTACAGGACTCGCCTCTTTTACACTGTCCTGCAGGTCTTGGGGAGCTCAGAGAATGTGGCAAACACTTTGACCTTGACATACATGGTGAAAATGGAAAGCATGTAGACTGCAGTGATCGAGGAGAACGACCTCCAGCCAGATCCAGACACACAGGATCATCAATCTGATGGACAGAAAGGCAGGAGCGTGGTCTTGCAATTGTGGCAGGGTGCACATGTCCTCTAGAGGGCCCACAAAGGGGGTGGGAAACCCTGCGTCTTCCAAGATTAGTAAGCCTAGATCTTGGCTCGGTTATGAGGGTTTGGGCAGCTTGGGCTCTTTCTACACAGTTATGCGCCCAATGTCTGAGAAGAGAAGAGACAAAACAGCAGGTTAAATGGCACTGTAATACTTTATGAACAGCTATGTCTATAGTATATAATGCAATGCCATCCCTGCTACAAAAGATCAGCATGGGTGATCAACAGTATCTTACACTGTTAATCTAATAGACCAAATCTAAACATAAATTCCTACTAAATTAAGATGCTCTTTTTGCTGTCTGTGAGATCACTTATGATGCCACTCAAAGTGAAGACTTCATCAATGGTTCCTTAAATTTAAAATTACTTTTTACAGAATGCACCCAGATATGCGGTAGTTGTATGTCAAGATATTCACTGTCAAACTAGGGTGTTCTTAAATAAACATCCTAGTGGTAAAAGAGTAAAAAATTGGTAGTACTATATAAATTATTTTTCATTAAGGCGTAAACAAATAAAATTAAATTAAATTAATTCAAATATGAAATGTGTAAATACAAAAACAATATTAAACAGCTTTATATATATATATATATATATATATATATAATTATTATGTTAATTAGATTAATATAATAGATTTTCAGGCGAATAATGGCTGCTAAAAATTCAGTTTTACCATCACTGAAATATATTAAAAGCATATTAAAACAGAAATTACAGGCTGGGTGAGCTAAGAGACTTCTTTCAAAAATGTATTTAATAAATATAACTGAGTATTAAGCCGAGACTCACCACAGTCACTATATAAAGCCATGCAGCTATTTCTTTCTTTATCTGCTGTTCTCTCCAGCACAACAAGGTACTTTAATCTCATGTTTTTACAAAAAAAAATTCTTAAGAGTGTATAACTACTGTATGCAATTTTTATACATGAAGAACGAATAAACATGATTTAAAAAATGCATCACATCACATTATTTAACTTTTTTTATACTCTCTAAGAACAGATAAAGCTACTCTGCTCACCTTGAGGATCTGCTAAAGTAAGTTCTGGCAGAATCTGAATGGTCATCCAGCCATGCCTTCACTTTCTCGCTTTCCTTTCCCATCCTGAATCCCAGTCTCTGGGTTTTGGTCCCTGGGGACCAGAGAGGTGAGAAGAACCATCCAGCACTGGTGATGACACTCTGTTCTTTCTCGCTGTCATTCCTCTCCACACAGGAACCCTTCTCTCCATTCTTACCCTTTTTACCTGACTTGGATCTGGACCCCTGAGACCCCCTACGGGCTGCGGTGACATACCTCCCTTCAGCAGGCAAAGAGGGCAGGGACTCTGTATGCAGACAAGGCATGGTTTCTCTTGCCTTTCTGCTCTCCAAATGAAGATGCAGAACTTGCTGGACCTTCCTGAAAGAGCAATTAAGAGAGATGCAAAAGACTGATGCACGGTCTGTATCCAAGGAAGGTCAGAAGATTAAGCTTTGGTGTCACCAGCTTCACTAACCTCACAACTCCGTACAGTGGAGGTGGAGCTAATCTGTTATATAAAACTAATCCATGAGATTACACCTAGAGGTTCTGTTACACCCATTCAGGCAACAGGATTAGTGTCCAAGAGAACTATTAATGACTGTACACTCTTGTCTTTAACTGCCTCTACCTGCCAAATAGCTATTAGAAAATGTCAAGTTGACATAAATAGACAGACCCTACATAATCCAAATCTAGATAAATAACTGATTAAAGACTGGAAAGGGGCATGAGGACACAGTGATTACTGATGACAGAGGTTCACTGAAAAAAGAACTTAATTTTGGGTAATTTTTCTTTTGCACTCATATTTTTACGTAAATTTTAAGAATAATAATTAACTGGTAACACTTTATTTTGATAATCCACTTTAGACAATCTACTAACAGTAAGTAGCCTAACTTTGTAACTACATGTCAACTAAGCAGTCATTAGAGTCACTGTCTGCTTAATAACTTCTAAACACTTTATTTTGATGGGTCCACAACAGACTATGAAAAATGTTAAAAGTATATGCTACTGAACCTACCTTAACAGTATACTCTGAGAGTTAGTAGATATGTAGTTGCAAATTAATGAGAATTAGTTGACATGTAGTTGACTTGTAAAGTTACTCATAGTTAGTAGATGTCTAAGGTGGATTATCAAAATAAACAAACTACTTAATTAATTAATGTATAATTAGCAAAGGGAATAAGCAAATTCAAATTTCTTTAAGTTACTTTAAGTTCACTCTGCAGTACATTTCATTCATGGTTTGCAAATTTAACTCAAAAAATGTAACACTGAAAAAAGCCATGCTTTTGAGACATGTAAGTAAGCAAGTAGACAGCTTGTTATCCTTTTCAAGATAATATGTCTACTTAATATAGACATTACCCAATTGAACACAGAGACCTCAATACTTGGTACAGGGAACGTGGGTTACCTACGCAACCTTAGATGTTCCCCTTCAGTCGAGTCAGTCCAACGTTACATATGGGAACAGACCCGTGGAAAAGGCCACGACCCTGAGGCCGCGTTACGCAGAGACCTCTATGCCGACAGGCAAGAGTGTCAGCTGGAGAGTATGTACTTAACCTTCCCAATGCCTTGGCGGCCAAATAGTGGTAGGAGACATGAAGATTACTTTTCTTTCAGGAGTGCTGTCTTCAGCGACAGGTATTTTATCTCGAATGATGCTAGTGGCTCAAAGGGAGCTTGCCACAGGCTTGTTAGGGCGACGGCAAGGTCCCAAGAGGGTAACGAGAGTGGTCTCGGGGGATTAACCCATTGCGCACCTCTGAGGAACCTTACAATGAGTTGGTGTTTCCCTAGGGACGAGGTCTTACACCCCTTAAACGGGAGCCATGGCGGTCCCCACCAGGCGGCGGCACTGCGTGGGCAGAGATGCACCACGACAGTGCGCTCGACCTGGGATATTGTCACGTACCCCCTGGCTGCACCTCTGTCGATGGTGGAGAGGGGAGAGGAGCTGGTAACCAGGCGTGACGAGGACAGCTTCTCATGCACCTCCAGGAAGAAAGGCACTGGGGTCGCGGCCCGAGAACCCAGATACCAGTCATCCAACCTCGAAGGATCGGACGGGGGCACATGCGGTACCTTCAATCCTCCGAGAGCTCAGCGTCCGCCTGGGACAGTGCAGCGACCACGGACGGCCACCCAACCTCAATGTAGATATGGTTATGCACTCACAATGATCATGAATGGTCATCCACAAGCGCTGCCTCAGCATGCTCCCGGCCCAAGCACATAAGGCAGCCCTCATGCCCGTCTGAAGAGGTGAGAAAACTCCTCAAACAAACGCTCTTTTGTGTAGCCAGGATTGCCCAGGGAGAACCTCTCGCGGTACACCGTGCACTCAGAGGTAGAGGTCTCTCGCTGGCGAGCAAAAAGCCTGGCTTGCTCAAGCCTTTAAAAAGGCTACTATTAAGCTGCCCAGTCAGATACCACGGTGATGAGAAAGCATGAACTCCACAGGAACTCTTTTTCTTTCTTGGTTTGTCTTCCAGCAGACTCAAACAGCATTCACATGCAGCGAGGCTCCAAAGTGAAAAGCTGCAAATGCATAACATCTGTGCCCTCTTATACTCACGCAGTGATAAGGTGCACCTGGCTGTAATTAAATGCATGCCAATATTCATTGGCCTTTTCTCAAAAACTCGAAGGCAATTTGTCTCTCATACGAGTTCCCATATGTAAAGTCGGAGTGGCTCGACTGAAGGGGAACAAAGTTTATATTGTGTATATATTTTTTGCTATTTTATTTATTTTATTTTAGAGGTAAATCAATTCAAATTTGTAACCATATTTGAAGTGTGATTAATGCTATTTGTTGTATTTTAAATCCAATCTTGCTTTATAAAAGGCATCAAATTGATCATATTTCAATATTACAGTAGTTTAAATATGCATTGAACCAAACACATAAAATCTTAGTTAGTAATTCAATATACTTTATTTCTGACAAAACATCCCATGTTTCAGTCGTCACAGCACATTTTCAGTAGTAACAGTAATGTTTTGGTAGCGACCACATCGTATTACAGAATTTTAACTCCCATATAAACAATATACTCAGAAAGAGGGGACACAGGAATATTTTCCAATTATAAATTTATGGATGTACTTAAAATCAGTCTTTGTCAATGGGCTTTTCATTGTTGGACAACTGTTTGGATCAATTCTGTAGAACTCAAAAACAGTAACCCTATTAATTATTCATGCCCCAGTGGATTATGGGAACTATTGGAACTTTGATATTTACTCAAATTATTGTAAATGTAAAGACAATAAAAAGTAAAATATACCAATAAGTTCAAACTTTAATTTCTATAAGCTTAGGGTTAGGGTTAGTATTAATATAGTATAATATAGTATTAATATAGAATTTACTCTTTTTATTTGCTAATTAATTGCTCTTTCTAATTGCTGCCTAAACTGAATTATTAAATGTAGAACTTACATTTTCTAGTTTTTTTCCCATAGTATCTACTACATCACAAAACCATTTTTATTTAATTTGTAAAATATTATTATTATTTTATATCTAAAGTTAATGTAAAATAACTTTAGATATAAAATAATAAATATGTAAATAAATTAATAAATAAATATCGTATTACTGAAACAATAGTGCTAAAAGTGGTAAAATCTTTATTTATGGAAAGATGCTAAAACATGTAAAGCCTCATATTGTAATGTTCTGTATATTATCATTCAAAATTAATTTCAGATTCTCTAAAGATGTCATCAGCAGGAATTTCCAAGGATGTGGTGTTTGTTTCACCAAAAAAAATGCAGAAGCATGCAGAAAATCTTTAATCACATTCCTTTTTCTAGAAAGCACTTCCCTTTCCCCTAAGTTTAACAACTGCAAACTACTACAGGGCAACAGGTTATAACTTGTTAGAAGATTCCAAAATGCAATATCCTATTCTATTCCACTAAAATAAGTTCAGTAGTTCTAAAGTACATATAAAGCGTACATATAAAATACAATATATAATACAAATATATTACCAATTTGCTGTATATTTTTATTTTTATTATTCTTTTTTATTTTATTTAGCTGACTGTCCTACCAAAACATCTCTTTAAATCTTGATTTGAAATTAGCGGCCTCTACTGGTAATCTCAAAAAATAAAGCTATCCTTTACCTGGAAGGTGTGACATGTCGAAATTTCTGTTAGCTCTTGCTGAATCCACTTCATCGGCCTGCTTAAGTACAAGTGGTAAGAGAGTAAATTAGTACATTAATACTCGTTTATTATACAGTTTTATAGGCTAACATGTTTTTGCTAAACGAACTTGAATTGCAAAGAAAAAACCGGTTTCCAGACCGGTTTAAGCTATATAGTAATACATCATAAATGATTCACAGTCATACCCCCGTTTTTAAATAATCACGAAGGAGCGGTCACAGTTAGCCTAACCTGAATGTTTATGCTTGCAGATCTTCTATTTCCTTTTTTCTCTTGTGACTATTCAGTTATTGTGCAATCCTAAACTTTCCCATCATCCTCCTGTGTATTAATATCTACGCACACTAGAGGGAGCAACTCCACAAGATTTCACAGCATCATGTCTTCCTTATCTTCCCATACTATTTCCTTTCATTCATTTAAACCTCTATTCGCATTCATATACAGTACATCTCCTTTTGCTTACCTCCTATTTTGGTCCTTCCCTAATTTGCATGTCCTTTTACCTGCTTTCCTTCTTTCATCCCTCCCATTTTTGATGTCATCATGCTCCATTTCCCATCAGTCTCCTCGTGTTTCACGTTGCACTCCGGTGACTATCTCTGGCTCCACCGCATCCCAGATTCTCTTGCCTCCATCTCTCTGATTTCCCCATCTCCTCTCCTTTCCAGGCTCATTCCTCTTGTCACCTGCAGTGGGAGGTGTGGCTGAGGGGAGCTGGGCTCTGATTGGCCGAGCAGGGAGGAGGCTTCTGTGACATCGTGATGCTGTGCAGATGCTCAGCAGCAGTGGTAGTGGAGAAAGACAGGCTGGCGGTATCCTCTCTCTCTCTTTCTCCCTCTCTCTCTCTCTCTCTCTCCCTCTTTCTCTCCCTCCCCCCTCTTTTTCATCTTTCCTTTCCCTTCACGCACAAGCACGCATACACACACGCGCACTCCGTCACACTGCAGCAGAAGGGAGAGGACACACCGTGAAGGCCTCTCGTCTTCCACCTGTCTGTCTCGCTCTCTCTCCTCCGCTATCCTCTGCTTTCCTTCAAGGACTACCGCACCCAGGAAGCGCCTGGAAAAGGACCTACCGCAGCACGACGATTCTACGAATCACTCAAACACCTACATCCTTTTTTTTTCTTGTTGCCAGGCAGTGTTGGCTGAGCGTCAGGACGTGCACTCGAGCATGTGTGCATATGACAAGGTGCTTTTCTCCAGCTGACTGAACTGTTGTTTATTCTTCACCATTTTTTCCCTCCCTATTCCTCGTGGCATCCTCGTCGCTCACCGCTCGTCTTCCTCCTGACAAAGCCGGACCGTATCCCAGGATGCCGTGCGGCAGGCCACTCTGCTAGGCCGCAGCAGCATGGGCAAAGCACCGGGGGGGTGGGACAGCACGGATTGGACGGCTTTGCTCCGGACGGGCGCGCTTACGCACTCCGCCGCTTCCGATGGGTGAGGACGGCGAGAGCCCCAAAATCAATCACAGCTTCCTCCGAGACTATGTCACAGAAGGTATGTGCACACACACCTGCATGATCCTCCCTCTTCGTACTGAAGAAAAAAGCACATCCCCTTCCTGTTACACACTCAACCGTAATTTGATCCTGTGCATCTCTCTGAAGTCCTGAATATAACCTTGATCTCAGCAGATGTGCGGTAAGGTCTTTTAATTCAGCTGACTCATCAGACTTTGGTCACCTGGTCCCACCACACACCTGTTATTGGGTTACAGCATGCATTAGTGAGACTGTTTTCATTCGATTATTGGGCACTGTAAGCCTGCCAGAATAAATCATGAAATAAATCAAACAGAACCAAGATAGCCTTACGTGTCATGCTTTTGAATGTGATTAAAATCATGTAGCATGTATTTAGAATTTTTCATCCAAGCGATTGTGTTTTATTCCTTTGTGACTTACCGTACTCACTTTATAGAGCCAAACGCTTCATCAGGAGCAGGCCAGGTGGTTTTATTTAGTGGCATCGTCATTGCACTAGCAGAAGCAGGAGCATGGCATGCTGTTTATCAACTATTAGGCTGTACAATGTGAAGCCATATGCCCAGACGAAGCTCTTGAGTAAAAGTGTTTACGTAGACAAGACCACAGTTGTGCTGTGCTTGCACATGCCTATGAACTTCTATTACTTTAGGTAATTTGTACCGTAAAATATTTTTTGGCTGGGGCTGGCCACCTGCAGTCATTCACAACCCTAAAATCTGTGAATTTTTTGTTATAGAAAGCAAAATGATGGGGAAAAAATTTAAAAAAGTTTTTTTTTAATCAACATAAATGGTAACAATATCTCATCACACACACATTAAAAAAAA
>JAUYWG010000031.1:11367026-11381979 GCA_034779775.1 Enteromius afrohamiltoni | reverse complement strand
TATTTGAAAAGAACGAACCTGCAAATGTCTCAACTGACCAATCAGAATCAAGCATTCCAGAGAGCCATGTAATAAATAATAGTATATTTATATTTTATAGTATAGCAGTAAAATGTTGATATTATAATTTCATTTTTAAGTGTAGTTTAAGTGTAAATTGTATTATTTTTATGTGCTTTTGTCATTTTTATTATTTTTGAATTTAGCTTTACTTTTATTTTAGCTTTATGTTTTGTTTTTTGTTATCAACTTATTTTATTTCTGTTAATTGCCAATGCTACAAGTATAAGTTTGTCATAAAATATTTATATTTTATTTTAGCTTTATTTCAATGAACAAAAATTAATTTAACAATGTTTCGTTTTAATATAACAAGCAATGCTAGCTCAATTCTAATGCACAATTGATATAAATCAACATATTTAATAATCAATGACTTCAACTCTGTTATATACAGTAATTAAGAGCACATTCTAGAATTTAGTTGTATTTATTATAAACTTAAGTTTCTGTCAGATGTTCTCACACCGTTTCAAAACACTTATCATCACAATAACTACTTTGCAATGCATTTTAGGATTAAACATAATAGATGTTTTTAATTATATTGGAACATTTCCTTGTGTTTCAGGTTCACGAGTACCTACGAAGCAAACTCTGCTCTTTGTATGAAAATGACTGCATCTTTGACAAGTTTGAGTGTGTCTGGAACAGCACAGACAGGTAACCATTTCTGCTTTGAATAATAATATTTCATGCGACATTTCCTGCTTTGTACTTATACCCTCTTTTTCTCCTTTCCTTCGGTCTCATTTGCTCATTTGTTCCTCTTTCAAACTCTTGTTTACTCCGCATACCCGTTCTGTTTCATACTCATCATGCTTTGTCTCTCACTGTTCCCTCTCTTAGTGTAATCATGACAGGAGCGTACAACAGTTTTTTCCGGATGTTCGATCGCGAGACCGGTCGTGGTGTAACCCTCGAGGCATGGCGTGAGAGCAGTAAACCTCGCGCTGTTCTGCGGACTCGCCGTGTTTACACCGGGGGCCGGCGTCGGAGGGGTGACGTGGGTGTGGACAGTCTGGACTTCACAAAAAAGATTCTGCACATGGCTTGGCACCCGGCTGAAAACATCATCGCCATTGCAGCTACCAACAACCTCTATATCTTTCAGGACAGGGTCAATGCAGAAAACCTGTGACAAGAGACGCATCACGGGGTGCAATAATGCGCTTCACGGGGGCCACACACAAACAAACATGCATCAAAATTATTCTTTGGTCCTGTGGAGATGGACACAGTTGCCAGACCCCGAGAGTAAACAGATGGACTTTTTAGCAGTTCCAGGAGAGCAGTTACGTATAGCCAATCATTTTATCTGATAACTGTTGGTTAATTACACCGCCAAGAATGTTGCCGATGAGCTACGGTTCGTGGAATTTATGATCGACGTCACAGCTAGCCAAAACCCAAACTGCTTTGATATGTGATGGATGGTGTTGTCGGCCAATCCCTGAGTGCGCTGATCTGTGATTGACAGCTAATTTGGACTGAAGACCAGAAAATGAGACCGCTCTGCTCCTCTGTACCAGGTTGCCATGGAGACAGGTTACTCAGTTGTCATGGTAACAAGAGTGCTCTGAGCAGTCTTCCTATCACGTGCTTCCCAAAATCTATCCCACAATGCATCTGCTATACAAGCACTCATTTTACTTCATGTCAGAACATGGATGCCTATACGAGCCAATCACTATATCTCGCACTCAGAGAAGGTTTGTTTAATTCCAGTACTTGTCTCATGCATCCTAACGGAAGGATTGATTCACTACTTCATCAGAACACTGTCTTAACCGGGTTACACCTCATGATGGGTTACATTTACACCTGTATGGTAAGAAAAAGAAAAAGAATGGGGGATATGTCAAACCACTAACACACCAAAAAAAAGCCGATTTGTGCACGGTAACTGACATGTGTTCAGGTCAAACTGGGCTCTCACAGTGAAGCACTGCCTTTTTATTTATGATTGTAGCTAAACTACTGAACACTCAAATGGAAACTGAAACAGCCATGTTGGATGAAAATGGTGACACAGGTTACAGAACAGTGCAGAAAGACATGAAAAATCAGTTTGTTCATCTAAAAAATATGCCGGTTAATGCTTTACCACAAACAATAATTTTGACACGTTAATCCATTTTATTAAAAAACTCAATTGTAGAGTTTTGTACTTTCAATGGAAGTCTGTGGGAAATCCTAAAGGGTTTAAAAGCAAAATGTGCTGCTTGTATTTTTGTTGAAACGCTTATACGAGTGGTTACCAACCTTTTTGACTCCAAAGCCTCTCATTGTCTGAAGACCCCATTACTTGTACAGTTGTTTGTGATTCATTAGGTAAAGATTTTATAAATATTTTTTACTCACAATTTATACCTAATAAAATAATTCAGATCATGGCATGATTCGAAAATAATGTAAATCGATCATAATGTATATCAGAGTTTTAAGATTTTATTAACATTACATTTGCGGGTCTAGAAATGACACTTTTAGTGTTAGGAATCGCAGGTTTTACAAAATTGTAGGAATGCTGGTTCTTTGGGATGTCTGCAAAGTTGCAACACTCAATGCAAATTCAATTCTGATTGAGATTTTTTTAAAGAAATAGCTAAGAACCGCAAAAAAGGCTGGTAGGGACTACATATTTACTAATTCTTCTGAAGCTTTCAAAAGCTCTTTAATATTCATTCCCCCATCTTTTGCTAATTCCTTGCTCTCTAGACTTCCATTATAAGTGCATTAACATAGTTGAGGACGTGTCAAAATTGTGTTTTGTGGCAACATGTCATAAAACATATCTAAAATAGCTTATCTTGCATTAAATTTGGAACAGTCCAATATGTAGCAGCTAGTAAGTGGATAGACCTTGTGTAAATGTGAATCTCTGCACACTGTGTTTTCTATGACCACGCAGGTGTACATGTAACTCTCGATCCACTGTAGAAAGACTACGGCGAGTTATCTTTCGTTTAAGGTGCCATTCACCTTCTGGGTGACTGTTTGTTTGGTGTAGATGTGGTAATGAAGTGTTGGGTGTCTGTGTAGACTATGACACGGAGGTCAGTGATTGTTTTTGCTATATGAACAAGGCTGAATGAATGTAACATGCTTTTAATGAATCCATTTTTAAAGTGTTATGATGTTAACGGGGTGCTCTCAATCGACGAGCGAGCTTGCTTGCTTGCTTTCTCATTTTCTTTGACTTCGTCCCTTTTCTGTCTTTTCTGGTGTTCACGTGTTTGTCTGTCCCATTTTTCTAGTACACTTTGCTCTACATATACTGAGGCTGTGCCTCTTACAATCGGTATTATTTTTACATTTGTAGTTCATTCACATCATTTTTGTACCCTGAGACAATGATTCTCTGCTTTTTTTCAATCTGTTTCATTCTTTTACATCCTGTTACCATGGCGATAGGCCTTCTGCCATTATGCATTCTCTCTTGCTTTCTCTCAGACATGCAGTGAAACACACACACTCACATTCACAATGCAACCAGGGAATAATAGCTTGAGATTTTCAGGGCACACACACTCTCTCTCACAAACACACGCACAAATAGGCCTATACATGCAAGCATACACACACAAAAAACGCATGTTTATCATTATCCAGTGTTACTAATGTGTATATCTATGATGCCTAAACATATTCTATTGACACTTAATGGAAAAATAAAAGAGGCAAATGGAGGAATGTGATTAAATTAATATGATCTCTGTATACCTACTTAGATTATAGTTTTATATAGTGTTTGTTTGTTTGTCATGGTGCTGTTTCTCTCTGTCTGCTTCTGGGTATTTAATACACACACACACACACACCTGATATGCTTATAGTGAGCTCCCTGCACTATGCAGCATCAGACCTTAAAAGGACAATAACTGTGAATCTTAAAGGCACTTTAATTCATTTTTACATTTTCACAAAACAAAAACTAATTCCAAACATAATGTAAACACGTTTGACATACTCTTGTCATAGAACCTTTAAGGAAAACATCTGTGTGGAGATGGTTTGTCCATTTAACAAATGGTGACATTGTCAGTGTGACAAAGTGTGAGCTGTGTGAATGTATGCAGATTTTTATCAATCATGTAGACTCAAATGTTATTTAAATAGGGAAATAAGCTATTTGACAAATAACAAATAATAGATAAGGCTCATGTTCACATAAATACATTTGATAAATACTCTTAATGCTAGGTATTCCATGCATTCTTATTCAAGGAAAAAAATCCAAAACCAAATTAAAAACAAAGTCAAATATGTGATTAAAGATCCATTGCACATATGACTGTAATCATAGTTTTTTTTTTGTAAACGTGCATCAGATATCTTTGATCACTATATCTCTGTGCTTTTTTGCATATGTTCTGCAAATGAATAGAATGTTATGAATGCAGAGAATGATAATTTGAGCAAAACATGCTAATAAACATGGTTAATCTGTGGAATGAGGGCAGTTGGGAAAAACACCCAATGGATAACTTAAATTATTAATTTGTAACATTCATAAATCATAACTTCATTTAATTTGTGGTTTGACAATTTCTTTAGACAGATTACATCTTATTATCTCAGATTAAATCTACATTTTAAAATAGAACTATCATTAAATGTATACACTACCAGTCAAAGGTGTATAATAATTAAGAGTTTTTAAAAAAGCATTTACCAAAGATGCATTTATTTAATCAAAAATACAGTTAAACAGTAATATATATTAAAAATAACTGTTTCCTGTAGGCTAAATTTTCAGCAGCCATTACTCCAGTCTTCAGTGCCACATTATAATATTTGACCTGAAGGATCATGTGAAAATAATTCAGATATTATAAATTGTAATAATATTTTACAATATAACTGTTTTTACTGTATTTTAATCAAGCAAAAACAGCCTAGGTAAGCATAAGAGAGTTCAAATAAGCATTTAATTACATTTCTGACTGGTGGTGAAGTATCAAAGATTTTATAATAGCTTAATAATTCCATAATTTTCCCAGTGCTCAAAAATAACACATGATCTCTAACATAACATAAGTAATGTTAGAATTAATAAATTATTTAAAAAATGTTTCCAGAAAAATGTGCAAATTGTGTTTGGAGTTTGACATCTCTTTTAAATGACTCCGACTCTAAATAGGACAAAACTCCAAACATTCTGAATATAATTAAGATTTCTATATCTCTGTCAGCTTTTCTTGAACTCCTTCTTTACACGTTGATCCTAGCACAGAGAAAAGGAGCAAAGAAGAAGTCAAATGCAAATTTAATGGCTTTAAGCATGGTTTTTCTCCAGTTCCGTTCAATCTTGACCTGTCGTCCCTCAGGCACCAATGAAGAGCTGCAGTCCAGACAGTGTATGGCTTTCATTTCAAATGCAGGCAGTTTGGCACCCAACTTCCCCTCCAGCTTTGTGCTGAACTCTACCAAGCTGCCTGGATCGAGGTTCAGCAACACTTGTTTAAACTCGTGGCTCGCCATTAGGAGGATGTCACCCGTCGGATCGTCCAGTTGCTTGACCCCATCCACCGGCATGCCGACGGTCACCTCAAAGCGGTAACTGTCGAAGCGTTTAACATGGCATTGGTGTTTAGCAAAGGCCTTTATCCGACAGAGCTCCTCCTCTTCCTGTTGGAGGAACAGCATTGTGACATTGACAGGCTCCACTCCGGTGACATTCGCAACCGGAGACGTATTATTCTGTGGTTCGCACTTCGGATAAACCTCACCATAGAGACATCGCAACCAGTCTCCCATAAACACTGGTAGCAAGTTTATAACAGACTGAGCTCCGTTTTCCTTCTCGGCTACACGAACACGACGGAATATACCTGTCCAGGTGACACGATGACCCTCCAGATGGCTGCAGAAGAGCTGTGTTTGGGCCATCCCGCGATCCTGCCAGGCACGTGGGCCGCACAGTGTACCGTATTCCTGCCAGGTGATGGTGGAGTTGTACACCTTCAGACCTTCAGCATGATAGACATAGACGCCGCAGAGTAAAATCACCGTAGTGATGCACAGGAGGATCAGTTTGACCGGACCTCTGTGGGTGATGGAGCGAAAGACATTTAAGATGGACAGGCTGAAGCGAGTCCAAAGACGTAGGATCACAGGGACGGCGCACACTGCCAGCGTCACCAGCATTTTAGTCAGCTCCAACTCCAGGAACCACTTAACCATCTGAATCAGCAGCATTGCCATCAGACCCAAAGCCAAAACGGGTAAGGCAAACAGGAAGAGGAAGTAGGCCACACAAGTGCGGATAAGGCCAATGGTGGTGGAGTTCCGCAGCAGGACCACAGAGAACTCACACCACACGAAGCAGACCAGGTACGGCACCAAGAAGCAGTACGTCCCTCTGAACCCCCTCATGCGTGCCATGCTATATATTGAAAAGAAAAAAAAAGAGGTCTGATTAGATATGGTCATGATATTCAAGCCCCAGTATCAATAAACTAGAATAGTATATTATACTATACTAATTTGATTATTTATTTGCTTTAATTGTTATATGCCCTATTGAGTTAGTGCTATATTTTATTTTATTTGTATTTTTGGTAATGTAAATATATTTGTATGCCTTGCAAGCTGGTTTGATATTGGTTTCTTCTAAGTAGAAATTATCTAGCAGGCTCATCTCATATATTGTGAGAATTAACTGTCATATTCTTGACAATATGTATGACTTAAAAAATTTAAATCAAAAATTTATTTTGTCTTTATTTTCCTGCAAAAGTTGTTTATGCATTTCCAAATTTTCTTTTTCACAGAAAACAAAACATTTCATGAAAAAATTGTGTGTGCAGTGTATAATCATAAATAATATTTTTAATATTTTTCTGTGCTTTAATAATTAATAAGGAATAATTTCATGAAACAAAAAATATGTGTGAAAAGTGCATGAATATTTAATGCTGATTAATTAGCATTAGCACTATAAAATTATCCATAGTATTTTCTTTTTTGAACAGAAAAAATGTGTTTTTAAATGTATAATCGTAGATAATATTTTAATAGTTTTAAGCTATTACTGAATTTACTTTTTTGTACAGAAAAATGTGTGTGCTAAATATATAATCATAGATAATATATTTAATAGTTTTCAGCCATTACTGGTTTTCTTTGTGACTTTATACATTACATATGAAATCATAATAATTATAATAATTAATATACACTATAATGGTATAGAAATTATTCTAAAATAAGTCACATACAGCACTGGCTGTAACAAAATATTTTTTTTAATTAATGGAAATGTATAGTTTTGAACATAAACGTTTTTAATGTAGAATTTTGAACATATTTTTTTATTTCTAATTATTTAGTATTTTGTTTTTCGTTGGATATTTATTTCAGATTTATTTCTAGTAGAAACTAGTAAAACTTTGGTTTTAGTTTATATAAAATAACCCTTTTAAATTTGGTGTACATTGCATTAAAAAGGTACAGTAAAAAAAAATTTTTTTTAACCTGAAGAACAAGTAGAAAAGGTAGATGTAAAGCACACAGGGTACACTGAGCTCCAGCACCAGTGATTCTCCGAGAGGGATGGTTGTGAAAATATGTCCCAGCATCCTGGCCATCGCCATTTCCTTCGGCAACCTGCTAGTCAAGGCACACAAAGATGAAGCCACCTCGATGATGAGTGCCCTTCGTGCGTAAGCTGCTGCAGATGGGCTCAGACTAATGTAGCTCATTGC
This sequence comes from Enteromius afrohamiltoni, assembly GCA_034779775.1. Lineage (NCBI taxonomy): Eukaryota > Metazoa > Chordata > Actinopteri > Cypriniformes > Cyprinidae > Enteromius > Enteromius afrohamiltoni. The sequence continues at coordinate 11,374,207 of JAUYWG010000031.1, read as the reverse complement.
CGTGAAGAAGATAGCCACTGTTGAAAGCTCTGAGCACGGGATCCAGCCTTTATCTGCTACTGGGAAGGTGAAGATCATAAAGAACACTGATATCATGAAGTAGAGGTACTGCTCCAGGTTGTTCCACCCAAAGTTGGACTCTGCTTGCTCTACATCCAGGCTGGGCTCAAAGCGTGTAAGGAGGGCAGTTAAGGCACTGAAGTTCTCCCATCCTTTGCTGCTCTTGAAGACTCTCAGTGTGCAGATGGCCATAGAGATAAAGGAGAGGTAGAAGATAAGGAGCGGGATAACGAAGGCAAACAGATCGATGGTGAGACTGGAGATGATGAAGAAAAAGATAAGGGCATTGACGTGTTGCGTCGGGATGATGGTGCTCAGCCACTGGACACCAGCACGAGATGCCCAGTCAATTAAAAGTTCCTTCATCTCAATAATCAAATGGAGAGGGTACTGCAGACCCTACAGGGTAGGAAAAGATAATAAGATACAACATCTGAATTTTACAAGAGGACTATCAAATAAACATTGGATAGTAAGATCAATTGTGACTATGCCAAGCAAATATTTATATATCATTTTTGTCAATTTGTTTTTTACCAAGAAGTGGGATTTTATGTCCAGGGCTCTCTTCATGGCACCACTGCGTCTGGTAGCCAATATCATCCCACTGCCCGACATTCCCCAACTGGACTTTCGATGACGCTTATGAGTGACGGGGGCCAATTCATTTTTTTCCTGTATGAAAATAGCAGCATTTTTGATGTATTACCAAGTACAAAGCTGGTTGTATCAACTTCCATACGGTCTCATTGGTGGACATTTAAGTTAAAAGGAAAGTTAAAGGCAAAGGTCGCCCAAAATTTAAATCCTGTCATTATTTACTCAGCCTCATATCATTCCAAACAAAACACAAAATTAAAAATAAAAAAAAATGTCTGTGATTTTTATTTCCTTGCAGTGAAAGTCATTCAGTTTTGCTTTGGATCTCGGTGAGTTTCATTACAGACCAAAACTTACAAATTATAAGAGAATTTCCATTCTTCAGCACACCCTTTAAGCGCCTTTCTCATAGACAAATAAATGATGATGGCTTAAATATTCATCAAACACCTCCCATTTTAATTGCTGTTTTGAACATTGCAGTTATGTGAATATTTGCACTCGTCTCTGTCTTCTTCCATAGCGCCTCACCATTTCAAATGTGGCTTCAACACTTTTACTTAACGTCTTATCCTCTTCCTTTGCACCTACACCTGAGGTTTTCTGTGTGGGAGTACGTGCAATGCCTTCTGTGAACTTTTTTGTCATCTCCACAAAATCTTCCACATCCACATACTTAGAGCCAGCTGTAGAAGAAAAAAGATGCATAGTTGTGATGAGATACAAGTATCTCTAGCTAAACGTATACCTTAGCTTGGCTTACCAGCCATCCAATTCCTTTACCAACCATCCTTTTACTGTTCTCAAACTAAGATTTAATGTATTGCTTTTCTGTATACACATATACTGTATGTACAGTTACCTTCATTAGACACCATGGTCTCCAGGATTCTCCTCTGAGTATGAATACTGGGTGTTACACCACATACAGCAGGTTCACCTATTAGGAAGAAGCCGTTGATTAGACACATGTTTAAAATGTATTTCTTAATCACGATCAGTTGTTTATGTAACTACATACAATATAAGCATCTCACAATTCCAAATTTGGTCAAAAATGCCACCGGTTTCAGTTTTATGTAACATAAGGATGCTGATGAAAAAAGAAATCTGCCAATTACCTGGTACAGCATTGACCTGGCTGACATTCTCCAGCATCTCAGACATGGCTACTTTCTTCTTTCTGTCAGGATTGAGTTTCCAATACATCGACATGGCTGCTCTCCTCACTGCCTGTTCAAACTTACTCTCTGAGGACAGCCTTCTCACTTCCTGTGCATTCTCTGGTGTGATGCCTACCAGTAGAGAAGTATAAGAGAATGCATTACCATAATGGGATTACTATAAACAATTGTTCAGATTATATTGATATAACTTGCACTTGAAGGCATGTTCTCAATGTTCCTTCCCCTCACCTTTCTTTTGGATCCAGCATTTCTGAAGTAGTTTGGCTGCATCCCTCCGACCTTGTTTTGCTGCCTTCATAAACCATTCAACAGCTGCACGGTTATTTGTCTCTGTGTCTTTTTCTTCTGCCAGTTTAAGGTAGTATTTACCGAGCTACAGCACACATTACAAAATATAAATTAAAATAATAAACCAATAATGTTTTAATTCATAATTTAACTGACATGAGATCATAAATATTGTGCGGAACTGTTGTGCATAATAAACCAAAAAAAAGTCTTCTTTTTTGTATTTGTTTAGACCACAACATAAGACTTAGACTACATTGCCATCAACCCCTCCATCATTTCGATGAACAATAATAACTGGCCTAATATCCTAGAGGCACAAAGCCAGACTGAGTATCATATAACCACATCTAATCTTAGCCTGAATGCTAAACCCTGCTTATTAAAGCATGGTAAGCTCTTCACAGTGTGTCTTTAACGACACAATAACAGATTAGTGCAAAATCATTAACAGAAAGGAAACTACGCAGTCAAATGTTGCATCCATCTACTAGGATTATCTCCACTTCCCATGACGCTTTATGTATTTGCGCCTAATTTAATAATAATATGAAAAAAAAACAGATGTGGAATTCATTTTGGAGAAATCGAGGAATGAACGTCTTAAGGAGTAGTCAGGGCTAATAGTTGAATGTAAATGTCAGCGGAGTCTGTGCATGCAGACACATTTGCTCTGACTGTGAGAGTATGTGTGAGAATATGTACACGTAGGAGCAATTGAGTTATATTGAGACTGGGCTCATCTTCCAGAAAGCTGAAAATAGACACACTCATCATGGCCATGCCAAAAAGGACACACTTTAAGGCAGGCTGAACACTATAGAATTAAATTTGTACGGGGAAATACACTGTAGGTTGTTTGGACTTTTAAAGCTACACACTTTTGTTTATTATATAGGTCAGTAGAGAACAGCATCACAGTGCCAATATCATCAGTCATTTATGGTTTCAATTTTAAAATCCCAATCACAATTGAATTCAGCTCACTTTAGTATTAACTTATGAGATATTATTTCTTTGTTTGATATCAGTTTATATATTTCACATATTTTTTCATGATAAATTGTCACATTTTTATGACCAGATTCACGTTGTCATATTACGTTTATATGACAATATTCATAATTTTTATATTATTTTAAATACATATGTGTGTTCAAAGACTCACTCTACTCTGTGCTCTAGGGTCTCCAGCCTCAGCTTTCTCCAAAAGTTCCTCAAAAGGCAGATCTTCATCCATATCATCTATGAATGATAGCAATCACTTATAAATGATGTTAACACTATTGTGACACAACATTGAACTTTAAGACTAAACGAATCCACAAATCCTCAAAATAATTCAACGATGTTTATCTTTTAAAACGAAAAAAATTGAGTGCATCATGTGAAAAGTTTCAGAACAATACAAGAATAACTACCTTATTTGAGTATGCCATTTTACTGAATGTAGATTCATGCCAACTGAGTTATTTACTTGATTCTTTGTCACTGATTTAATTATGGCCTCTGTATAGTTAGTAGGTTGCATCTAAAGAAATCTTTGGAGTTGATGTCTTCATTATCTTCTAACACTATATGCTGAAACAAAGCCACAAAACCAGACCACAAGTAAATAAATGTACCCCTTAGATTTTCAAGTGAGAGGTGGGATTTTTTAACACTGACACTCTAATTAAGCACATTGGTTTGTGATACAAATGGGATTTATGTGGTGAAAAGAAAGCTTGCTGCATGTGTCAGTTCCCTCACCATGTCTCACTGATTATCCTCATTTGGATGCATTCCTTTAGTGTAATGCACAATTAATGTACTACAGTTAATATGGTACTATAAAAAAAAAATCAAACATAATAAGCCTGGTAAATATCTGAAATAATTTCAAAGAGTTAAATGCAACAAATCTAAAAAATGAGTCATACAAAAACTATTTTCTTCAGGAGATTGTCCTTCAAGCTTCGCTTACCACATTCTTCAGCCTTGGCCTCTTCCTCAGCCTTTCTTATTTTCTCCTGCATCATCACCTTTTGGGCTGCAGCCAAAAAGCTTCGTTGACGTGGGAGTTTACTGGAACCCACTGCAGGAGTTTTGGTGGAGGACAGCGAACCTTCAGGAAGAGATGCAGATTGTGTAGGATCAGCAGAAAGGGTGATGCTGGGTGTGGATGGGTCATTGGGAGAAGATAATGTTGATTTTGATAATGATAAAGATGATGTTGGCTTGTTTGGAGAAGTTTTAGTAACATGTGATGATGTAGGGGTGGGTTTTGGTGTTGCTGGTTTTTCAGGTATTGATCTGGCTGGAAGGTTTGAGGTTTTAACATTAGTTTGTTTTAATTTAGTATCTTGACTTGAAGAAGGGGTGGATTTAGGTGGTTGGTCTGGGCTGCCAGAATTAGAGAGAGGGGGACCCGCTGTCTCGCTGCCTGGAATGGATTTAGTTGATGGAACAAGAGGATTGAGACGTTTGTGGGTTGCACTTTTCTCCTTGAGAGTCTCAGGAGATGGTGGTGGGTTAGCACTAACATCCTTCTCACCTAAAAGATATAAAGTGCATAGACATAATGTTTACAGAGATCACCATTTTTTTTGTCCACACTTACACTCGATTCTTACATATCTAACGTTAGGCTCTATGTTTTCTTGCACAATTGGTAATAATGCTTTTGACATTAAATTCTACTCCAATCATCAGACAAATGTATACAATGCCTTATTATGAATAACTTACTCTCATTTATTACATATTATTTAACATGCATTATAAAAAAATCATGACATACCTAATAAACGTGTGTACACAATATATGTTTTGACAGACCTTAAAGAATAACTAGCCTACTGAAATTAAAGGTAGTTTTAGTACTCAAAAGAAAACTGAATTAAAACAACTTACTCATTTAAGCTGATTGAACAGTCTTCCTCAAAATATTTCGTAACACAACAAAAAATAAACTCCCTTTAAAGTTTTCTGTGCTGTCTACACATAACAGCTCTGTGAAACCGGAGCCCCACCAGTAAGGAATCGCAGTTGTTAAAACCCACCATACCTCTAGAGAACGAGATTCGATTGGATATGTCAAGTGCCAATCAAAGAGCTCCTCTCTGATTGGATAGGAATCGAGAAGCGAATGGCATTGCCCAAAGGATTGTCATCATCACGCTTAATTTGGATTCGCATGGCAACAAAAACACGTCTGTCTTACTGTGGCGAAATACTAGCGGGGAAGCTTAGAATAGCCTAAAATTATAATTGTGACACTTAAGGAAAATTATAATTGTGACACTTAAGGAAGTTCAGTGAATGAACGTCAGTTAGACCTATTGTCAGCCACTAGATGTCAACGAAGGAATAAAATGATAAATTTTGCTTGCACAGTCGTGAATGCATGTTCACTAAGCTCTGTAAAGTTGGTGGATTCTGATTGGCTGTCATTGTTTTTTGACGTAAACATCATAGTTCAGAAAGTGATTCCAATGTATATTATAGCTGTAACGTGGACTTGCCTATACTCATTTGAATTATAGAGGCTATTAGTTATTATACTTTGACTCGGCAATTGATTATTATCAATTAGTCTAATTCTTGTTATCAAGAAGTCATTCACTCAACCTATTAATTAAAACAGTTGTTCATGGTTGAAAATGGCCTACAGAAAGAGTGTTTAAATAGCCTACATCCCACACACACACTTTTTTTTTTAATTATAAGTATTTTTTGTTTGTTTGTTTAACTGTGAGACAGTAGTATAGAAAAAGGTTGATAAAATAGAAAAAAAATAATATATTGTAGCTAATATGAGTAGCTGGTGCCAATTCACTTCACATTCAGTCCAAGAAGGACACTAGGCCTATTCGTATCCATTTCGTTTACGAATAGTATTCTGTTCTTTCACATACGTGATTAATTTTTCAAAACGTCATATTAAAAATGTATTCCAAAGTAGTCACGTGTTGAAGGGAGCTACTCCAGTGAAAACATTTAAATAGTGTTATAGGCACAATAGGCACAAACACCACTAGAGCTCTCCAAAGTTCCATGCACGCGTTTACCCAGACTGTTAGTTTTATGCAAGTGAGTTCAGCTGACTGCAGTGTTTCTGCGCATTACGCACTTTCGGATGGAGGATGGCACGCATTGCCCAAATCTTCAGTTCGACAAAATAAACAAAAACTTTGATGCAGGTCTAAATTAAAACAAGTAACTAAATTTACCAATGCACAGAGAAAACTGGATTTGAGGATGCAATTTTATTCGTGCTAGCTTATAATAACACGCGTTATTATAGGCTATCACTGTCTGGAAAGTAGATCGCAGCATCATTATCAGTCTGCAAGCTTCGACCTCCGCATCCGCAGGCAAACCAAGGCTGACCTGGTTTTCTGCACTGGCATCTCGCTTCATCGTTGTATTAGAGCATCCTCTCCCTTCTCTGAGAGATGTCGGACTGTAGGCGACAGTGGAACCGGGAGGATGAGCTCCCTGTGTATTTGGCTAAACCCATCTCGTCCGGACCCAACCAGCGTCACAAGTCTCACGGAATGTTTAGCTCCGTTGAGGGCGCGTATGATAGCAAGACTATCGATTTTGACCAGTACGCCATAGGGAGGAAGGGGAACGGGAGCTCACGGAGCAGCAGCAGGGAACGCATCGTGGATGGGGACTTTGAAGCTTATGAGATCAGCCGGGGGACTATAAACTCCCCGGGTGAGAGAGACGATGGGCGTCCGGGTGTCAGAATCACGGATCAGACCGAAAAGGAGTGTCGTTATGAGCAAAACAACGGGAAGGTGGGCTTAAATGTTATGTAAGCTACACAAATTTGCTAATAAAAGAATACATATAATATCTCTTTATAAAATAGAATGCATAGACCAGCAATTGTTTTGACATACATTTTGAAAGTAAAAACATTACCTTACCCTATCATACTTCATATGAAGAAACTAAATTTACAATCAAATGTTATAATAATATAGGCCATTTTATCATAGGCAATATGCGAAAGTAAAACCTTATACTTGGAAAAATAAAATCCGATATAAA
>JAUYWG010000031.1:11350647-11366926 GCA_034779775.1 Enteromius afrohamiltoni | reverse complement strand
AATAATATAGGCCATTTTATCATAGGCAATATGCGAAAGTAAAACCTTATACTTGGAAAAATAAAATCCGATATAAAAACAAATCTTCAAAATTAATTTTAAATTTAGCTGCAATGTAGGCTACATAATATAGGCTATGAAAGACAGATAGAGATAGAAATAAGCTTATTTTGTATTTCAGCGTAAAATATTGCCACCATAAGTAAACGAGTTTAAATTTAGGGGATTTCCAGAAGTTTCTATGAATAGGCCTACATCCTATTAAACTTTTTTTAAGTTTTTTTTAAGTTTAAGTTTTTTAAGCATATTCTATTTAGGCTAGTAAATGTCTGTTGCGTTATTTTAATGGCACGTTTGTCCCTTTAAAGATTTTGACCAGTTTTATTGGAACAATATGTTAAGGATAGCATAATTCTGGCTCAACTTTCATTTCACTTGATAACTCAATTGAACATCAATTTGTAACATTTCAAGATTGCTAAAATTTTAATTATAATGTATCAAACTGATATTTAGAAAAGTATTTGAATAGTTTTTAATTGATTGAATTAACAGTATTATTCAATATATCTTTACTACTATTATCGACACATTACGCCGACATGCTCTTTAACGATTCTCCAATCTCGGCCAGGGCTCCCTGCTTCACGTGAGGGGGGCGCTCCAACATACACTCAAATACAAAACACGTCTTCGAACAGGCGAACAGATACACACTCACATACACTGAAACACACACACACACCCCTCGGGAGAGGCGCTCGCCTGTACAGCACTAACGGAGCGCTAGTTCGTTAAGTGGGTTGTGACACAAAGAAGCGGGTGACTGCTCATTGTTCATCTCCTCAAAACATAAAGGAGACATGTCTGGGACGGGCTACCAAGGGAAGAAGAACATCCCGCATTTGACGGTAAGACACCGGCTGCAAGGCGACCCTTCTGCTCCGGTTAGATCCTGCGCGTGGGGGAAACGAGAGGGGATTAAATTCTTAGCGAGCCAACAAAGCAGAGGCCGCTTAGAAGAGCACTGAAATCAGCCAACGGAAAGGTTACCATTACTGCTACAATGTGGCACAGTCAGGCACACATCCCTGCAGTGCATATAGCGACGATCGACCTGTTTGCATTTAAAATAAATGCATGGATAAATAATGAATCGTTTATGAATCTACAGCGCGTTTCGTTTGACAAATGACGAGTGCATATGCAGCTCACTAGACGCAACAGGGTCTGTCGCCAAGAGCGGAAATCTGGAATAAACAGACACTTTTTTTTAAATGCCAGTGCACACATTAAACCAAAAAGCATAGGAATTTGAGCCCTATGTGTTGTACTTATTTTTGCCTGTAGTTATGAGTAATGGATTAGAATGATCCTAATCCTACACTAAAGCAATCTTTGCGTGCCTGGTTGACATCTAGGAATATCGCGTATTGAGGGTTTCGCTTTGAATATGAAGCCTGAATCAGTTAAGAAAAAACGCCATGGTGTGTGCCTTCCTGACAACTGGGTGATGCGAGGTTACCATGGCAACCTAACATCTTTCCACATTACCACATTTGCTCTTCTCTGTTCATAGAACCCCACCCATTCACAGAGTGTGAGGCTGAAACTGTGCAGAAGGCTCTTTTAACAGTGGTTGTAAAAGCACTTCACTCAATTGCAAATATAGCAGGTAAAATCAGGTTTAAACTGCTGTTGGAATCACTCATTCTCTTGCTGGTTCTCTGTGTTTCTTTTCCTCTCGTCTTCAGAGTGATCGGCTGCTGATTAAAGGTGGAAGAGTGGTCAATGATGATCAGTCGCTATATGCTGACGTTTATGTTGAAGATGGAGTTATTAAGTAAGACACCATGCATAAGCACATGCACACTTTTACAAAGCACAAAGCAGTTTCTCATTAGCTATTGTATATCATTGTTATAAATATGAATGATGCATACATGAAACTATGCACCAATCACACTCACTCATCTAAAAAAGGTTTACTGGAATGTTATTTGGTCACACTTATATTAAGTGGTCTTAATTAGATAAATATATAAGTACTTATTTTGTTCATATTTTGTGATATTGGGATACAGATATGGTAATGGGAATGTTTGGTGGTATAGGTAGGGTAAAGAGTGGGTTAAAATGTATGGATTAATACAAACTAATAGTTACATACAAATACTCCAAGAATGCAAATTGTCCAGTATTTATGCTCATGCACAAGCTAATATTATTAATATGAATTATATGATTTCCATGTATAAAGGCCCACTGAGTGAATACTTATGAGGTAGTTTATGGTTTGTTTTTCTCTCTGTTCTGTTTCTTTCTGTAAAAAAAACTGTCAATATAATGAAATAAAGCTTTATTGCATAACATTGGCGTCATATGAAGTTCTCCAGTGGCATCAGGCCATTCAAATCTTTTTATAACCTTTTTGTTTCAATGGCACATCTGTATTTTGGTCTGTCATGTTGTAGTATGTAATGTATTTGTAATGTGTTAATTTTCCGTGTCACCTTCAGACAGGTTGGGGAGAACCTGATTGTTCCAGGGGGCGTGAAGGTGATCGAGGCTAATGGATGTATGGTGATTCCTGGAGGTATTGATGTAAACACCTGCCTGCATAAGCCTTACTTGGGCACTCCACCTGTGGATGACTTCTACCAGGGCACCAAAGCTGCTCTAGCAGGTGGAAGCACCATGATTAGTAAGTCTTGATGAAATATTGATCTGGTATTTAAAAAAAAAAAAAGAATTTAGTAAGTTTTTCTTTTTGTTTTAAAAGGACATTTTTTGTGGCAGAGGTTCAAGTATGCTGAATATTTAAGCCAAACTTCCTGGACTCACTTGCATCTCTCTGTGAGAGCAAAGCAGTGTCCCAAATATGTCTGTTGTTGCTTGCTACAAGGACATAGCCTCGGTCGTGCATGTCAGCTACAGCCAATCAGATTTAGTTTGTCTAGCAGTCTGAGTCTTTTTGTGGTTACAGTATCTACTTTTCTTTAAACAATGAATTAGAACTGTTAGCTGTTGTGAATCTTTGTGCATGTGAAAAAGGTCTCCCAAAACATAGAAAACATAAAATCCCAAACACATTTTAAGCAGAATCCATCATTTTCTGTTTCAGTCGACCATGTGACTCCACAGCCTGGTGACAGTCTTTTGGAGGCCTTTGAGAAGTGGCAAGAGGCGGCTGATAAGAAGTCCTGTTGTGATTATTCACTTCATGTGGACATCCCTCACTGGCATGAAGGTGTGAAGGAGGAGCTGGAACAGCTGGTACAGGAAAAAGGTGAACACGTGTTTAAAAACAGGATTTGAAGAGTCAAATGTTTCAGTCACTTGTTAGAATTTGCCAAACGCTGATTTGAATTTATTCGCAGCCTATCGAATGTTTATGGTCAGTCAATTAAAAAAAGAACTTTTATTCACCAAGGACACATTAAAGGGTTAAAAAGTTATAGTAAGGATAGTTAAGATCTTTGTAATATTGCATTTTGTTTTTCAAATAAATATTGTTCCTTTGCATTTTCTATTCATCAAAGATCCTGAAAAAAAGCATTTTGCTTTTCAACACTGATAATAATGAAAAAAATATATATATTGAGCAGCATATAAAAATAAAAATACAAATCTAAGGAATATATTGCATTTTAAAACATGCTAAAATAGAAAACAGTTTTAAATTGCACTAATACAGTTTACTGTTTTTTTAATCAAACAAATCCTTCCAGAACGGTACTATATGTTTTTTCAGAAATGCATGTTAGTTCTCTTCTTTTGGCAGGAATCAACTCTTTCCAAGTGTTCATGGCTTACAAAGGGTTATTTCAAATGCCTGACTCTCAGGTTAGTTATCTATGCTTCCATCTATAGAAAATTCTGTTCTGTAACTAAATAACATTCTCTTTCTTTCTCTCATCCAGTTGTATGAAGCGTTCTCGTTCCTTAAGGAGCTGGGGGCAGTGGTGTTGGTGCATGCAGAGAATGGAGACCTGATAGCACAGGTACCTGTTGTCCATTGACCAAATACCATACAGGATTCAAACCCACTTTTCTGCCACTTATGTTACTTTAATATTTGTGTGAAAGGAACAAAACAAAATCTTGGGAATGGGCATCACTGGTCCGGAGGGTCACCCGCTGAGCCGTCCAGAGGAGGTGGGATCAATACATTAACAAACTATTTAGAAGTTTAACTGAGTAACTGCTTATCCTGTCAGTTTCAGCAGAGTGAAGCATCTTGATGGAATTGGATGTCTGTTTCACAGCTGGAGGCGGAGGCTGTTTTCCGCGCTATCACCCTTGGCAATCGAGTCAACTGCCCTGTCTACATCACCAAAGTGATGAGTAAAAGTGCAGCTGATACTGTGACCAGTGCACGGAAGAAAGGTGACTGCATATTGTGAAATATTGTTGCATGCTGAATTCCCAATTTAATATTCTTTAAAGAACACCTAGGCTGCACTTATTTGATCAAAAATATAATACAAAGTTACATTGTAAAAGTTTTATTATAAAATGTTCTATTTTAATATACTTTAATATATGTAATATTTTAAAAAGCTGAATTTTCAGCAGTCTTCATTGTCACATGATGACACCAAACAATATTGTAATAACATAAATGGTAGGTGTATTTAAAAAAGATATGGCAAGGTTCCAAAACTTTTCAGTTGGCGACCCCCAAAATAACCGTGCCAGTGACTCGTGACCCCCACTATCCTCAGAAGTGGTTAAAATATACATTTCAACGTTGGTTTCATTTTAATATCCTAAGCATAAAGAGATGAAAATTACCTACACATTACGTGCACATCTGCTGCTACTGACGCTTTTGATTAATCTGTCGTAATCACCATAGGGGTCGCGATCAAACGGATAGAAATTTGAAAGGCTGACGGCTTTTGAATTTGCATGTTTGTTTGTTTTTTAAATGTAACTATTAACAACTATTTTTTATCTTTTGTTAGTTATAGATAAAATATGTTATTTATAATAGTTTAAAGAAATTATTAGATTTCTTGGAAATCCTCTCGCGACCCCCCCTCAATGTCTCACGACCCCCACTTTAGGAACCACTGGTTCCTAAATTTATGGACTTGTTCTCTTTATTTCCCTGGTTTTAGGCTCTGTTGTTTTTGGTGAGCCAATCACAGCCAGCTTAGCAACAGATGGATCTCACTATTGGAGCAAAAACTGGGCGAAAGCAGCAGCCTATGTAACCTCTCCCCCCCTCAGCCCTGACCCAACAACACCTGATCACCTTCACTCTCTTCTGGCCTGGTAAATCATTTTGACTTATTTCTACAGTTTAGACACCTGTGACATTTGCAGTTAGTGTAGATGCAGTCCTATGCCAAGTGGAACTATCTACCATTTTTCCCCATTACTTTGGCTCTTTGCTACACCCAGACCGCAGACACACCTTTTCCTGGCCCCATTTCTAAAAATAGCTCAGGCTTTCATCTCCTGTTGCCATGGTTACAGTACTCTCCTCCTCCTTCCCCACCACACACATACACACACATAACTTGCAGGCTGCTAGACTATGAGAGAGATGTCATTATGTTGACATCCACAGCCACACACACACACTCACTCACACACACTGTCACTAGAGGCAGACCGACACAGCTGGAGAGAGGACATTTATTTTTAGCATAGATACATTAGTCGGGTCCAAAGGATGAGAGGAAGAAAAACATCAAATATTCATTTTTTAAGTATTTAACATATGCATGATGTAAAGACCATCTTTAGTTTTATTGTGTAGATAAGTAGTGTTTCATTTTGGGATTTCAGACGTATATTTCTGTTTGAATCATTTTTATATAATTATTACATCACATAACGTCACACATATCAATTATTATGGAGCATACATCCTTTTGAATTGCAAATATTATATTACATGATGCTGCTCGCTCAAGTAAAACTAGTGACAGTTTAGTGGAAATGTCTTTAACAGTTAATCTCTTATAGTAGCTAAGCTGGTTGTTCAAAACATAAAAGAGATATTTGAGGACATGACCAATTAAAATAGCAAAGAGCTGTCATATTCATCTCTCAGGTTTTTGAAGTGTAATATCTATGGAGCTTGCAATGAATTTAAAATTGACCAGTAAGCTTTTAGTTTTCTTGAACGAATACATTTATTGAGCAAGGATTCATTAAAAGTGTAAGTTTATGTTACACTATGTTATGTTTTATTTGAAATATCTATTCATCAAAGAATACTGAAAAAAATATATTGCTGCTTAAATTCAAATAAAAAAAGAATTTGAGCGGATCATGTTCTTAATGGAGGTGGCACCTCTGTTATTGCATTTCTCTTAATCTTTCTTCAGTGGGGATCTGCAGGTTGTGGGTAGTGGACATTGTGCTTACAGCACCTCTCAAAAGGCCATAGGGAAGGACGACTTTACCCTTATACCCGAGGGAACCAATGGAGTAGAGGAGAGAATGGGTTTTGTTTGGGACAAAGCTGTGGTAAGTGCATCTGCAAATGTGTTTGTATGAATTGAGGTGCAGGTTGCATTTATCAGTCATTTATCCTTCCCTACAGGCTATGGGAAAGATGGATGAAAACCAGTTTGTTGCAGTCACAAGTACTAATGCAGCCAAAATCTTCAACCTGTACCCCCGTAAGGGTCGGATAGCAGTGGGTTCAGATGCTGACATAGTTATCTGGGACCCCGACAGGATTAAGACCATCACAGCTAAAGCACAGCAGTCGGTGGGGACTTTTTACATTTTTTCTTCATTTAAAGGAACCGTATGTAGAACTGACATCTTGTGGTTGAACTAGGTATTGCAGTCCAAATTCAAAATACTGGAGAGGGGTTTTTCACCCGGCCCCTCCTTGGCGCACTTGATGCACACTCAGGTTGCCATGACTGACGACACCAACAGGAACGAACGCACATGACAATGAATTAAATGAAATGCACTGTATTTTCTGCCAAGCAGTCACCTGGATGCCAAAACACTACTGACTTCGGGAGATAGATGGAGGGTGGAGCTTCAGACCAAAACAAAACATGACAATTTAAGCATCAGTTGAGGGCTGCAACTGCGCTTTTTAAATGAGAATATCCAGGCTGTACTACTGCTGTCAGCGAAACCAGTACTTGTTTTCTTAATTACTACAATACATTTCTGACATACGGTTCCTTTAAATATTTTTCTAAACACATTCAAAATGGTAATTTTTTATTTGATAAACCGTTGAAAATGGAAAGCTTTTTTCTAGTATATCTCTCTACTTCTGTTTCTAGGCTCTGGAGTACAATATTTTTGAGGGGATGGAGTGTCGTGGTGGTCCAGTGTATGTGGTCAGTCAGGGTAGGATTGTGTTTGAGGAAGGGAAGCTTCAGGTTCAGCAGGGGACTGGACGTTTCATCTCTCGCAAACCCTTCCCTGACATTGCCTACCAGCGCATTAAGTACCGCAACAAGGTAATTAATTCACTGACCTTCACTGAGTCTCAGTTAGTTTTAATGTATATATTAAAATTGGTAAATATGCACTACCATTTGAAATTTTGGGTTCAGCTGATTTTTTAGGTTTTTGAAAGAAGACTCTTACAGTATGCTCAGCAGGACTGCATTTATCAGTAAAGTAAAATGTAAATGTATCATTAACTAAAATAACTGCTTTACATTTTAAAATATTTTTAAATTTACTTGTGTCGCATCATTCTGAGATGATAATTTAACGCTCAAAAACATTTCTTATCAATATTGAAAACAGTTTAATGTTTTTGTGGCAACAGTGATATTTTTTCCATATTTTGATGTATAGAAAGCTTGAAAAAAAAAAAAAAAAAAATCACTTAACTGATAAACTGATTTTATTAAAAAAAAAAAAAAGCTTACTGACACCAAGCTTTTGAGCAACAGTGAAGTAACGTAAGGGTTTAGTATTTTCCAAGCACACATTTGCTAAAATAATAATGTAGTAAGAATAATTAAATAGATGTGTTGTTTGTTTAATCGTGCGAATACAAAGATTGGTAGAAATTAGTGTATCATCAAACCTTTAGGGTCACGTCTCATTTTCTATTAGTAACACCAAGCCTGTTTACTGTTTGGAAGGTGATGAGCAAGCAGGGAGTTTCCCGTGGTATGTACGATGGTCCAGTATATGATGTCCCAGCAACACCCAAATACATAACCCCGGCACCCTCTGCCAAGACCTCACCCACTACGCACCAGCCTCCACCAATCAGAAACTTGCATCAGTCTAACTTCAGCCTATCAGGTGAGAAATTACCTTTTCTAATGAACACATACCCCAATATCCTCAATTCCTTTAAATATTGTATCAATTTATCAGTATTTAACGGTAAGTGTATCATTATCATAATTATTTCAATATTATTAGGGGCTCAAATTGATGACAACGTTCCTCGGCGTTCCGGCCACCGCATTGTAGCACCCCCTGGTGGTCGTTCCAACATCACCAGCCTTGGTTGAGCCCTTCTGCAGCTCCCATGTGACTTTGAGAGTGTATGTATGTGTGTGTGTGTGTGTGTGTGTTTGTATGTGTCTGTGTGTGAGTATTATTGGAGCTCTATCTGTTGACACATAATCGGTATTCTTCTCTCACAGGGTCATGCTATAAAAAAAATTTGTGCAATGCATGCATGTCAAAATTTTCACTGTACCTTACCTGTGCAGTAAATGTCCCATCTACAATCAATACTACTGCAAAGACATACATAGAGAGATACCTATAGATAGCTAGACAATCACTAGAAAATACTTTATATCTGTAACAAATATCTGAAAAAGTAGCATTTAAATAATGCTAATATAACTACTCACATTTATTAAAGTTATAAGTTATCCTTATTATCTTGATGTGACCCAAAGTGTTTGTGAAAATGTCCTGCTTTAAAACCTTGTGAAGCCGGTAACTAGCCATCCCACAAAACGGTGCTCCTCCTACTGGACAACTTACTGAACTAAAGATAACTAGATAAAAGTGCTAGAATGCAGGTCTGAGATCAGTTTTAGCACAGATGTACCACTAATAAGTACATTCTAAAACTGAGCGACGGTCTGCTCTTACAGGCACTTGTAACTTTCATGTTCTCTGTGCACTGAAATGTTTTTAATACTGTGTTATCAGTCTATTTTGTGGTAAAGAATGGTGATGGATTGCATGATCTCACTTTTAAATGTTGTTATTATTGACACCTGACCTTTTGATTCTTACGCTATTTATATTTTGAGGGATAATTTGATCAGTTATCTTATCAGATTTTAATTGTTTTAAAAGAACAATTTGTGTCATATCACAAAAAGGCTGCATGCCATTTCAGCTCCTCCACGCTCTTGGCTGTGTTGAGTTTGCTAAATTAGATGTTGACTAGAGAAGGTATTTACATTACCTCTGATCACAAATGCAGAATGCAACTATATGCAACCCGCAAGTTTCTTTTTTTTAACCTGCAACACTCTCATCTGCGATGCAGATGATCACATATGGATTCAAAAAAAGCTGAAAATGCTTTCATTGCATCTGCCTGTTTTTCTGCAGTATTGCTCCACATCCAAGTGGCTCTAGACTAGTCACTGTGTACGCTCAAAGTCTTAATACCGAACTTCCACTGAATTAATGGTGATCGCTCTTGTTTTGGACCAATACAAGGCCAGTGCCAAGCCTGCTGTATTGTTTTCCATACCCCATTGTGATTTTGTATTGCCTATGGTATATATAGTGTTTATGACCAATGCCGTTTTAGATTTTGTAGGCTGATATCCACTAATTCACTCGTTGACTGTTGATAATGATATTCACTTTGCTAGAGTGAAATAAAGTTCATAAACAGATGGTGTTGAAGCTGTTGCTGTGTGTTGCCCTTGCCTTTTTCTGAATTGGGGGGGGTGTGACGACAACAACATCCCGTTCGTGTGATGGAATATGCAACTCTACCATCTGCAAAAACAAAGCTTTCGTGCATGGAGACAGAGCAAGAGTCACACATCTGAAAATGAAAAAAGTGAAAGACAAGCAACTGAGATTCTTAATGGAGGTACAGAAGATAGGGGATAAAAAGAATGGATATATAGGAACGTGACAAAATCATTCTGCAGTCCTCTGGTAGAGGAAAATACTTTTTTATCTGTAGCTTTATATGTTTACCACTAGATGTCCTACTTAGTTCACCCAAAAATGAACATTTGGTCAATATTTACTCATCAAGACTCTTAGATGTTTGGTCTTTAATAAGTCACAAAAACATTGGTTGTCTTCTTTATCCGTTAGAAATTGTATTTGTAGGCTTACATTATACACTGGTGCTTCAGATATTGGTATTAGTATGAAAAACCATCATCAGTCCATCATTTAAAATTTAATTTAGTTTTTGGATGAAAATACTTATACAGGAAAAAGTCTATATAATGAATTAATATTTCACTTAAATAACTCTAATTTTACTACACCTTGAAGGGTGCACTGCAGGTCATTACTTTATACAAACAGTTCACCTAAAATAATTTATTTACCTTTAGGTCATCCAAGAGAGTTCCAGCAGCTGATAAAACCATCACAGTAAACCACATGACACCAGTTTATTTAGTCTATAATCTATAATGCTTGAAACATTTATTTATTTAAGTTAATTTTAATTGAATTTTAGTTCTGTGCATATTTCTCATCTGATTCAGACTTTTTACTGGAGACAGCAATCAATCGAAGACTCTAGCAGAGAGCAACATTTTGAAATTTAAAAAAAATGGCTTTGTTGTTGGTTGTTGTGCTGTTTTATCAACTTTTTGCACCCATTCACTTCTGAGGATCCATTGGTGAGCAAGTGACGTAACGTTAAGAAGAAGACTACATCTGGGATGGCCTGGGGGGCATTTTCAGCAAATTGAAATTTTGGGGTGAACTTTTGCTGAAACTGAAAACATGTTCCGCTAATGTTTTACAACCAAAAAGATTCATTTATAATTTCTTATCCTGTACATTGTTGTAATTAAATGATTTTTCATTTTCCGTTTCATCATTTTTGGACTCTGTCTATCTATTGGGTAAAATTGGCTAAAGAGGGCGTTCTTCGCCAGTATGAATGTGACCTGCTGAGGAACCCGACACGAGACAGTTCAGTTTGTCTTTCAGTCATGTGAACATTTCAGTGAGGGTCTTAAGAAACAATGAGGTCAACTACGATCCGGTCAAACCGCTGAAGTAGATGGGATTGCTTTGGGGGGGAGCATGCGGTGTCCGCCACACGAAATATATTTTGGTGTGTTTTTGGTTATTCTGTGACACTTGAAGACATGTACAACTTCACATCCCTGAGCGCTCATGGAGAGCCAGCGGGTCGCGTTTTTCTAGGTTTCGCGCTTTCTCTCCTCGTGCTGTGGACGTTATTGGGGAATTTCACGGTTTGCGCCGCGGTTTTGCGCTTCCGTCACCTCAGAGGAAAAGTTACCAATGTCTTTATTGTGTCTCTGGCGATGTCCGACCTGCTGGTGGCGGTTCTCGTGATGCCGTGGAAAGCGGCCACGGAGGTGACAGGACACTGGGCGTTTGGCTCTTTCTGCCAGTGCTGGGTGGCTTTTGACATCATGTGTTCCACCGCGTCCATCCTGAATCTGTGCGTCATCAGCTTGGATCGATACTGGGCTATTTCAAACCCGTTTCAATACGAGAGGAAGATGAACCGTAGAGTCGCCCTCGTTATGGTCAGCGTGACGTGGGTCGTATCGGTGGCCATATCATTCGTGCCCGTGCAGCTGAACTGGCACCGGGCAGACCTGGGAACGGTCAACACAAGCAACTGGACCACTAAGGAAATGTGTGACTCGAGTCTGAGCAGAACCTATGCCATTTCATCCTCTCTAATAAGTTTTTACATTCCCGTAGCAGTGATGCTGGTCACATACACGCGCATCTACCGCATCGCACAGGTTCAAATCAAGAGCATCTCTTCGTTGGAGCGCGCAGCGCAGCGCGCACAGGACTGCAGAGCAGGTGCGCGAACCTGTCCTCTCCAACACCGCGCGATAAGAGAAACCAAGCTCTTTAAAACTCTCACCGTGATCATGGGGGTGTTTGTGTGCTGCTGGTTTCCGTTCTTCGTCCTGAACTGTGCGGTTCCCTTCTGCCACAAGCCGAACTGTGTCAGCGAAGCAACCTTTAACGTGTTTGTGTGGTTCGGCTGGTGCAATTCATCGCTCAATCCGATCATATATGCATTCAACTCTGATTTCAGAGATGCTTTTGCTCAATTTCTGTGCTGCCATGACCTGTGCACCAAAACACCTCTTGATATTCAGTGCAAGGATCAAGTGTCAATAAATAATCAGGGCAGCTCTGTTAACACTATGGAGGTCGGTTATGTCAGTTTGGAGAAGCCGGACAACCAAACGCAGCGTCCATTAATGGAGATACACATGTTTGGAGATGAGAGCGGGGTTCAGCGCGTTAACCCAGAAGATGCGTGTCAGAGTAAATGACTTTTTGCAAGACTTAAGTGTATGTTGACAGTGCTAGTTTTTGCAATTAATATTTCTCAGGTTTTATTTTTGAAAGACGCATACAAAAAGATTTAATAATGTCAAAGGAAACAGGTTACAGTTCCACCAATGCATAGTGATTTTGTTGAGGAATGTTGTCACTTTGGGAACCTGCTGTTTATTGCCCGATTTGAAGGGAACGAACTAAATTGTTTAGGTAAAAATCCCAAAGTAAGAATGCCATTTTTAACGTTTGTTTATAGTTTTTAATGCATTTTTTAGACAGTAAAGCAAACCATCCAAATGTAAAACATTATTTTTTACCTAACAGGTATTTATTCATATCTATATAAGTGTTCCTTGTGGGCTAGTGAACTTACACCAGATTAACCTTTTGAAAGTTTCACAAATGTAGCACCCTTGGAATACTATATCCGAGTTTGAGTTTATTGTGTTCACTTTTTACCCAAAATCTTTAAGTCTAGTTTGCAGGAAAATACATGTAAATGTCCTAAATTCTCAAAATGTTTGAACTAGGTACGTGAAACCAATTGGATTTGACACCAAAACCTTCAACTTCCTTAGCTATAATCCGTGTGACAACGTCCTCATAGCCTAATTTTTTTTACCTCTTTGTATACATTTGAAGAAGACCACCAAGTTAGTCAGGTTATTACAGCCACAGAAAGAGATCTGAGGCTTTAATAGACCGGATGCCAAAGAGCTCGACGGGTCCTAGTATCGTTTTCCTTTAGACACGAATGCACACCATTACTTCCTCTCATAAATAATTAGTTGGCTGCAATCTCCACTCAAGGAATGTTACATTTCAGTGTGCAAGGACTTTAGATTTGTGTATGGCATGCTATAGGCAATGCTTTGAAGGTTATACATGTTGATGATTGTCACCTTATCCGGGTTTGTTAGCTAAAGAGCATGGTATTTTTACAGTGCTCAACAATCAGGTATATTCCTCTTCTGGATCGTCTTGACTTTGTTAAACTAGGTCAGAGGTCTTCGCCTTCTACAAAGCATACATTCATCAATATTCTTCTTTAACACGTTGCATTAAATGGTTAACTACAAATTGTAAGCACCAAAAATAACTTAACACATTTTTCCTGTAAAAAGCTGCATACGGAAGCATTTCCTGAGCATTGGGAGTCTTTTAAGGACACATTGGGCTAGAGTGTATTCACGACAGGCATGTTACGTTTGTAATTAATTCACAATGAGAGGTTTCAGTTGGCTTACAGCAATGAATAAAGCATGGGAAGGCAATTCCGAATCCCTTATTAACCTTATACAAACTTAAAAAAACGAGTATTTTGACACGCTCTCATTACAATCCCTTCATTATGTATGCATATTTACATTGCATTGACTGCTCTCTGTACATCCCACCTTTTTGCACGTCACAGTCTAGTGTTAGTTTATTTGAAAAACAATAACAGATAGACTAAACAGAAGTTTGGACGCTTTCTGGATACCAAAGGCTAGTAAATCATGTACAAAGTTAATGAAATGGGCTTCACCTGTGGTTTCTCTGCTATTACCTGTGAGAACCTGAGGTGAACTGACTTCATATATCATAAGTCACTCAGGTTAAGGTAATTGCCAAAATCAGAAAGCTGTAGGTAAGTTTGGCTTAAGTATCCAAATACTTCTTGGGGCCATTGCATATGCTTACTTAATGAAGAAGAAAGAGTATCTCTCTGTCCATGTGCCTGGTCATCAAACACTCACAGTAATGCTAGCCTGCACACAGAGTTTCCTGTAACTGGTCAAGGAGGTTAATGTGCACACATAGCGTTAGGAGATCAGTCACTGAGAGACGAAACACAAACAACATAGGAATAAATGAAGTGTGTGTTATTTATTTTCAAGTATTAAGCATTAGAATTGAACTTAATTAAGCGTAATAGTCATCATATTATCAGAGGAGGTTCGTAAATAAATAAGTTTTACCTAGTAAAAGAAAAGTTGAGAAACAAAAATATTGCTTAATTATAGTTTAATTAGAACTGATTGTCTGCACTAATTAAAAATAAGTGTCACCAGTGTGTAACGTTTTCAAGTTTTTTGGTTGTTATGTTTATGCTAAAAGGATAATTGTGAAGGCAAGAGAGAGTGTGTGTGGGGGGGTTTAGTTAATATGTAATTCATTTGTCAGAATGTGTGTGAGCGTGAGAAATTTGCACATTTCATTATTGTTTACGGAAAATACACACGACATAAACTGTATAAGAAATTTGTTGAAATAAAACTATTGCTGAAAATGCATTTGATCTGAAACTGTTAATGTTAGGGTATGAGCCTAATGACTGGTGAAAATATTATTGATCACTCCAAGAACTAGATAGAAGGGAACAATTCACTGGAGACATCTAGTGGCTGATGTACGCAATAAAGCTATATTACACTATTTTCGTGAACAATTAGCAGGTGTTTATATAAAAAACATGCATATGTAATGACTTTTTATTCAATAACTTGGTGTCTGGACCAAGGTTCTAGGGAGACCCTGATTTGATGAATAACAATAATTCATACATTATTGTTTTTTCAGTTATCTGAACTTTTTGAGTAATAATAAAATGATCGCGTATATAAGCACATAAACTAATTCCAAGTATTTCAGCATAAGCAAAAATGCCTTTCAAGATAACAAGAAAAATCATTTCCGTCAACTGTATCCAAACAGTGTGTGAGAGACTTTTAATTTGTACACCCATGAACCGGAACTGATGTCCACAAGTCTGCAAGAAGAGACCGGAGGAAGTGTGGATTGCTCCGTAAACATAATTCAATACGTTTGTTTTCTATATTCGTATGTGCGTTTGTGTTTTTCCCACATAAATATTCCTGCGCTCTTTCGGGGTTGGTGGGTTTTAACCTGACCGTGTCGTTGACTTCTGGAGCGCGTTGTAGAGCCCAGAGGAGGAGAAGATGTCTGCAGAGGAGGCGGATAAAACCACCACCACTGATGCGAGTGCAGGAGACGAGGAGGAGGAATGGCTGTACGGGGGTCAGTGAGCGCCAAATCTGTTCTGCGCTCTTGTACTTTGTTATTATAGCGTCTAGGAGAAGTGTGATTTATTAATATACATCACCGTATATTGGAATGATCAATGTCGGGGCCTTTGTACTGCGTTGTTATGAGAGACCTGTCACGTCACTAAATGTTGAAACTTCACGCCTGTGTTAAATGATATTTATCTTTACGAGGGAATAGATGTAGAACTCATTTCAGATTTTTTGGATTCTGTTTGAGATTATATTTTTCTTAAGAAGGGTAACGTCAGCTGATAGGTTCCTTTTCGAATCTGTTCAAGGTTCTTTTTGTTGCCACTTTTTTCGTTCTTAACGTAATTGTTTGTGTTTCGTTTAAATTATTAACTTTGATAAACAATTATTCCACTTTCTTAGGGGACTGAAAGAGAAGTTATTATGTAGAGGTATTTTAAGATTGATTTTAAGAATTTCATTTCATGGTTCTGTAGGGTGAATATGAAATATTAATTTGTCAGTTTATTATTGTGAGTAGCTCCTCTTAACTTACTTCGTAACAATATTGTGTTTATTATCATTTTGTTGCTCACACATTGTTTTGTTTTTTTTTATTTACAGATGAAGGTGAAAGTAAAGAAACTGAAGAAGAAGAGGCCAAACTGACAGCAGCCATAAGGTGAGATGTGACATGCTTTTAACTGTTAGAGATGTATTGGCTTTTACTGGCTTTTTAATTTGTTTAGATGACACTGACACCCAAATATAATGGTCCTCATGAGAGGGACATTTGC